>SNQJ01S0002594.1:187641-210347 GCA_010110895.2 Picea sitchensis
TCATTGTAATCATCTTCTCACGGATGCGAGTAGCCGTCACATCTCTTCTCAGAGATAAGCTACCACCATTCTAGCGAGTCTTTCACTCTGTATTTTACAGTCTTTGTATATTTATTTCATTAATAGAAATCGTGTATTATTGTATATCTGTGACTCTTGTTATTTCCGCCATATCTCTGTTATATTGTTGTCTCTCTTGCAATATCTCTAAATATTCATGTGTTATATCTCCGCTCTCATTTCGTGCCGAAAATAATCCGGATCAGAAATACTGACAAGGTTGGCAAGACTTGACATAACGATGGGTATCGGTGAATAGAGTGGGCCAAAAATATCCTGCTCTCAAGATCTTATGAGCTATGGTGCGGGCAACGAAGTGACCTCCGCAATATCCTAAATGGAGCTCCCTAATCAACTGGTTGGCTTCTTCTTTGTTCACACATCTAAGGATGATGCCATCAGGGTTCTTCCAGCCTAGACCATCTTGGGTTAAGCAATACTTCATGTCTTTTAACTTCAGTGCTTTCTTCTTATGATCAACCAAGTGGTTGGGGCAGGAAAGGTTCTTGAGGTAATAGACAATATCTACATACCATTCATCTTATTCAAAGTCAGTCAATATCACATTTATCTATTCACTCTTTCCCAACTGTATGGCTTGCTTATTACTTTCTGTCAACATCTGAGCTAAGCTTTTCCCTTTGATAATTTTGGCGGGTCTTATAACTAGGTCATATTCTTGGATTTTAGATACCCACTTTCCCTCGGTCCCCAGGCAATCTTGTTGAGACAGAACGCCCTTCACTGCTGGGTAGGGAACATTAAGCTTTGATCTTATTATACCCAACATAGCTCCTGAAATGCTTAAGGGACTTGACTAGGGCATAGGCTTGCTTTTCGATAATTGAGTAATTCAACTCTGAGTCTCTGGAGGCTTTGCTCATGAAAGCGATGGGTTCATGGTTATTTCACATTCTTTTGCAACAAGACTCCAGCTATTGTGTCTCGAGAGGCGAATGAGAAGATAATGAAGTCACGGGAGTAGTCAGGGTTGACTAGGACCCGTGCCTTGGTTATTGCATCTTTAATATCTTCGTAAGACCTTAGGCTATTATCATCCCATTTGAAAGTAGCATCCTTCTTGAGCAAGGCATTCATGGGTTTGACCCTCTCGACAAAGTTCAGAATAAATCATTTGATAAAATTGATATTCCCAAAGAAAGATTGCAAATATTTCTTGTTAGTGGGAGGTCGTATACTCTTGATGGATTGGATTCTTTTGGGGTCAATGGAAATACCCTTTTCTGAGACTATATGTCCCGACAGTTTTCCTTTTTCTACACCAAAGATGGACTTCTTGGGGTTAAGGGATATACCATATTTCCTGCATCGCTCAAATACTATTCTTAGGTGTGAAGCATGAGTGTCCCTCTCTTTTGACACAACTATCAAATCGTCTTGGTATATCTCTATGATCTTTTGGATCAAATCCTTGAAGGCAAAATCCATAGCCCTCTGGAACGTTGATCCTGCATTCATGAGGTCGAAAGACATTCTTAGGTACATGTAAGTTCGCCATGGAGTGGTGAACGCTGTCTTAAGTTGATCTTCCCTTTTGACCAAGACTTGATTGTAACTAGAGAATACATCTAACACGAACATCATTCCAGCACCAATGACCCTTTCTAGCAAATGTTACATGTTTGGAAGGGGGTAGTTGTCTTTCAATGATAGTTGATTAAGGTTCCGAAAGTCAACACATAGTTTGATGTCCCCATTCTTTTTTCACACTACTAAAAGGTTTGACGTCCATGAAGAATATCTGATAGGGACTATGATACCAACATCTGTCATCTTTTGAAGTTCCTTCTGGATCTGGGCTGCAAACTTTGGGTTAATATGCCTTAGTTTTTGTCTAAATGGCTTGGCACCTTCTACCAGTGGAATGACATGTTGAATGACATTGCTTCTATATGCTTTTAGGTCGTCATAAGTCTAAGCAAAAATGTCTTTAAACTGTTAAATGAGGTCAAGTATTTCGCTTCTTTTAGCTTTGGTAGTCCCCTTTCCTATTTTTACCATTCTTGGCTCTAATTCTGTTCCTATGTTGAACTCTAATACATTGTCAGATTGTTCTTCAACGGGTTTTCCCTTATAAACATCTTGCCTATCAAACATTTGTTCCAAGGGAATGCATCCCTTTGGGAGGGTATTGTTGGGCAAATTTATAACTTCAAGACCAATGGATTCGACGAGGAAATTTACTTGCGAGTCAAAAAATTCTTTGCTATTTTCCAATCTGAGGATTTGAGCATCGTCATCAAAGACCTGATAGTGTTCCACGTTTTTAGGAATCGAAGGCCTGAAGACAACTTCCAACTTGCACAAATCTTGAAGGGGACCTTCACAAGGTTGTAAAGTAGATCTTGAGACTGCTAGGGCATGAATCACATGATTTTCCTCTCTAGGGATTGCTTCAATTGAGACTTCTTCAAAATATTTCATGGTGTCTCTTACCAAATCCCTATACTTCTTTATCCTTTCATTCTTTGTGGAAAATTTCAAATTTATCTGGAATACCACTATATCAGAGTCTCCTATGACGCTTATGTGCTTGATCTGTCTGTCAATGGCTAGGTTGAGACCTATAAGCAAAGCTTCATACTCGACAACATTATTGGTGCAATTGTACTCAAGTCTGTATGAGAAATAGAAGGTCTCTTTGGAGGGGGTTGTAAGGATAATACATGCTCCTAGACCGAAACTAGAATGAGCATCGTCGAATTCTAAAGTCCATGTCCCATTGGGGTTTTAGCATGGCTCTCTTTGGAAGGTTGGGTCAACTGCACACAGGTTTCCCATACTATCGTTCAGGAAAAATATATGATCCATGGGATCCATAGGGGTTTCAACTTGACATCTAGTGATAGGTTCCTTGTAGAGGGTAACAAAACCACCTCCAGGGTGAGGGATGGTGGCATACAACCCATCCACTTGGAAACTGCCTCCCAAGGTAGCCACCAACTCTCTGGATAGCAACACTACCCAAGTGCTGGGTACATCAATCACGACCACATTGATCAAGAATGATATGTTAGGGAAAGCATGAAGGCTAACCTCAAGGTCCTTTATAGACCACATACCGTGATAGGCCCGAGCTCTGATTCTCACATATCCTGGTAGGCTCACGATATGTTAAGGCCAAGTTGTTGCATGATTCCCCAAGGCATAATATTGGTGGAAGCATTAGAATCCAACACACAGTTATGAAGAATGAGACCATTACTTGGAGAGTGATGAAGAAAGGTGTAGGTTCGCCATACCTCTTATGGACGTTTCTAACATGGAGGACAATGGGAGGATCTTCTTTGTCATGGTCTTATTGGAGTAAAAGATTATCATGTTCTTCCTCTTCTTGAGGGCCAAGAGATAGTGGAAACACATCACATCCAGGTGCCGTTGAGTTTGACTCACCTTGGTGAGGGAAAGGTGTGTGGGCTTCTTTTGTAAGAGAAGAACATTGATCCACCGAATCTTCACTCATGAAAGCCTGGGAGTGCATCTCAACATCTTTCATGTTTGAAAATCCGGTGCTCCACTTTCTTTTGACAGGGCCTTTGCAAGGTGAATCTTCCTCATTACCCACATCTAGTTGCTCGGTGGGAGGTTCCTCTTCTTCCATGATATCAATCTTATTGATGAGGATGTCATGGGTTAGGGCTTGGTCCGTGACTTCGTTTTGTAGGGAAATTATTTTGGAGAGATCATCAGGTTCACACAATTTCAGATTACCTTCGAGTTGGCAAGCAATATTTTGTGCTTCCTTGAGATTCTTAGGAGACTTGTCCTTCAAGAGGAATTGGAAATGTCCCTTGAAAGAGCATAGATACTGGTTTAAGGCATTGGTTTTTGGTAGTGAATTGGAAGGGATTTGATTGAGTAACGCATTGAACTTGTCATTGAACTCCCTTACAGACTCCTCTTCATGCCTTTGTATCTCTTGGTATTGGGAAAAAAGGAAGGTTAGATCCCTCTCATCACCCCACCTTTTTATGTAGGCATTTTCAAAGTCCTCCCAAGATTTGATGCTCTTATTTGGAAGGTTGTTGTACCATGTTCTGGCATTGCCTGTTAATGAAGCATAAACGAGTTTCATAATCACATTAGAATGGCTTTTCCCACCTTCATGGAGTGCAAAGCCTTCGTAAAACCTTGTCAAATGGAAGTTGCCTGTGGTATTATCCTCACCAGAGAACTTAGGTAACCATGATTTGGATTTGCTAGGAAGGTTATGTGAACCACCTTGGATTTTACTCATATCCAGAGGTCTGAAAATCTCGTTGGAAGACCACTTTGGGGGGGCCATAGGACCCTAGGGTGTGTATTGACGCCCACTACGGGTTGTCATCATTGGAGTCGCTAGATAATCTCTCCAGGATTATCAAAGGAAGTGAGGGAATCACCGTCAGTGGAGTTGCCAAGTAAGCTTTTAAGATAAGGGCTTTAGGAAAAAGCTTACCAAAGATTTGTCGTTGAGGAAAACTGACTCGATTCTCCCCAACAACAATGCCAAAATGTTATTGCACAATTTGTACTTATGCCAAAGCCCCAACGAAAGTAAATCAAATTGGCGTAACAACAGGATAACCCATCACTCTCACCTTAGTAGGAAATCTCCACGTTTTAGGGATGGATGAGGTCCAACCCAGGGGAGGCGTCCCTGGTAACCTAAAGGGCTGGGAAAGCTAAAGATATGGTCAAGATATACCCCCCTCTCACTGGTTACCAAAGTCAAACGGTCCATGTCTGTGAAATTGAGGCAAAAGAAGAGAGTTTGTGTACTTGCCTAGAACAAGAACAATATAGCATATATATATATAGCAATTTCCTAGTACCAAAATGATATTAAAATCTCAACAGACAATAGACAATGTAAATATATGATGGCTGAAGCAAAATTGCAGCTAGATGACGGTTTGTAACAGCCCCAAGAATTATATATCAGAATTGCATGAAAAGACAATGAAAAATCAACATTTATCCAATAGATCAATTAGCACTTATTCCAAACAATTTCTGAATAGTTTAGGTTAGTGTTAAGTTAGTCTATGCAGCAAAATGAAGCAAATTAGATAGCTGTAGCAAAGATTATCTACAGCAGCAAGTTAGTTAGTGGATTTAGCTAAGCTAGGGTTAGTAAAAGTTAGCAAAGGATTCAAAGAAGAGAAAATGAGAGTTGTTTGATCAATTCCTTCACAATATAGAGCAAGTAGACAAGTGCCTTTTGGGTTATGGAGTCATTTACAACAGCAGCAAATACTTGGAGAAATAATGATGATAATAGTGTCCAAGGATAAATGAGATGAACTCTTGAGGTGTAGCAGCTTAAGGCCTCAAGAATTCAAGTCTCAAAGACGATTTCAGCTAGAGAGCAAGCACTTTTTGTGCCCTAGCGAATCCCTCTTTCTTTAGATTCTTCAGAGATATTTTGGAACAAGCCTCTAGAATAAAACTCCTAAAGTGCTAGCACTTTAGGGCTGTAGGAGCCTAATCTAGACAAGATTTTCTTGACAATTCAATAAGTGGAAAGAACTAGAGAGAGGAAGAAACACCTTATGTTCCTCTCCTAGGGTTTAGCAAGCAATATCATAATCTTCAACATGAACAAGTAAAATTTACTATAACCATTCAAAGCATGAAATGAAAATTGCAGATTTTACTTACTTCACCAAGAATAATCAAGCACAAACCCTAGTTGAATACTTTTCCACCACAAAATAGGCAAGCAACATCCCAAAGCATGATCTGCAAGAGGTGAGCACTAGTAAATTTCAGCCAATGTTGCCACGAGGGCGAATATTTCAGACTTATCCTCTTGTGTGAGGAAGAGTTTTGATTCAAAATGAAATGCCAAAGGTGTATTTATATCCCCTTTTGGCCTAAAAATGTCAATATCAAAATAGAATAGAGCTGACCTCAAAATTTGCCCCTTTAATTACAAATTACAAAAATTTGATTTATTTAGCTCAAATGAAACCCTAAAGGGTGACGTTGAGCCCCCAAATGGGACACTAAGCTTGGAAGAGGGGAAACGTTAGGCCTCTAAGGCCACTCATCATGCCACACGTGCCAAAACGTCTCATCACTACGCTCGTCCATCAAACCCTAGCCTCCTCCATGACGTCAAGAGCTAGGTAGGTGATGTCCAAGCCTCCAAAGGCCAACGTCCTGGTGAGAGAAGGTGGGAGCTCATCGTCTAGCCATGCCATAGTGCCTCCAAAGGCAACGTCCTCCTTCAATGTGCAATGGTGATAACAAGCCTGCCCCAGACGTGGGGTTTCTACATCCATCCTTGGGCTCCAAAGCCCTCATGAAGGTCCGAACGAAGTCATCTCCTCATGAATACCTGTCCACTGGGAAAGGTCTTGCAAAGACAAACAGGTACACCCTCCATGGGTCCATAAGTCACAAGAATCATGCCAAGTAAGCCACATTTAATAATAGAACCACCCAAACATGTGCATCAAACCCCCCTTTTCAAAGTAAACAAATGCTCAAAGACCTTATACAATTTGTCAAATTTAGGTGTGGTAGGGATGTTAAGGCATCCTATTGGGCCAGTCAATCCCCAAGTCAAAGGTGTTTCCCAAGGAAAACCTATCTAAGCCATGTACGAGTATGAGGTGGAGTGGGGTAAGACTTCTGGGCATACAAGGGTTCATAACATACAAGGGTTCGTATTGTCTCATTTATGGGTGCCTTTGTAGAGGGTGTGCTCCACCTTCATTTTCAATGCAACCTTTTTCCAAGCCCATTTGCCATTAATTCATTAGTGTTTCCAAGTTGAAGACATGTGGGGGCACTAAACTAAGCAATAAAAACAAAGCCCACACACGCTCTACCTTGGTTGCACTTGATCACTCTTTCTCGAGTTGAAGACAATAAGGGGCACTAAAAAGGAAATGCATAGCTGCATAGCCCACATATGCTCTACCTTGGTTGGCATGATCGATTAATTAGTTATTCATTTTACGGGTCCCTCATTTTTTGCGACAAGCACTTCATTGCTCTTAGGATTCCTGGGTGAGCATCTGGAAGGTTTATTATTGGCTTTTATCATTTGCCATCTACATTCCCCTTTGGGCCTTTAGCCCCTTCTTCCCATGAAATGAGGTACTATCCCTTGGGTCAGTGCACCCGAAGTCCCAAAAGATGAGGAGACGTGATGGAAGAAGTATGGAAAGTGATAAGTATGACCGGGAATGGTACGATGACTCTTCAAGGAAACCCCAATAACACCCCATTCTCGAGGGTGACCAACTTACTAGGACGTGATGACACCCACCAGGGTTAAATAAGGAAAAGAGTATAATTTCCATGCAAAAGTTCTATAATCAAGAAAGATTTCTTTGCGACATATTCAAATGCTTCAATTATTAGAGTGACACTTACCATGATACCGAACTTATTACCTCATGAAGCAAGACCTGCTGTCGTTTGGGGCTAGGCTGGTGTGATGGATGTTATTTTGCTACTGGTGATGTATGGTGATGCATCAATAAGTAGGAGGGGCCCTGCGGGGCTATGCCAGTCAATCTGACTCTTGGCACTCCATGTCTTCTACTCATGGGCCTTGAGACATGATCTCCTTAGTTACCCCTAGTTTAAGGGGGTAACACACACAACAATTTACACTCTCAACAGATTTCCTACGAGAGAAGTATTGAATTTGACTCCAGAAGAAGCATGGTCGGGATACAAACCAAGTATTGCACATATGAAATTTTTTGGTTGCACTGCATATGCACATGTTTCTAAGGAAAAGAGGAGAAAATTGGATGATAAAAGTGTGAAGTGTATTTTTATTGGATATAGTATTGAAACGAGAAGTTATAGGTTATTTGAATCTCAAGCAAAGAAGGTTATAATAAGTAGAGATGTTGTGTTTGATGAGCAAGGAATTTATCAGTCAGAACATGTATAGATTAAATTAAGAAAAGATGAAGTTGATATTGGTGATGAATCAAATTCTAAGTCAACGAAGGCAGATGAAGTCAAGAAGAAGCGTAAGTGGCTTGAAAGGGGTCATTTAGAGAGCAATATCTTGGATAGAAATTTTGAGAAAAGAATTACTCGGTCACAAAGTTCTATTTTGAATTTTGCACTTATGAAGATGGATGAACCACAGAATTATGAAGAAGCACCAAGAAAGACAAAAGGGAATGAAGCTATGGAAGCAGAATTGATTGCCTTGGTGAGAAATGATACATCGGACTTGGTCAATTTACCAAAAGGGAAAGATGTAATTGGTACTAAATGGGTTTATAAAACCAAGTATAAATCAGATGGCACAATTGATAAGTATAAAACATGTTTAGTTGCAAAAGGTTATGCACAGAAGAAAGGAATTGATTATATAGAGACATTAGCTCCAGTGGCAAAGTTGGACACAATATTTGCTGCATAGTATAAATGGACAATTTTTCAGATGGATGTTAAATCAACTTTCTTGAATGGTTATGTGGATGAAGAAATTTATGTAGAGCAGCCATAAGGTTTTGAAGTTCTAGGTAAAGAAGATGGTGTTTACAAGTTGAAGAAGGCCTTGTATGGTCTCAAACAAGTGCCAAGAGCATGGTATTCCAGAATTGATAAATATTTTTAGGATCATGGCTTAGTTAAAAGTTTATCTGAGCCCAAGCTCTATATTTTTCAGTCAGGATAGGACATTCAGATAGTTGCATTATATGTTGATGATTTAATCTACACAAGGAACAATGCTAAACTATTTTAAAAGTTTAAGTCACATATGATTGCTGAATTTGAGATGGCAGATCTCGGTGAGTTGCATTATTTCTTGGGTATTGAAGTTTGGCAGAAGGAAGTTAGTATTTTCATGTCACAAGCCAAGTATGCTTGGGATATTATGAAGAAGTTCAGAATGTTGAGTTGCAAGCCAACAACAATTCCTTTGGAAGTCAATTTGAAGTTATACAGACATGTTGACTCCAATCTAGTTGATGTTACTCTATATCGTCAATTGGTTGGAAGTTTGATACTTAACTACAACTCGACCAGATACATCTTTTGCAGTTAGAACTTAGTATGTTATCTAGATTCATGTCAGACCCCAAGGAATTGCATTGGAAAGCATTTAAGAGGATTTTGAGATATCAACGTGGTATAGTTGGCTATGGTTCAGTATACAGATCTACAGAAGATTGTGTTTACAAGTTGAAGAAGGCCTCAATGAGTTGCATTATTTCTTGGGTATTGAAGTTTGGCAGAAGGAAGATAGTATTTTCATGTCACAAGCCAAGTATACTTGGGATATTTTGAAGAAGTTCATAATGTTGAGTTGCACGCCAGCGACAATTCCTTTGGAAATTAGGTTGAAGTTAGACGGACGTGATGACTCCAATTCAATTGATGTTACTCTATATCGTCAATTGGTTAGAAGTTTGATCTACTTAACTACAACTCAACCAGAGATATCTTTTGCAGTCAGTATGGTATCTAGATTCATGTTAGATCCCGAGGAATTGCATTGGAAAACAGTTAAGAGGATTTTGAGATATCCATGTGGTACAATTGGCTATGGTTTAGTATACAGATCTACAGAAGATTTTAGGCTGATTGGTTTTACAGATTCAGATTGAGCGGGTTGCATGGATGACAGGAAATCAACTTCAGGGTATTCATTTAGCATACGTTCAACAACAGTTGCTTGGAGTATTAAAAAGCGACCTACAATTTCTCTCTCCATAGCAGAACCAGAGTATAAAGCTGCATCGACATCAACTTGTGAAGCAATATGGTTAAGAAGAATTTTGGAAGATCTACATGAGCAGCGGAGCAACCCACTCAGTTGATATGTGATAATCAAAGTGCTATTCAAATGACCAAGAATCCAGTTTTTCACAAGAATACCAAGCATATTGATTTTCAATATCATTTTGTTTGAGATTTGGTTCAACATGGTGTGATCAAGATCATGTATTGCAGAACAAAAGAGCAGGTAGCAGATATATTCACCAAAGCACTACCAAAGGAAAAGTTTTGCAAATTCAGAGATGATCTTGGAATATTTCCAAATGATCATTATGGTGGAGAAATGTTGGAATAATGATTCATTTGTTCTAGATTTAATTATTGTTAAGTTGTTTATGTAATTATATCTCATAGAGATATTTGTGAGATTGAGATCAGATTTGTTGAGTGAATTAAGGAGTGATTGTTGAGAGATTGAAGAGATGGTAGCTTCCCGAGACATCTCCTCTCATATATAAATATATGCTTTGGTAATGAGAAAGTTTGAGCTGGGTGTGCCATTATTGTTAAATATATTTGCTCCATTATTGCTGGTGTGTAATTCTTCACAAGGATCCAAATTCTTCATATTCTCACGAATGCTCAACGGAGGGTGTGTATAAATGACATGAGGTTATGGTTGAGGAAGGCTGTATACCATTTTCCATTCTTTTTTGTTTTCTGGGGGCGTGAATGGCATGCGGGTGGGGCCATGCCGAACGAGTTTTCGATTGGTTCATACCTCGACCTGGCCAAAACCTGTTCGGAGGACTGGTCTGGCTGGTAATCGGCCAAATCGGTCTGAAGGTCTGGTTCTGATAACTATGCTTGGTAATGCCAAGGATTCTTGAAACTCTTTAAGACAGAAATTTCTGTGACTTTAAAATTCATAATTTTTCTATGTCGTATGTTTGGTTTTTAGCATTTTTTCCTACAAGTTTCTTTTTGTTGTTAGGAAATACTTCTTATATACAAAAGAAACAGTATGTACCAAGGGGTATAATATACAACAATTCATATGCTGACTTATTGAGGATATGGCTTCAATAAGGTCGGGATAAGCCAAAGCTGATATATCCATAATCCTTTGTATCTCTAATAAGTAAACCTTTAGCAGCGACTTGGGCACATACTTTATTAGACCACATCTTTTGAAAGGAGGAAACAGAACAACCAAGACCTTTAAATACAAACTTACAATGCAATTCCCAAACTGAAAACATAACTGCAAGTTGGCAACCAATGCCATAAGCCATTAGAAGTCGAAAGAATATACTGATGCAAGTCACTAAGTAGGACTGCTCTCCAGTGCATTGAGCCTTGAAGCCTGTATGCAAATTTCCTACAAGTTTTGCTTGGTGCATCTAGTCTACTTGCATCTGGTGAGTGTGATCTGTAATGCTTCTTCAACAGACACATGTTGCTGTCCCTATATCAGCAGCCATGTCTGGGCAGTAAACATTGTACTCATGAAGTTAATGACTATAGTAGCATCTCTAAAATAAGTCTGTTATATTAAATTCAAAACCTGCATCTCAGGAAGAGAGGTAACATGTATAGTGGACATGGTACAGGCTTCTTGGTTTAAATTATGAGCTTCATTTGCTGTTTTTGTCTGCGTTCCACATGTTAACTGACATGAATGCATAATTACATCTGTCTCTATACTGTAAATACTCCCAGAGTTGATCTAGCTGGAATTCATTACTTAACACTGTTCTTTAACTTTCTATTATATTTAAAGAAACTTGATTATAAATATGAAGAAAACAGTAAATATGAAGTGACTAAGAGTGATTGTTGCTTTGACATTGTTTTCTATAAATTGCAGTTGACATTGGTTATACAAAAAAAATATTAGTGTTTTAGAACAATCCAGATTCAATGCTTATATTATTTTTAATAAATTGGAACAAACACCAGTTATCTGTAATCACATTAATGATTAATGAAAAGTTTTGGTGTAAAACAATTCAAAATAAACGCTTTACTGGCGTTCTCTAATGAGTTTTGATAACATATGCTTTATTTTGGTATGGCTATAGTTTCCTACAGAACAAAGTGTGGCATGAAAGTGAAAAGCAGCTGATTCAATAAGCTGTTATGCTTCTAGTTTATCAGGGTCATCCATAAGTTTCAATATAATATGAGAAGGTCAATAGCTGTATGTGATGGTGTTGTATCATTGTGAATAAAGCCCTTTAGGCGGAATACTGTATGGATTATCTTTTTTGGGTCATGTTTGCTTATATCCTCTCCCTTGTTTGTTTTGCCTGGACTCATAACTTTATGTCTTGTACTGTTATTCAGCGGTGTGGGGCTTGACCCTGGATGGACAACTCCTTGGCCAAATGCAGGGCTAGATGGTGCAGGTCCATCTACAGGAATGAGATCCGTGGGATTTGGCAGGGTTCAAATGATGATGAGGCAACTTGCAGGTGTTGGTGGAACCTATGCACATAACACATCATCAGAAGAAAATGCTTGGAGACTCTGGTCTATGGCCCCCCCTGAGGGAAGCTTCATGGCGGGATCATTCTCAGGCAGGCCAAGAACAGGTGCAGTTGGTTTACGCTTTAGGAATGTGGGGCCAGGGCAGGCTCCAGAAAACATTGGTATGCAAGATGCTACAAATATGGTAGATCCTCGCATAACTGCGATGTCCAATATGGTGAGGGAAGTATTGCCACATATTCCTGAGGAAATCATCATTCAGGTTTGTAGTCCCAACCATATTTCTTTTGCATTGAGTTTTGGCTTGGCTGTTTTGAGTTTCTATATTAACAATCTTGAAATGCAGGACTTGCGGCGGACTAATTCCATTTCTGTGACAGTGAACAATCTCCTTTAAATTTGGAAAAAATCTTGATACAAGTATGAAGACTGCACTCTCAGCAGCCAATTTAATTCTACATTAGCCTTCCAATCATCAATGTTGAAATTTCTGGAGATACTGTACATTTGTGACTGTACGTAGACTACTGAGGATTTACTTCCAGAATCCTATGCGCAAGCCTGTTGAGAAATCAACATGGATGCTTTCTTTGCTCTGAGAGCACATCTCATGATAATCATCTCAAGCACTTCTGGGCATTTGTATAAGTGCTTGGAATATAATATTGCTCATGGCAGTGGTCATTATCTGCAATTTGCAACCATATTGCGCTAATAAGCACCAGGTTATTGGCTTGATAGAAGAATGTATAGTGTGCCTGATTATGGGTCACCTTTATAAAAGAAGATTGCCTATTTGAGCTCTCTCTATTATGATGGGTTGTTGGATTCTAGATTAATTCATGATTTACGATTTTAAATGTAAAACGTCAAATTGGAATTTGTAGTAATCATCAGGTCCATGCAAATCATGATTTGACGTCAACAAATGTCTAAATTCAAGTTATGAATGACTTGATTAGTGTCCAGAATTATGGGCGATGGATATGAGGACTTAAATACAATGTCGAGCATAGTTATCTCTCTCTATTTATAAGTTTTGGTTTTCGTAAATTTTCACAGTACAAAGGGTAGTGATAAAGCTCCCGAGTGCAGGTACATGTTTATTGTAACTTTGTAAATGCCTTGATTTTATTGTGTTCATATCTTTGCTAAAGCAATTGAACAGAGATTAAAAGGAGTCGACATTTGGAAATCCTAATCGGAGGGCAATGCATTTTGTCTTTGTATTGTATAATGTGATATATAATGGGTATTGATGTAGTTTTGGATTGTCAGATCAAATCTTGGTTGTTGATCTCTCTTGGCGTATGAGTTTGGGGTTGCACAAGTTTACTTAACAAATGTAGTAGCTGAGAGGCTGGCTACCAACTATCTTAGGTGTTTGTTTGCAATGTAGAATTATTTTCTCATTTTGCTTGCAGGGAAGATTTTTTTGATTAAAATTCCATCAATGAATGCTACATCCAATTATGTAGTTTCATTGAAAATCGTATTTGACCATTATTAAGAAGAGACAAATATGCTCAAAGTCTATATCTGGCTCAATGAAAGAAGTAAATGACCATAAATAATTTTGTTTGAATACAAAGAATTGACATGTGTTCAGGTTTGAAATTTCTTAATGTTCTTGTAATGGCTGCGCAAATGTTCAATCCTAATGTACGCATAACAATTTAAGGTTTGCATTTTTAATTGAATAGATATTGATATTAACGTCCTTGTAATGGCTATGCAAATGTTCAATCCTGATGTATGCATAACTATTTAAGGTTTGAATTTTTAATTGAATAGATATTGATATCAATAAATGGAGGAAGGCTTTTCCTTCTATTTTAAATATTATTTTCAATTTAATGGGATGCATGTTTATGCAGCTTAAGGAAATCTATCATCTTTAATTGGCATTATCTTTTTCATCATATAAGAAAACATTATGACAGAGGCCCGACTTGAACAAATTTTGTCGAGCATGTACAATTTTGTTAGTCACATGTATGAATTCGACATATTCAAATTCCTTGGAAAAACGTCTGTTATTGATATGGGCACTGTCGCTTTTCATTCTTTAAATAAATTGTTATTTTCTCTTTGAAATTTTTGACAAATTCATGTCAAAGATGTGGCGGCAGTGTAGGGTCTGCACATTCTTTTGTGCGGGCAGTTTCGTAGCTTGCACCTGTTTTAGGCATATGCTAATTGACGTATTTCACTGGATATTTTAAGCATGTTTCAATACACACCAAAACAGCCAAGCGAGAAAGATCTATATTTACACAAGTACTTGTTCGCGAAAAAAAGATACTGACAAAGAGAGTCAACGAGAGATCTGCATTTTCGAATATGCAAACAATCTTGTAAAGTGAATTTCTTCGTCACCATTAGAGCTAGTGATTAAAAATTAGTTCATGGGTCAATGAGTGATGCTTTTTTTACATTTGACTGAAAATATCTCCATCATCATTGGAGCAAGTGATTTAAAATAGTTCCTCGGTCCACCAATGATGCTTTTTTACATTATACAATTTTCAGACTGCTAATATATGGTCAACATAGGAGCTAGTAATTAAAATTAGTTTGTTAGTGAAGGGTTTGTGGTAAAAGTGCACATGGATAACAAAATGAAGTGCATCTGAATAACAAAATTATGYGAATAACCTATAAAGTTTTAAAACAAGTATTCGTAAGTAAAACAAGTATTTTACGAGTATCCTTGTAAAATTAGTTTGTTAGTGAAGGGTTTGTGGTAAAAGTGCACATGGATAACAAAATGAAGTGCATCTGAATAACAAAATTATGTGACTAACCTATAAAGTTTTAAAACAAGTATTCGTAAGTAAAACAAGTATTTTACGAGTAACCTTGTGGTGTTGATGGACAACTGCAACTAAAGGCTTGTTTTTTAATTTTGTTATTAACAATTTTTTTGATTTTGTTATTAACAAATCTGAATTTCTTGAGTAGTTATTTTCATCAATAAATATTGGATAAAACTAAGGATCATCCTTTCTTTAATTTTATTGTAATTGTAATATTCAATGAAAGGGGATACTAGTGTTTATGGTATTATTACAAGATACTATCTTATGTTTTGATATGTGATTTAACTTGTTCAATTATATATGTACTTAACTGTTGACAAGTAGCTAAGTTGTGTTCTTTTATCAAAGATTTAAAATAGTGGATTTTGTAGGACAATTGCATTTTTTTAAAAACATGAGAGGTATTAAGGTTTCTAGCTATTCTTTTTTGTATTGAGGTTTACATCATGGCAAAATGTTGAAGAAATGATAGATTTAAAGTAATGGATTTTGTAGGACAATTGCATTGCTTTAAAAACATGAGGTATTAAGGTTTCTAGCTATTCTTTTTTGTATTGAGGCTTATATCATGGCAAAATGTTGAAGAAATGATGTATTAGCAAAGCTAAAACCTTATCGAGGTGCACAATTTCAAATTCATTTAAATAGTCTTGTTACCACCAATGTCTCTTGCTCTTCATATTAACAGTATTTCTCATATTCTCATGTAAGCCGAAGAGTTAGTTTATATTTCCTCTGTCTTATGAAAGGCAAAATAATAATTTAGAAGTAGCGGAAATGTTGAAGAAATGGCATATTAGCAAAGCTAAAACCTTATCGAGGTGCACAATTTCAAATTCATTTAAATAGTCCTGTTACCACCAATGTCTCTTGCTCTTCATATTAACAATATTTCTCATATTCTCATGTAAAATGAAGAGTTAGTTTAGATTTCCCTTGATCTTATGAAAGGCAAAATAATATTTTAGAAGTAGGGGAAAGATAATAGTGTAGATTTTAAAATAATGGAAAGACTTTGTTTCCTTAGAAAAACATGAGACTCGTTGAAACATTAATAACCATATTAATGTTTAGAATAAACTAAACATTTTTTTAGTTGTTTTTAGGTGGGTTAATGGATATTTTCTTTTTGAACTCTTCTAATTTTTTTGAAACAAATTTCTAATTATATGAAAATTAGAGTCTATAAAAGATCTTGGATACTAAAAAGTTGTAGATTAATACTTTAAAAACATTGTTAAATTGTACATATGTGGTATCGGTGTGTAGATTAAACTTATCTGTTTTTAGTTTTTTTGGTCTCTCTTTTAATTGTTGAATTGTGTATATGGTGGTTGTTTTTTTTTTTTTTTGTATGTTTCTTAACTCTCTTATTTTATTTTTTGAACAAATTCCTAATTATAAGATTTATTATACATGAAAATCAGTGTGTAAAAGAGCTCAAATGCTAAGAAGTTATAGAAGAATACTTGAAAGCATTGTTGAATTCTGTACATGTGAGGAGGATATATTGTTGAATTGGAGAGCATAGTGTTTGGCTTTGTATTAGTCTAATTTTTTATATTATAATTAAGGGGAGAAGAAATGGTGCTGGTTGGTTTGTGGGTTACCAATAGATTGGTGGGAGTTTATCATTATTTATCTATTTTGATTCCCGATGTTTTATTTGTTTCAATGTTTGCACATTGTTTCATTTACTTAGGAATTCCCAAGGACATGTTCTAGGAGATTGATCCCGCCCCAATGAAAAATTGAGGAATCAATGTAGAAAATAGGGGTAGGAAAGAAAAAGGTTCCAACAAACACCTCTTCTTATAATCTTCAATGTATTTATGGAATCATTATCATTGAGTTTTGTGGGGGGCATGTGGAATCTAGGTGAAAGACAACCCAACTCTTTCTTTGACAATGGGGATTTGATTGGATATTATCATTCTCTATGAAAATGCTAAATAGAGTGCTAAAGATTGATGTGCTTTTGATACATGGTTTAGTATTAGTGGGTTTTTGGTTCATGCTTTTCACATTTAATTGAGATCATGATTGCTTGCATGAAAACTTTGCATTTTTTTTTGGAAATGTTGTTTATAGTAAGTTAGAGTCCTCCCAAGGCTAAATGCTATGAATGTTGTTTCTATGTCATCAAAGTCACTTAGGACTTGCATTTGGCCTCATCCACATTCACTTAAAGGATTTTCAATCTAACTCTTAGCATTAATATAAGTTTGATCACATCACAACTTTCCACTAAACCTCGTAGTCGTGGCCCATTGCATGAAAAATTATTTTACGAGGATTTAAGTTATATAATTTGTTCCATGCAGTGCATACTTGGCACCTCAATTGAAAGTAGAGCTGAGTTCTATAAGGTGAATTGACTCATGTCATCACTTCTATTTATGTTGATGGGATAGACATGGCCATGGCATGATGATAATGATGATGTGGTAGAGAACCAAATCTAGATGCCCCCTCCGCCCCAAGTGGGGTTGGTCTCACCGAGAAAGACTAAATTGACCATCGAAACATAATGTACTAGATTGTTTATTTATTTATCTATTTTGCCGAACAATGAATTAACTGATGCATTTTTTGACAATGATTTTGATGTCTCGACTGAAACTTATGTTTGTTGATAAATGAGTGACAAATACCAACGATCCATGCAAATTCAAATCCTTAGTAGATTTACATCTATGCACCCACCCTTTAGACACTCCATGGATTGAAACATATGCAAGTTTTAACAAACCTTGAGCATGAAGAAGTTATTATAACAAACGAAGAGATAACTTGAAATTGCCACCACAATCAATCCAAGGGTCTTCACCCAATCTTAATTTATCCCCTCTTCCAATTTTCTAGGCAACCAATTTCCTTATTATTGAGAAAGCCTTTACTAGTCCTTTCCAAACTAGAAAAGCTCATCTAAATGAGTTTCTTTCCTTCCTAATCTATTCTTTAATTGACCAACCTCTAAGATATTTAGTCTTCATCACCTTAGCCCATAATCATTCAATGAACAATCTCCACAAACTTTTTGCAATCGGAGCTCGACTAAAAACATAAATATTCTTTAGATCCCACTCCTTGTTGATGCTTTTAATAGCATCATGATCATATTTTGCAAAGTATTGTGAAAGTTATGAGTTGCTTTCATTTTCTTGATCCCACCCTTTCTCTCGCAAACATTTTTTTCCATTTGATTGCCGTTGATATACTTGTTGTGTGTTACAATCAAAGCAAAAAGGGGGGTCTTTCTAAAGAGAATCTGGTTTACATTGGTTGCGTAGTATGGATATTGACTCAATTTTTGTTTATATGACAAATAATAAAATACGCAAGTAAAAGAGACATATGATCTAGCACATAACTATATTGCAATTGGTATGTGTATCATGTATGTTTCTTTTAATGAACATATGGTGGTGGACTTTATGAATTCCAAGTTTGGTTATATGTGGGTGTTATATTATTTTTGTAAACAATATTGAGTTTATTATATATATATATATATCAAAACCCATTTGAATTGATATATTATATACCATGCCTATTTGAAATCACAATGGTTATATTGTGGACCTCATATATATGTTGGCAAACATGGTTTAACACACAAATATGGTTTAATGGACAGCATGGTCATATATTATGCAAGTTCAAATTTCGTGGAGACTTTGTGTACCATGAAATCCACCACTCGACACATGAGATATGAAGCTCAAGTCTCAAGCTACGCGTTAATGCATGAACCGATGGAAACCAACCCAACATCTATCACATTGAAGGAGGTAGGTGTGAGATCGACGATGGATATATCACATCAGTCCCACAGACAGTTCAACATCGCCACATGACCATCGTCCTAGCTTAGGATTGCCATCAACTTCATTTTACACACATAGCCAACACCTAGTTTAGTTGAGCGTTAGTGGCACCGATCCCATATCAGCTCATATTAATTCCTTTGAGGTATGGCTAAGCTCGAGAGTTGTGCTTGAGTTGTTTATCTGGAACCATATAGAAGGATAATGACTGGTTCCTCTCAGACGTGGTGGTGGTATCGATCGTTCAATGACCTAGAGATAACAATTATGGATCGACGCTTCATTCACAAGGCAAGGTAAGAATTTGATACACATGGTTAACCACTCACAATATCAATGTGTTAGTTTTGTATGAGTTTTATAACCAAATCTGTCACTCTGTTCATTTTTACCCTAGCTCTGATTATCAAGAATCGTTTTGCTTCCTATTATACATAAGATTTTATTTGAGGCCTTAATTTCCACGTTATGAATAGGACCTCACTTGCCTTCATCACTTGTCACTCGCAAGCCCGCTATTTCGACCCTATCACCATAGTCTTCTCACAAGTCTGTTCCCATTTGTGTAATAGTCGTGAGCAATTTGTGAATGTTGTAAATGCAACATGCACCCGACCTCTCGTATGGCCTCAAGGCCATCAACGATATGTTGTATAGCCATTTCAGTTTGCAATAATGGCATATGCATGGATATATTCGTGGACATCTTGGCACTGTATGTACAAAATGGAATGATATCTCAAACCCTTTAATTCTACCCCTGCATTCACATATGTGAAAATGATGTTGGGTTTGTTCTGAATGTGATATATATGGCTAAAATAATTTGGAAAATGATTACATGTGCAGCTGGGTATGATAAATATGTTACAACATTTTTACTATACATCCCCATATATATTACACTTTTTTATCTGATGAATATCAATTTGAAAGAATACCGAGTTTCGTTCCCTAGACCTATTAACTCGATACCCTACCCGCTGGTTATGAACACTCGATTTTTACTATATGCATTTGTTGCTTGTGTTTGATTTAAAAGAAAAATGAGTTGCTGAGACTCAAATAAACTAGACAACAAGATGAAATGAATGGATTTGTATACTTGAATATGTAAGTAAGGACAAATGATTAGAAAAAAAGGGATTCACAAATTCTGAATGACAATAGGTCCCTTTTTAAAAAACAACACGAGGGAAAAAATCGTCTTACTGATATCAAGTCACCTCAATAATTTGTTTTTTGCTAATGTAAGCTTATCCATATACAACTTTAAAAATTGGTTAGTTGGTTAACAAAGAACGACGTCTTTACTCTTAAGTGAATTGCAGCTTTATCAGTTTCTTGGATCCTATAAGACAAACTGCCAGAATAATGTATCGAAGAGAAAAAACATGAAAACAAAAAAATGTTGTAGACTTCACCAACAAGGAAAATAAATTCGAATGACTTAAAAAGAGTAATAAAAAATAAACCAAAAAGAAAAACAATAAAATAAAACCAAAAGACTTTTCCTACAAAACATTCTAAATGCTTGAGTTATTACAATTGAGGTGACCCTGGATTAGGGTCATGATAATGTTTAAGATGCGAGTCATTAGTGGGCATAAACAACTAACATAAAATGATACTTTCCAACGTTGACTTAATCTGTAATGAACCAAATGCTTAAAATATCATAACAGAACAAAAGTACACACCATGTACAAAATATGAGCATGAAACACAACTCCAAGACATATAAATTACACAATAACTCTTTAAAGAATAAAATAACTTCTTCCACATAACCAAATACATTCATACATCAAAATTCACATTTTTATAATAATGAATACATGATCTCTATATATACCTATTCACACCTACACATGAGGCCCCTTTACTATTAGGATGACCCTATTACATATATATTTACACATGACATGTACATTTAGCCCCATATATGCTCCTTTGGAGTTATATCATATACATTTATCCCTATATATTCCCTCTTTGAGTCATAACATAGTACTCTCTTTCAAAAAGATTTGTCCTCAAAGCTTTGCAATTAAAGGCTTCACATGTGATAACACCAAATTATATGATTTTCTTATGTTCTTGCTTTCTTCTTTCCATTGATGATGACCCATCCATCCAAAATCAATTCTTTTTGGTTGTAATCCTTGGTGGCTAGTTGTTGCATAATTTTCTTTCCCTTGATTCCATGTATTGTTGGTGAAGCTTCTCCAATTTGTAGTAGATGTTGGTCTATGATAATATCTTATTGAATANCAAAGCATTTTTAAGAGGAAGGCAATGTTATGAACATAAAAGATACATATAAATAGATATTCATAACATAGTAATTAATTAGTAAATAGTAATTATTAATAATGAAAGAACATGTTCTCAAAGGACATGTCTATTGGTTAAAGGGCACCCCTGCGTGGGTATATAAACAAGTCCAAATTTTCTCAATTGTACTCATCTCATTTTTTATTATCAATTATTCATATTTTTATATATTATTATTGCATACCTGGTTATATACTACATTGAGACCTAGGATCAAAGCTTCGTATTCAACAACGTTGTTTGTAAAGTGATATTCAAGTCTATAGGAATAATAAAAGGTCTCCTTGGATGGGGTTGTCAAGACAATAGCTACCCATGAGTTAGAACTCGAATGAGCCCCACCAAACTCTAAAGTCCACATTCCTTGAGGTGTCTTGGTAGTTTTACCTTCTGAGCCATTGTTAATGCATAGGAGTTGATCATCTGGTTCACCAAGGGTTTCAATTAGGCATCTTGTAATGGGTTCTTTGTGAAGAGTAAAGAATGCTCCTTCAGGGTGAGGTATGGTAGCTTCAGACCCTTGGTTTTGGAAACTTCCTGTCAAGTTTTTTATAAGGTCCTTATGGAGTATGATCCTCGAATTGCGTAGAGCATCTATTACCAATACATCAATAGTAAAAGGAGCATTGGGGCAAGCATGGAAAGCAACACTCAGATCCTTAATAATGCCCCATTTAAAGCCTTCTTGTGTGTTTGGCTGTGATTTGCTTATACCTAATTGGTGCATGACTCTTTCGGTCATAATATTACTAGGAGCATCTGGGTCAAAAACATAGTTATGGAGGAGGGAATCATTTACTTGTAGGGTAACATAAAAGGGTGTAGTTTCCCCATATTTTGTTCCCATGCTTCCTACTTGGTAGACAAAAGGAGATTCCTCTTCAAGAATGTCATACTCATAAATTTGAGGCAAGGAGTTTTCAACATCTTCATCCTCGGGTGTTCCAAACATGTCTCGAGTGGGTTTCATATCCTCAGGAGATTCATTTTGTTGAGAAAATACGGAAGCATTTTCCATGGTCGTGAAACCTGTGCTCCATTTTCTAGGGTAAGCGCTATATTCCACCTCAAGGATTTCTGGGAGGTCAGGCTCTAGTTCTATCATGCTCTCATCATTTGGTTTCCAGAAGTCATTGATGTTCAAGAGGTTAATCTGATGGATGAAATCGTTGAACTTAAGGTTTTCCTCAATCTGTAATGTCCCCACTTTGGGACATCATCACAGTACAGAGATTTATGATGACCAGAGTAGCCAAATGGATGTTATAGTGAGTATAGGGGTATTTGAGAGGCATTGTGGTGTCCATCTTACACTGATCATCATATTCCATCATTATGAGCCATTCTGCACAGGTTGGCTTTGGTTTCGTTGCATTCCGACGATTTCCATGATTTTGACTATTTTGAGCTATAAGTTAATTAAAATCACTGAAGAGGTCATTTTGGGCACATT
>SNQJ01S0002595.1:0-38158 GCA_010110895.2 Picea sitchensis
GATATGTCTGCCCGTTGTATCTTATATCACACACTAATGCATTACTCTGCATGTCAAATCATCCATTTGTCACCAACAAGGAAAAAACTGTTTAAAAATATAATTTACATAATTTTTGAATTAATAACGATAATTGGGACATGATACTTCAAACTCTCCATTTACGCTTCTTTCCATATAGCACATTCCACAGTTCTTGTCAATTGTAAGATACGTAGAAAAGTTTACTAAAGGAAGGACAACGAATTTCTATCAGCAGTTGCCACTACTCAAAAAATCACATAGTAGGTCCTAAATTGGAAGTTATCTCCGTAGTAACTATTATGAGGTTAGATTATCAAGGATATGTTGTTCAATAATTTTCACCAATTTACTAAGAATGAATTGGTTTATTGGACTTTAAGAGGGTAAGTGATTACTTATGATTCTTTAGAATTTTGTTTATGTGTTAAAAAGTATTAAGATAAGCTTTCCAAGATCACCATACTACATGTTACCTTTTGGTGATCCCATAAGTAATCATCAATTACAAGCAAGGTAGTTCACCTGAAATAAATTCTAACAATATTATTGATATTTATTGTTTTCTCTTATTTGTTATTTGTTTTGATGTACTCAATTCCTAGGGCTAAAAACAATTTTGTTGCAAAATTCGTCTCACAGACCCATTATGTAAGATGGTTTTGTTTTATTTCAAATATGGAATCAATCGTATAATTTTCCAATAGGATGCATTTTTTCTATTCCAACCATAATTATTTAAAGAAACACTCCAATAGATCTAGTAGCTGGGTCTAGACTCACTCAATAGATCTAGTAGCTGGGTCTAGACTCTTCCGAGTCGATTATCTACTATGACTCTTCTCTCTGTAGAAAAGAAACTAGTCATCTTTTCCAAGTCTAAGGAGTCATACGTGCTCGATTGACTAATGAATTGGGTAGAGACTTGCAAGTCAAATGTGAGTCTAACTCTCCAGACTCAGTGTCCTACCTATAAAAGAAAGTAAAGAGCGGTCTTCTTGTTTTTCCAACCCAATTTCACCATAGACAATTAGGAGATCTGTCAACTGTCTAAAATTCATGGCATTTTCTAGTAGAGTATATTTTATTTTGAGTTTTTAGGTTAAGTTTTTTTTTTCAAGTTTAATCAATTCTTACTCTTCAACATTGTCCAATTATCCTCCTCTAAATGAGTTTGAGTTTGGTTATTTGGTAATTTTGATTTCCTAATATAAGAAGACATTACTAATTGTGGTTAAATAGTAGCTATCATTATCCAAAAACATTATTTCCAAATATTAAATTATTAATATTGTACAATTTGATTACATAAAATTATTAAAGGATGTTAAATCCATTTAAAAAAAAATGTATAATCCATATAAACTTCATTCTCTTTTATGAGGTGATATCTAATAAACTTGGAATGAGATAATAACTGTGTTTATTATTATTATATTTTGTATCTTCGTGTTTATTATTATTCTTTTTTCTTAAAATGTCTAGTCACTGGTTCACATTTATAATCATGCTTCCGTATCACGACGATTTCCTCATTTCATACTTAGCCACTTTTTGAATTTCATACTTAGCCACTTTTTGGATAGCGGTTCCCGAATAATCGGAGAGACTCAAAATTAGGCTTCCATAATTTTGCCATATACAAATTGATGTCTAATAAACTTTCTCATCTAGGTTTTATTTTTTAGGTGATATCTAATAAACTTGACTATAATAATAATAATTATTTAAGATTTCCATATAAATAGTAAGTATTCCTTTTCATCTCTTTCTGACAATGATTTCATGATTAGATCTTCCAATGGCGAGGAAGTATTCCTGCAACGCTTTTTGGAGAAACGCAAGAACATGTACCCTAATTACTTCTTATTTGTTATTTGTCATTCTGGTTTATAAACAATGTGCACCTAGGTGCAGTTAATGGGGTGCTCGATGTTTATCGACTGCTAAATGCATTGCAGTTGAGTGCGCAATCTTGGGCCATCATTCTGATCTGTCTGTCTTTGAAAGTCACAACGAAAAACTAGAAATAAAAGTGTTGTCTTCTGTTGTGCTGTGCAGGCTGAATGCAAATGCAAAGTCTCCATATAGTACAACAGCCGAAGCAGACAATACTAAACCTCAAAAATATCCATGTCGCCGAAGCAGACATCGCATTACAATGAATATCGAGATGTTTACTTACGACTCTTTGTTGTACACGTTGCTTGTTTGTTTGGGAAAATTGATGACTACATGAAAATATCACTGTATTGATAAAACATTATCATTTGGAATAATTTGTTAATTAGTTGGTGATTTCTAAGACTCAGATTTTCATTCTTGCTATAAAATACTCTATATTAATAAATTTGTGTAGTTATTTGACTGATAAATTTTAAAGGGGTCTACCTATCCAACTTACTTAATACTCTTTGTTGCACATGTTGCTTGTTTGTTTGGGAAAATTGATGACAACATGAAAAGATCACTGTATTGATAAAACCCGATCATTTGGAATAATTAGTTGGTGATTACTAAGAAGTAGATTTTTATTCTTGCTATAAAATATTATTTAATAATAACTTGATATTAATGCATAATGTCTTATCAAATCTATGTATGCAGTCAGATGCCAGTTGGTTGTTATGTCTCTAGCTCGAAACCGTCTCTCCCTGTAACTTCCATAAGAACCTCTTTCCATATCGTCAACACCATTCCACCAAATATAGAATAATGATTGACTTGATTGAATTGTATTCGACCATTTTGATTCGGCATAGCTTGTAGAAAAATGGTGATATGGACAGGGGCGACATTAATAGTCTTTTTTATCTGGAAATCTATTTTATTGTTCTCTCTAATGTAAGTACACTTTTGCTAACTAGGTTCAAAAGTAGGCCCAATTCCTCCTCGTTCTTTTCCATGTAAAGGTTGATATTCTCGTAAATGGAAGCCCTAAGCTGGTCTACGATACCATCCTTGTCCCACTCGGAATCTTCAAGAACAGGGTACGGAGTGGTCAAATATGTGCGGAACTCCGCCATCTATTCCTTCATATGATTCTCAAAAAACTCTGGGAGCTCCTGAAAGTTCAAAGAATAGAAGACCCTGCACCAGAACGGAAAACCTCCACCAAGGGCGCATCGAACCCATCCGGCAATACTTAAGATCGACATACAGATCATTGCTCTTATACTGTAACGAAACTTATTGAAGATTGAATTTGCAGTATTCAGAATCCCATTGATGACAGCATAATCGGCAGACAACTGAAGATTCGTCACGATCTCGAGAAGCAGGGTTTGCCAGGTCTTAGGGAAATCATGTTTGCTTATAATGGCTAATGCTTTGCTAAGCTGACTCTGTATAAGCGGATGGGCACTTAGCATTGACCTAACTATGAGAGCTTTAATCTGTTCCCTCTCTGGGTTTTGAATTGACGGGGATTCCGAGGGAGAATCGGGGTTTGGTGGCGCCCAGTGGTTCCTCACATGGTTTTTGAAGTTAACTGCTGCCGCCTGTCTAACTTGTTCATCCACTGAAGCCTCCGAGAAAAGCTGCTGCATGGTGATACCATAGCCGGGCTGATCAGAAGCCCGCTTCAGAAACTCTTCTGCTTTGCCTTCTGGGTTCAGGGTTTGCTTTAACAGCTCGTATCATGCATGCAAATTACAGTTGGATGGAGCAGCCATAGCGCGTGCCAAGCGATCCTGCATCTAAAATATAATATAGCTGGATAGTGCAGCTATAGCTGGTGGACACTGCAATAACAAATATAATAATTTTTATAATTAATCAAATTTAGGATAAATTTAGTTCGCAGAAAATGTTAAGACAAACATTCAAATTAGTGCTAATATTAATCCACCTTCTAGCAATGCATAAGAAAATATATGCGTGTTAATTCAAAATCTCCATGAATTAAAGTGTATTGAGAATAAGAAAGCTGACAATGACATATAAGGTTTTTTTTACTATATAAAAAATAATATTTTTAGTTCTATAGTTCTAACAATAGAGATGATGCAAAATTTGTAGTCAAATGACATATTAATATGAAGTCAAAGGACATATTTAGAGATTGCTATAGTCCATCTAAGCATGGACTAATAATGGAAAATACCTTTTCTACGTAGACATTGATACAAAACTTTGGGAAATAATAAAAAAAATACAACTCACTCAGGAAAAGTTAGAAAAATCTGTGTTTTATAGAGAATTTATGGAACAAATGCCAGACCCATAGATCTGATTAATCTATTCATGGATTAGATCCCTATTTTTAGGAAATTGAGTCACCACTTGACCTCCCATGGTAGCTAACTCACTATTTAGAGATTGCATGGCTAGTTGATGGTATTTTTAGCTCTGAGTTAAGTTTAACTAGGTTCTCATGCCCCATTGGGTCTAACTAGCTTCTATTGGGTAATTGAGTTCATTCACATTCTTTTAAACATATTTACTTCATTTTTCCATTGTAGTTTCCTTTCTTCTCTTTCTTTCATATGGTAGATTAAGGTTTATATTAAGGTTCATAATTATGGATTTTATGAAATACAAAAAACAAAAACAAAAATGGACTGTATTTCAACTCTTAGCATCCCCAATCCACTAGGAACTTAAAGAGAAAATATACCGATGAGTTTCAATAAGTTTTATCCCTATAGGGAAATCTTATCATATACATAACAAATATTAAAACACTTATGCCTATTTTTTACATAGATGTAAATCTTATTTTATATTCTTCAATTATAATTTTAAGTCATTTAACATGTCCACCCTTAACTTATGTTAAATCAACAAGACATATAGTGTTCAAAATTACAATCCATGAAGAATAAATATCTTTGGAAATCAAATCCAAAATTTACACAAGTATTGGAAAACCGAAAAACATCATTAATATGCATAAATATGAATTTATTGTACATACCATAGCCTTATCATAGGTATAATACAATTCTCCTTCTCTCCAAAATCCTAACTAGAAAAAACCAAGAAAAACCTAGATCAACCAAGGAGATACAACAAACATGGATCACACAAGCATGTCCTCCAAGGTAGGACATCTCCTCCTCTTCTTCACTTCAACAAGTACAACCTAGGGTTTCACTTCAAAACCATAATATTGGAATCTCCAAAAGATAAACCCTAACCCTAGTCTTCAAGATTCTCCAAGAAGCTCAAGAAAACCTAGTAAATCTGTGAGAGAGAGAGAGAGAGAGAGAGAGAGAGAGAGAGAGAGAGAGAGTACACAAGAAGATCCAAGAGAAAGAGGATAAGCAATGTGCTCCTCTTGATCACATCTCTACACAAGCATGAATAAGAATGAATGAGTGAGTGAAGGAATTTCTCCTTCCTCTATATTTGAGAGGTAATGGAGGCCAACGATACATATGTGGGCATGTTCCCTTACAAGAAACCTATAATAACACATTTGGGCTCACAAATGTGGAGTGCTACACTCCAAGGTTACACATGTCATACTCCACAACGCTATTGTCCACAAAAAATGATCCAAATGTAAGGTTTCTCATTGATATGTGCCCAATGATTCTCCTATAAGCCTTATATGAATCCACAAATCCTCCTAAGCCTTGTGCTCCACTAGGTCCATTCATCCTCCACAAAAACTATTGCAACCCATGTGCCCATGAGTCAACTCCAAGGCTCCATGCAAGTATCTAATCTAGCATATGCTATTTAGGGCCCTAATACATCTTCCAAGATAAAAAATTCTCATCGTCCTACGTATGGAATTCTCCAAGAAAGTAACCATATCCATGTGGTCATCATGTAGAACATCACCGAAGTTGTTTGGAGATCTCTAATTCCCTAGGGAAAAATATCATGTAAGCACCCAACTTAGGTCAATCAACCATTGAGTAATCCATCTCCAATGTGCAAATCCATCATGGATAATCTCCCATGTGAAAATACATCATGGATCATCTCCCATGTGCAAATTTATCATGAACTTTCTAGGGGTTGATCATACACCATTTACCCCAAATCTCGTGAAGCACCCCCAAACATGGTGTAAACACTTTCAGAGTAACCACAAAAGATAACATTTAATTATACTCTGAAGGAGCATGTTATACATATGAAGTAGGTGTTAGAGACACTAAATAAGTGTGAATTTTGTAACAAATACCTAATGTACTTGCGACATGTGATTGGCAGAGTTGAGTTGAAGACAAATCCAACAAAGATAAAGACCATCCTTAAATAGCCGACTCCTACTTTAAAAAAAATGAAACTGGAGAATTTGTATTATAAAAAAATTGTAGCTATGATTGACAACACTATTACATCATACTGTTTATCTACATATTTCAAGCAAGACGAACAATTCCTTGCATATAAAATACAAAACTATTAGTTGGTGAAAATTTCCAATGCTTGTTGCTACTATAGATTCTATAGAAAATTCCTAATAGACTAATAATTTTAAAAAAACATGAACTTAATAAAAAATGCGATGTTTGGTGGCCTCTTCTAGGCCAATGTTGGTTCCATGTTCTCGATCAATTGGTGCACAATATTCTCTTCCTTTAACTCCCCTTCACTTGAATTCATGAACACTTGCTGGTTGGATGCCCCTTATTGAGTCTCTTTGTGTAGGTTGACATCTGGATGCCTTAACATGTTGCATTCAATTTCAAGGGTGGCAATTTGTTGTTTCTGTTGTACCGATTTTCCCATAATAATTTTTTTTTGAGAAATTGACTAGTGTTCATTGTCAAAAAAATAGAGGTGACAAAAAATCTAGAGGTTCTATTACCAAGTTAGATCATTTTTTCATGGGATCAAAGAATTCTCTTGATCTCTTGTAGTTCTCTAAAATCCATTACCACTAATCCAAAAACAAAGAACTCGAATAAAGTTACAGACCAAAACTAGAGAAAGAGTGGTAAGCACAAACTCACATAATTCACAATTAAGAGTGTTTATCTTTGACATTACATTGGTGGAGTCTAGTGAAGGTTGCTCTACTTTAGCTTTTGCGATTTTATTAAGGGTGAAATTTCAATGGATAAGTGATATCGTGGTGTATGATCCATGTTTGACTCTAGTGCAATAGACGGCTATACATTTCTTCAACTATATTCGTCTAGATGATACATAACTTGGCCAAATAAAAGTGAACATACCCACACTATTTTTCATCCAAGATGTAAAATCCATCATCCAAGATGTAAAATCCATCCTCCAAGATGTAAATCCTCATCATCCTAATCATGGTGTTCTCCAAGAAACCAACCATCTCCATGTGGTCATCATGTAGAACGTCACCAAAGATGTCAGGAGATATCCAATGCCCTAGGGCAGAATATCATGCAAGCACCCAACTTAGGTCAATCAACCATTGAGTAATCCATCTCCAATGTGAAAGTCCATCATGGATCATCTCCTGTGTGAAAATACATCATGTATATTCTCCCATGTGAAAATCCATCATGAATTATCTATGGGTTGATCATACATCATGTACCTCAAATCCTATGAAGCACCCCCAAACATGGTGTAAACACTTTTAGAGTAACCATGAAAGTTAACATTTAGCTATATTATGAAGGATCATGTTGTACATCTAAAGTAGGTGTTAAAGACACTAAATAAATGTGAATTTTGTAAGTAATACCTAATGTACTTGTGGCATGTGATTGACAGAGTTGAGTTGAGGATAAATCCAACAAAGGTAAAGGCCATCCTTAAATAACCCACTCCTACTTTAAAAAAATCTGAAACCGGGGAATTTGTATTATAAAAAAATTATAGCTATGATTGACAACACTATCACATTGTATTGTTTATCTACATATTTCAATCAAGATGAACAGTTCCTTGTGTACAAAATACAAAACTATTATTGGGAAAAAATTCCGAGTGCTTGTTGCTAGTATAGATTATATAGAAAATGCCTAATAGACTAATAATTTAAAAAAACAAGAACTTAACAAAAAAGTTGATGTATAGTATCCTCTTCTAGGCCAATGTTGGTTGGGACATAGTCTTTGTCCACAATCTCCATGTTCTCGATCAATTGGTGCATAATATCATCTTCCTTTAACTCCCCTTCACTTGGAATTCATGGACACTTGTTGGTTGGATGCTCATGATTGAGCCTCTTTGCATAGGTTGATTGCCAGATGCCTTAACATATTTCATTCAACTTCAAGGTGGGAAATTTGTTGTTTCCGTTGTACCAATTTACCTATAATAGAAACAAATTGAGAAATCAACTAGTGTTCATTGTCAAAAAATTTAGAGGTGACCACAAATTTAGAGGTGACCAAAAATCTAGAGGTTATATTATCAAGTTGGATCATTTTTTCATGAAATCAAAGAATTCCCTTGATCTCTTGTATTTCTCTAAAATCCATTACCACTAATCCAAAAATAAAGAACTGGAATAGAACTAGAGACTAAAACCAGAGAAGCCAACAAACCCACAAAACCACTCCCAAAACTTCCCTAAGATGGCTAACAAATTCAGAAGCCAACACCAAACCGCACAAAATGATGCAAAACCTGGAAACACCAAGGCCGCATACTGATTTCTATTCATGAAACAAGGAAAGCGTGACAGAAGCTAACAATTACATGAAGTCTCCACTAAAGTTCACCCCAAATGTTGAGTTCTGAAAACAACAAAACTGAAATTTGTAAAGATAAAAACTCCCTCATACCAACTAAAATTAAAACAAATAACCCCCATAAATCTCCTTCATTCCTCAAATTCAATTTCCGAAACTGAGAATGATTGTTACCAACATAAGAACAACAATAATACTGAACAAGCATCGGTGGACAATGTGAGACAGATTTTCAAAGTCCCTTCAATGCCTTGCTTGATAATTCACCATAATCTCACCTTTCTTGTGATATAGTTTGACCAAGAGTTCAAATCCCCAATTTGCCATGAGAAACATTCGAAAGGGGAGGAGCTCATGTTTATTTCCTTGCATTGGTATTGAGGCATAAATGTGATTGACATGTGGATTATTAATATTATGGTACTTACCATTGAGTGCATCCCACCCGTAAATAACCCACTCCTACTATATTAATGTTATAGAAGGTATAACCCACTCCTACTAATGTTATAGAAGGTATACATTTTTATGGAGATGTTAAATATTTTTATTAAGAAATTTCAAATTTGAATATTTCATTAATAACATTTTAAAATAAATAATTTCATTTATATTAGATTAGATGAGTGGGTATTTATTATTTGAAATCAATACATTTTTACCAAGCTTTATCTAATGTTTTAACATTATATTAAAATTAGTAATGCTAGGACTTAAGTAAAAGTGTTTCTTGAATAGGGTTGTTGAATATAGTAATGCATATTTTGATTTTTATTTTTCCATGAAAATAATAGTTTCTTTCTATTCAATTTTTGAATTAAAGGAAACTTTCCAATACATATAGGTTATAATCCATTACAACAATACTCATTATGAGCTCATAATGTCATTTATGAGAATTGAATCTAGGTGGGGAGGTAAGGAACATAACTCTTATCATAAATCTTTAACCCTAACTCTAAAATTTTCCATGCATAGGAGCACCATTGAAGAAATTCTATAATCAAAGGAATTTTCACTTTGACAAAAGAAAAATTGACATTTTCTTAAATGATTTAAATAGTAAATTAAACCTCCTAACTTATAAGGACAACATTGAAGAACTCTATCGTAATTTTACAACTACCCTTTCCACTTCTATTAATAAGTTCTCTTTCGAGTTGTCCTATAAAAAAAATAATAGAGCGACCAACCCTTGGTATGATAAAGAATGTAAAATTGCTAGCAAATCCATTAGGGATGCTTCTAATGAGTCCTTAAAAATTGATAAGATCAATATGTACAAAGCCCTGATTAAAAGGAAAAAAAAATATTATATCAATAAAAGGCAAGAGTAACTTTCACAACTATACAAGTTGGATTCAATATGTACAAGCCCCCCATTAAAAGGAAAAAAATATTATATCAATAAAGGTAAGAGTAACTTTCAACTATACAAGTTGGATCCTACAGTTCTGGAGCCAAATTCAAAACACAATACCAAAGAAAATAATAGGATTCCCTTTCAAGGACCTGAATTCCTACCTTAAAAGTATTTATGAATTCCTGTAAATTCCACATGGACACCATTCCTATTGTCCCTACAAAGGAATATATTTTTTCATGACATTGAGTTTGGGTTTAAGAGGCTTGCAAATGGGAAGGCTAAGGACACTGAAGACTACCAAGTCAATTTTAAAATCGGAGGGCCAAACTTTATCCCTCACATACACAAGCTCTTCTCGATGCATCAAATAAGGTGGCTTCCCTAAACCATGGATCGAAAGCCTCATTGTTCCTATTTTAAAAATGGGGATAGAAACATTCCCACTATAGGACCATTGTGATTAGCTCGATTTTAGCCAAGCTTATGGAATTATTTTGAAAGAAGAATAGCCTTTGGCTAGAAAGTCATGGTAAAAGAGCTAAAGGCCGTTAGCCTTGAGAGATAGCATTAACCTGTGGACCATCTTGTTACCTTTTAGGATCATTAAGTAGGAAGTTCGAATACTAAAACCAATCTTTTTTGTTGTTTTGTTGACTTTGAAAACTTTTGACATGGTTCCTAGGGAAACCTTTGGAATAGGTTGGAAGAGGCTGTGCCTCTTGAGTTGAGGGGATGTAATAATGTTGTATGAGAATTTTATTTCTAAGTTTAAAAACAATGAGGGGGCTGGGGCCTCAAAAGAGGAGCTAACTACAGCTATTAGAGTCAAACAAGATTGTCCCTTGTCCCCAACCCTTTAAGTATATACATTGACAAGTTAGAAGAATGCTTGAAAAAATGTGTTGTGGCTCTGGCCCCACTCTCACCTGTGATAGTCATCAATCTTCTTCTTATGCCGATGATATCACCGTTCTTATGGCAATGAGCCCCCATGATCTTGAAAAACCAACTAAGAATCCTTAATGACTTTTGCTCCAATATGGCGCGACTATTAATAATGATAAGACTAAGGTCATGATTATTAAATCCAATAAGATCCTTTATGATAAATTTGTATATGACAAAAACAACTAGGAGGAAGTGAATTCATAAAAATATCTTGAATTCGATATTCACCTCACAAGCTCAATTGGAATTATAGCATTGAGAAAAAGATTATTGGGGATGGAAAGCTTATTATGGGTTTGAAACAATTGTAAATCAATTGATATTTGAGTTGGGATAAGAAGAAACTCCTCTTGAGACTCTTTTTACACCTCAAGTATTCTTTATGGATGCAGTCTAGGTTGTAGTAATTCTCGTGAATCCCGGAGAAAGATAGAGCAAATACAATTTATTTTTATAACCTATAATCTCACAAAATTAAAGGAAATATGTCTCTATCCTATCCTCCTCTGCCTCCCATTGAGAGCATGGCTATTAGATAATGTGAATGTATAAGAACAAGTTAAACAACATGGAAGCAAAGAGGCTACATAAAATTGCTTCAAAATCAAGTCATAACCACCATCGCACTCAAGCTAGGATGGAATAAAGATATGATCTTGGCTAAGCTAATGGAGAATCATGGAAGAAACCATTTTGCGTAATAAAGATACTATTAAAAGACACATCAAATCAAAATTCTAAGGAGAAAAATGTATGGATAAAGAGTTAGAGGAAAAAAAATTAAGGTATTATAAAGATGTAATCAACCTTAATCTAGAAGATCAAAATTTTTTTTTTTTTTTGACAAGTGTAAAGAAAAAATTCTCACATTAAGCATTGCTAAGATAAGAACAAATTCTCACTTAACCCATAATGAAACTGGGTGTTGGTAAATTCCTAAAAAGCCATGGATGAAAGAGTGTGTCACCTTAGACACTAAGAAGGTTGAAGATGAAACACACTTTCTCTTAGATTGCCAACCTATACCCATATTAGATCTCATTTTCAAAATATTTATCACACTACCAACCTTCCTAACCTCTTAACAAAAGCATGGTGATCTTGAAAAGCTTCTTTTAATGTTTTTTGAGCACATAAACAAAATTAAGAATCACAAGTAATCACTTACCCTCTTAAAGTTGGATAGACCAATTGCCTTAGTGGATGTTAATGATAATCATCATCAATCATTCCTTGCAACCATCCAAACTAAACCCAACTATTCTCAATTTTATTAAGAAATTTCAAATTTGAATATTCCATTAATAACATTTTAAAATAAATAATTTCATTTATATTAGATTAGATGAGTGGGTATTTAATATTTGAAATCAATACATTTTTACCAAGATTTATTTAATGTTTTAACATTATATTAAAATTAGTAATGACTAGGACCTAAGTAAAAGTGTTTCTTGAATAGGGTTGTTGAATATAGTAATTTAATGTTTTTTTTTTTCAGAAAATAAGAGTTTCTTTGTTATTCAATTTTTGAATCAAAGAAAACTTTCCAATATATATAGACTAGAAGCTACCATAACAATACTCATTATGAACTCATTATATCATTGATGAGAATTGAATCATTAATGAGGATAACAATCATTCCTTACAACCATCTAAACTAGACCCAATTGACTATAATCTATACATTAATACTTGTTTTTAAAAAATAAATAATTATTATAATTATAAATGTAAAGCATGTTACTTGGCTATTACTGCCTGAAAACCTCTCATGAATATAAGTTTGATTTCATATGCCCTCTAAAATGTCATTCTACAATGCCATTTTTCTATTTTAGGAAGGTCAATGGTACACATCGAGTAATTGCAATCAATTTTGAGTAAAACAGTCGCATGATTCCGCTTGAACCGACATACCCTTCCACATGGACAAAAGTTGTATAAATATATATTTATTCCATTCATAGCTTCAAGGATTTCCATCTGTAGAAGTATTTTTAAATTCATTGAGCACTTTCTCTTGGCAATTATTGAGTAATTCGAATTGCAATAATGGACAGCACCTTTTCTGACGTAGACATTGAAACAAAAGTTTGGCAAACAATCGAAAAAGTACAGCTCGCTCGGGAAAAGTTAGAGCAATCTGTTTTTACAGAGAATTTATGGAACAAATGCAGGACCCAGAAATGGTTGCACTGATAAAAAGGACGATAGACAGAGACGAGCATCATTCACAATTACAAATTGTTCTGTATGGCCTTGGAAAGCTGACTCTAATCAGTTGGCTCACGTGCAGTTAGCCTTTGCCATATTATTAAGAGAGAAATTTGAATGGGTGTCTCATGATATCCAAGTTTATGATCCAATCTGTCTCCATTCGATGAAATGGCTATAAATCTCCTCAATTGCACCTGTCTTTCTCTCGACGAAGATGGCAAACGGACAGTGGTCAGACCCACGCTATTTTTCATGCCTCATTGCCCATTTCTTCTCTATCAGAATGTATTGAAGGCAAACTGGACGAGTGACCATTTGAATAAGATTATTATATTATGGCAGTTTTAAATGTTTCAAATGAATCAATTCCTACGTTGTTGGTAATGAAGTTGGTTTTAGCGCAGAAAATGGTCTGTGAAATTCCCGCCATAACCCGCCAGCCTAAGAATCATTTCAAAAATTATAGAGCATTTGAATGAGTAAATTGGCATTTCTTTTCCTGGGATGTCTTGTTAGAATTTATTGAGGAAACGGCTGCACCCATAATGGATGAAGAAGAAGAAATTAATAGAATAGTTGGGGAAATAGAACAAAATCATAGAAAAGTTGGAGAAATAATCAAGCAATTACAGCTCGCTAAGGAAAATTAGAAAAATCTCCATTTTATGGAGAAGTTATGAAACAAATACGAGACCCAGAAATGATGGGACGAATAGAAAGAGTGATAGGCAAAAATTCACATCATTCACAATTAAAACTTGTTATCTTTGACATTACATCGATGGAGGATAGTGAAGCTTACTCTACTTTAGCTTTTGCGATTTTATTAAGGGAGAAATCTCATTTTATAAGTGATATCACGGTGCACGATGGTTGTTTGAGTCCAGTGCAGCAGACCGCTATAAATTCCTTCAACTGTATTCTTCTACCTGATGACCATATAACAGTGAACACACCCACTCTATTTTTCGTCCCTTTTGATCGCAACTTAAACAAGTATCTGTTTATATTTCACGTAAATTGAAAAGCTGCCAATTTGAATAAGATGATTATATTAGGTCACAGTTTCAATGCCATCCCAAAAGATTCTCGTTACTACCAGAACAGTAAAATGGAAGCCATTGTGAACACTGGTAAAATACTGACTGAAATTCCGTTGCCAGAAACGGATAGTAGAAAACGGCTAGATGAAATTACTGTGGACGGCTCACCAGCAGATCATTGCGCAGTTGATCTGAAAGTATTTGAAGGGTTAAGTTGGCATTTCTTTCACTGCGTTTGGAATCTCCCGATGGACCCCAATGTTATCTGAACCCTAACAGCCCACTGTTTAGTTTGGCCTGTAAAATTCCATCGCCTAACGTGATGTAACGCTTATATTTAATATGATGTTCTAGAATCTATAATACCTGAAAATGAAAATGGATGAATATCCACATCCTCCTTCTGTAGGTCAGAGGTGTTTGATATAACAATACCATCTTCTTTAGTCCTTGACCTTTCTTCCATTCCTCCAAGTTGGAAGAAATTTTACTGGCTCTGCATCCACTAACCCACCATCTTGTATCAAATGGCTGAAATAAAGTTGTAAAGGGTCCACCCTAGTGCCTTAAATCAAACTTTCCTACTTGAGGTGGTAAAATTAAGATCACCCCAAGAATTAAATTTTCCATATAAAAATCCCAAATCTTTTGAATCTTCCCAAAATATCACTGGGCTTATACAACCCATAATAGTTGATCATCTTCAGCTTTAAATTAGTATCTTTCACGACACCTTCTAAAAAAATCCGCAGGTGTCAAGTATGCTACAAATTCATCTTTATGAGGATTCCATGATGTGAGTAGACCCCCCAAGAGACCATTAGAGTCTACCCTGCAAAAGTGTTACTTAGGAAGAATTTTATTAAAAACCTCCCTTGCTTTTTCTGCTCCTACCCATGGTTTCCTGAATGTGTAAAATATGTTGTTTATTTTTCTCTAAGAACCTATTGAGGGCTAGATATTTTAAGGAGCACCCCACTCCTCTCACATTCAAAGTTGCCACAATCATCTTTTCACCCTAGCCAAGGATTTATGAGCTCTAAGCGCCCTAGGGATTTTGTACCCTCCAAACAATTTTTATAACATAGATTTCCTTCTTCTTTCTCCTACTTCCTAGCACTCTAGTTTTAATAGAAATTATTTTCCAATCCTTTTAAACAATCCCTTTAATCAATACATCCACATCCCCCCGACCATTAGATATCGGTCCCCTATCCCCATCTTTCATCCCAATATTTTCACCATGTTTAATTAATAACTCCCCACTAGCAAAAATAAGAATCTTCATACGATTTAGAACCTCCCTATAGGAAGGTAAGAAAGTTTTTAATGATTCCTCCACTTCCAATAACACAATCGGATCCCAGTCATTTAGAGAGTTTGACCCCTCCCTGGAGCCTGACTCCATCCTTTCCAACCTCATCCCAGGTGGACGCTATCAGATTTATAGATCCTTTCCCGTCCAATCCCCAATTGTTGTTCCCTCTAATAGCTCCCTCCTCCACAACAATAGAAGTTTTTGACCTCTCCACGGAGCTCGATTCCAGCCTTGCAGACCCCTCAACTGTGGTCGCTATCGAATTGATAGCTTCCTTCCCATCCATATCCAAAAAGATGTTCCCTCTAGTAACTCCCTGCGCCACAATAATAGAACTGTAGAATTTTGTGTCCTAAAACCCTCCACTAGTCCTGTGCTTCGAGCACTAACCAGCAAGAGAAGCACTTCTGCAGATCCTAACCTATCTGACTTCCCTTGCGAATCCCCACAATTCGAGAATTTTGTTGATAACACAATCTTTTTCTTAACAATTACTCCCTTAGACTTAGAATTTGAGCCATCAATAACGACATTAGACTCCTCCCTTTCCCTGAACCTGATGCAGGTTTTGTAAGTAAATCCACCCCACCCATCCGATTAACTACCTCTGGACAATCGGCCCCAACTCCCTTGGATATACTCCCCGCACCTTCCAAACTCACCCTCATTTTAGAAAACTCAGGAAAGCTCTCAACATTCTCTAAAATCCTTACTCCTACCCGTCCCTTCAACGATGAGTCCCCAGTCTGTATATCTGGCATTATCACCGCCTCCTCATGCTTAAAAAGAGTATTCAAATTTTTTAAATTTTTTGAACTTTGGTAAATAATTCTACCCATTTCTCATTGTTTTCCATAATTTGATTTTCAATCCAATTGGTTTGATCATCCAGAATAGGTGAGTTGTCCCTTGAATTTGGCCTTGAATTCCCAACAAAAAGAGGAGGTTTATGTGTTATTGCTCCCATGCACTGATGCTGAATATGATCGGTCACCTTACACCCTGAGCATCAGAAAGCAATACCGACATAGTCCAGTCGTTGATGAAACTTCAGACCTTGCCAAATAATGTCAATCTCCTCTGGAAGCCCTTCGAAAATATCCATTTCAACCGGGATCTTTCCCATATGGCAATCATGTCCCCCCAACCGTTTCAAATCCACATGAATAAATTTTACAATATTGTTCCCTATGATTGTGAACATCTCTAAGCTCCACATCACTAGTGGACACCTTGGTAAAAACACCCATAAGTGTCGAAACCTAAAAATCTTTTTTTCTGGATTGAATGCCAAATTTCAAAGATCACTACCTTCTATTTACAACTCATACCGGGCACCCTCTTCTCGCGATCTTTGAAGACCCGAATAAGAAGCAGAACCATCCCTTCAATAGGATAAAAGTCTCTAGTTCATATCCTAGCAACGACCCCCATTTTTCAGCTACCCGTGCACGTATATCCTTTGCCCCCAGGACCCAATAGACAAATCTACCCACCAAGCCGCGGAGGGAAAATCTACCCACAGCTTCCATCCCAACGTCTCTACCTAGAGTCACGGACGCTTTTTTTTTCTCGGCTTCCACGCCCTTAAACCTGTAACTGATCTATAAGGCTCGCGCCTGCTGGTTAAAGTCAACCCCCCCAAAAGGGAAGCTCCCCTGTCCCTTCCGAAACCACACAACCTATACCCCCGGTCGCCTGTAAAAGAATCCTAACACTCCCCCTAACTCACTGCAAAGTATCAAATAAATGACTATCTTCTCCCCCTCAGTCACTCCCCTCCCCGCCGTGAGGAACAAGGTGTCGAGACTTATCTGAAACTGGACTATTCAGTGCGCGACTGCATAAGCTAACATAACAATTTACACCATGATTCCCCCTTCACCTGATCTATCTCGCTGCGCAGACTCTGAGACGCTACTCTCTTACCAGTCACGATCGATCTTTTCCCCCTCTAGTTTTTGTTCCAGACCAACCCCAACAAACGACGGTATGGGTTGAGACACTCTCCACCTCTTCGGCCTTTGTGCTCCCCACAATTTGATTCCCTAGAAAATATTTCATTTATTATATCTAGTGTACTACACTAGACCAGATTGACCGATGGATGTCAACTGTCTCATTCACTACTCTGCCCATCCACTTAGCTTCCATTGCCTTTGTCACCTCACCTGACATTTTTAAATGTTGTTTGTACCTCCATAAATATGCTTTGTACTCCGCATCATATTTGTACAGTCCTTTTTGAATCCACCACCGCTCCTACGATAAGTCCACTAGTTGGATCTCTACCTGAGACACCATCTCAACTATCATTTTAACAACTCATTCCTATGCCTCCCCTACCCCCTACTCTCCACCTGCTACCTTATCTTAAGAACCATAAATCTCCTGGACTCACATCCCCAGAATCCCGATCCAGGCCTCCAACTGCTAAACCCCCGTGAGAGGCCGAGAAGCCCTAACCCATCACAAACCCTAGAAATCTCATCCAGGATCATTATTAAATTTACTTACCATAACCCTATTGTATTTTTATTGTTTTAATTCTATTATTAATCCTATCATACTTTCACATTTCACCATTAAATTTATCAGCAACCCTATCACAATGCTAATGCAATCCTTTATCTCTCCAAAACTCTAGCTCAACTAAGGAGATCCAACAAGCATCATGTTGTTACTAGAGATTTTTGTGGGATGCCTAGAACATTTACAACCAAATAATGATGTCCATTTTGTATTTATATACCTTTTATTAGGGTTTCCATGAGCCTTACAATATCTAATTATCATAACTAAGAAGACATGATCACCTTAATATAACCTTAAAAAATCTTTTAAAGTGAATGGATCTGATTGTGAAAAGACCGAGTTTAAACTCAAAGTGACAAGAAATCATAATCTTAATAAGATCTAAATAAATACTAAATCTTATTTTTGCTACAAATAATTTGGAGTATATCTATAATAGTCTTCAAGCAATTAAGTTTCAGTTGGCACATTTCTTGATGATCACTGGACAACTGTAAGTGATGCTCTATTTATGAAAATTTTCCACCTGTTCTTTTTCCCTTTGAGAAGCCTCTGTTTCTATTAATTTATCATTTGTTTTATTTATACACAAAACTTAACCATTGTCCATACGGATGGCTAATTTGCCCATTGATGAGAGTGGTGCTTTAGGCGTTGATATATTTGTGTTCGAAAAAACTATATGCACTAGATAAATACATATTGATCACATAATTGTTGAGGTCGCTTTATTGACACATTGACATTTGAAATCTAGGTTTTAATCCCACATACAATGGGCAATAAAGTTTGGAAAAATTTATATACACACTTGTCAATGCTTCTTGTTGACTTTTTGTGCAATACATATGGCTTCCTTGTGGGATTCCTCCTTGGCACTTTATGTGGGCGCTGCCCTTGGTATTTAGTAGTGCACTTTGAGAATTGGTAGGCTGGCTCTCGGTTGTATTCTTGGAGATGGGGCTCGAGAGTTATAAGCCCTAAATAATGTTTACAAAACCAAACCAAACAATAATTATCGCGCGAGTTGAAAAAATAGTTTTTGAAAGTGGTTTGACAAGTCGCGTGGTGACCTGATCTTTTTACACGTCACACAAGTGGTATTCCTTGTGACATCACCACATTTGATGTCCTTTCAATTAAATACCGTTCATATTTGAAACGCGCGATCCATCGATCTTTATGGCCATTAATCTTGACCATCCAAAACATTAAAATAAAAAACCTTCAATCTAGAGCGCTCCTCTTACCATTTATTTTTTACATTTATGTTATGCATTGACATTTAGGATAGGGAAACAAATTTTATAAATTTTAAGCAGGAACCATCATGAGAATAAGTGAAATAGGGTTTATGCATGACATTTTAGTCCACTTATACTTAAGGTTTTAATTACTATTTAAAATAAGTCTTCAAGAAAGATTCATTAATTTTTTTTATAATTTTGGGCTACAACTAATAATGGAATAGAACAAAAAGGATTAACCATAATTTGGGATATGATTATCATAATAGAAGATCGAGTAAAGGGTGAGATAAAATTTTGATGCAATGAGGATAAGCTTAGGTAAAGGGTCATTTTCGAGGAAATAATGAACAAACATAGTTATTTCAAAGATAACAAGGGATATAATGGCAAAGATTTACCATAATGGAGTTTTGGGGAAATGAGCAATTTATGGATTTTGCACAAGTGTCACAATATTTTTTGGAAATGTCAATTTTTGTTCCAACATTAGGCTCCATCCCAGGATGATGCTTTCCTGCAAAGCGCCAAGAAATGTAGACCATGTGCCTTCATCACTTTGCATTATGAAATAATCTCTATCAAACACTGAAACCTATCATTGTCTGTATCAAGATTAACCATATCTTTTCCTATGAGCATGACGATAGTTTATCTTTTATTCTTTCAATTTTCCCTTGAGAAATATTATCAATTATTATTTAATATAACAACTTACATTTTAAGGAATTACCCCAAATATACCATTTCAATAAGGATAAAGAAATAAAAGGATTTTCACCTTACTTGTGCAAATAACATGTTTGAAATTTTGTCTATGAATAAATTCTATCATTTTTATAGAGACTCGAATAAGTGTAAGTGATCAATAGAGTTTAGTTTCATGTATTCAACCTAAACTAATCTAACTAATAATAATAACACTTATTTTTGTAAATCTATTTTTTGTTCAGGATCATCCATTTCTATGTTCTTGGGAATGAGGGACAACAATATATCCATTTGTAACTCATCATTAGATTGAACTCCATACTTAGAATGAAACAAAGATGAGTTAATTTTATTTGAAAAAACATTCAAATAGACTTCAACAGGATCTTGAAAATTATGAGAGACTTCCATCTTTAGTTCCGAAAGATTGAATTGTTGCTTCACAATATCCACTTTTTTTTATGAAATAAGACTTTTCCATGTGTTCATCAAATGAAGAAGAAACAAAAAAAAATATGTTAACTTCTTTTTCAAAATCAACATAATCAATTTGTTGATCATCACTATCATATATGGGTCCTTTAAAAATTTCAAAATATGGTAATAAAGAACACATCTCTTTAAATCTTGTTTTTTTCTCATCAAACTCCTCATAATCATCATATACTGGCTCAACATAAAAAATTGTTGAAGATAATGTTTTGGAATTTTTCTCATATTCAATATTAAGCTTCGTTTCTGAGTCACATATATCATATATAGGCTAATGCATATTTAATCTCTCTAAATATAAATATAGAAGGATTTGTTTTTTATCATGTTTAAAATTTTATTGAATATATTCATAGCATCTCTCTTGTTCATATTCGTAATTGGTAAATTCATTTTCATCACCATAGAAATCACTTAAGAAATTAATTCAAACATCGGTTTCACAATCATTTACATGTTTATTGATATGAAATATGCATGTCTAAACCTTCTTGTTCATCTTCTTCTTTCTTCTCTTCTGCATTCATATCCTCCTCAATTTGATCAGGCAACATCCCGCAATCCCATAAATTATTTTCAATTTCTTCAGCATCTATAAACATTTTCCAGAAAGTGGAGGATTTCCTTTCTCTGAGGTAAAATGGTAAATTAGGATGATGCGCTAATGCATAATATACCTTGGAAAAAACTTCAGAAGGACAAATTTCAAAAGGCAAATTGTGATAAACCTTTTCAAATCTTCTATTGAATTTTTTCACAGTTTCATCATTCCTTCTTTTTGTAGCATAAAAGTCGGAAAGATATTGATGATGAGATTTCTTGTCAGCCCATTTATGCAGGAAAACATCATGAAAGTCAGTCCAATAAGTAACAGATTCAACAGATAAATCTCTAAACCGTATTTTTACTTCTCCTACTAATAACTAAGTGAATAACCTCATAAAAAAATCTTTATAATGAATATCTAAACAATTTGTTAAATGTTCAAAAGTTTCCATGTGCCTTTCTGCTGTAATATCATATTCTCCATTAAATAAATGAATGTATTTGAAAATTTTGACGGTATATCATGAAGAGATAATGGAAGTTTGAGAGGTTTATATCTGTTTAAAGAATGAGGATGAATCTTTGCAGGTTGATCACAATATATATTAGATACTGGATGAATTGGAATATTAATTTCATTCCCAACTAATGTACAAGAATGAATATTCTCTAGAAGAGTAGGAATTTGTACTTTCTGATCAAGAAAGCTCTCAAAAGTAAATGATACAAGAGGCTTAGCATTACTTTAAGAGGATAACAATGAACCAAAGTTTTCTACTTGAAGAATACAAGAGGAAATTGGGATTTCTTTTTCAAAATAAAGAGATGAGGATTTAAAATTACAATCCTCTGAAAAATAACAATTTTTTTTAAGTGTAAAATAAATAGCAGGAATGAACCAAATAGAAGATCAAAAATTTATGGAAAGAATCTTTCAATTTGAGACCTAATCATTTTGAAACAATTCTTCTTTTTTGTCAACACGACTCCCTTACTAGTGGAGTGTTGGAATTTGATTGGAATCACAATGAAATCACTAGTAAAGGTCATAGTGGATTCTTCAGATCATGGAGTCTCTAGGTGAAATATATGAAACTAATATTTGATATCTATTTCGTGTTCACTATAAATAAATAGATCTTAACTTTTTCGTACACCCATGGAAAAATAGATTCGTTGCTCTGTCCCCAACAACAACTCCAAAAAATGTTGTTACTAGAGATTTCTATGGGTTGCAAAAGAGAGAAATGCCTAACACATTTTCAACCAAATAATGATAAATGATTTGATTTATAAGGATTTTTATTAGGGTTTCAATTAGCCTTTCAATATATAAAAGTCATAATTAAGGAGGCATGACTTCATCTACTAAATCCTTTAAAAATCTTAGTGAATGGATGATAGATCTAGGAGAAACAAAATTGAATAGGTTAGTCAAGTATCCAATAATAATAAGTCTAACCTTCCTCTTCAATAGAAAAATGACATGGGATTCACTTAGATTATGTTTTAATTTCCAGAAAATAAGCATACAACATTCAGACACATGTCTTGTTTTGTTCACAACAAAACATAAGAAATACCGTGTTCAAATATATAATCTAAAGTTCGTTGCAGTAGGGGTGGTACTAAATTGCAATAATCAAAACTCAAATGAATCTATGAGAAGAAAAAGAATCAATAGAAACATAAAAAATAGATTACAAGAAAAGACATAATTTAGTAAACTAAAATCTCAAAATCTCCTCAATTTTAGAAAACATTTTTATTGAAAAGACCCATATTACATTCCAAATAAAAAATCCCCTCGGGCTACTAACCCCCTCTCGGGCCCCTTTCCTTTATCCCCAAAAATGATCCAATATATAAAATATTAAAATTAGATCCAAAAGACAAGGATCAACAACCTCGTAGACCAAGTTTAGAATGACAGTTACAAGAAATCAGGATCTTTATAAGATATAAATAAATACTAAATCATATTTTTTCTACAAATAATATGGAGTATATCTCTAACAGTCTTCAAGAAGTTAGGTTTTGGGTTGACACATTTCTTGATATTGATCACTGGACACCTGTAACTAATACTCTATTTATGAAACTCTGCCACATGTTCTTTTACCCTTTGAGAAGCCTCTATTTCTATTAGTTTACTAGTTGTTTTATTTATACACAAAAATTAACCATTGTCCACCTGGATGGTTGTTCTGTCCATTGATGAGAGTACTTTAGGCATTGATATCTTTGTGTTAGAAAAAACTATATGCAATGGATAAATACAGATTGATCACATAATTTTTTAGGTCGCTTCATTGACAGGCACTTTGACATTTGAATTCTTAGTCTTAATCCCACTTACAATGGGAAATAAAGTTTGGAAAACTTTATATACACAACTGTCAATTCTTTTCATCAACGTGTTGTGCAATAAATATGGCTTCCTTGTGGGCTTCCTCCTTAGTGCTTTATGTGGGGCGCTATCCCTTGTATTTAGTAGCGCACTTTGAGACTTGGTAGGCTAGCTCATGGTTGTATGCTTGGATATTGGGATAGTTGAGTTATAATCCCTAAATAAATTTTACAAAACAGGGGCAAACAAAAATTTCCATGCGAGTTGAAAAAATAGTTTTTGAAAGTGATTTTACAAGTCACGCAGTGACCTGATATTTTTGACACATCACATAGGTGGTATTCCTTGTGACATCACCGTGCATGATTTCCTCTCCATTAAAGATCGTTCATATTTTAAAAGCACGATTTGTCGATCTTTATGGCCATTAATCTCGACCATTCAAAATGTTAAAATAAAAAACCTTCAATCTAGAGCACTCCTCTTACCATTTATTTTTGACATTTATGTTATGCATTGACCTTTAGGATAGGGAAACAAATTTGATAAGGTTTAAGCAAGAAACCAAAATGAGAATAAGTGGAATAGAGTCTATGCATGACATTTTAGTCCACTTTGACTTAGGGTTTTAATTATTATTCAAAATAAGTCTTCAATAAAGACCCATTAAAAAATAATTATTTTGGGCTACAACTAATAATGGATTAGAACAAAAAGGCTTAATCACAATTTGGGATATGATTATCATAATAGAATATCGAGTGAAGGGTGAGATAGAATTTTGATGCAACGAGGATAAAATTTGGTAAAGGGTCATTTTCAAGGAAATACTTAACATACATAGTTCTTTCAAAGATAACTAGAGATATAATGGCAAAGACTTACTAGAATGGAGTTTTGGGGAAATGAGAAATTTATGGATTTTGCACCAGTGTCACAAATGTTTTTGGAAATGTCATTTTTTGTGCCAAGACGTCACACAAGCATGTTATCCAAGGTAAGACATCTCATTCCCTTCTTCACTTTAACCTAGGGGTTCACCTCAAAACTACAATATCCAAATCTACAAAAGATAATGCGTAAACTTAGTATTCAAGATGCTCCAAGAAGATAAAGAAACCTAGAAACTATGAGAGAGATAGAGATCAAGTACAAATGAAAATCCAAGAGAAAGAGGAGAAGTAGTGTGCTCCTCTTAATCACATCTCTACACAAGAATGAATAATAATGAATGATTGAGTGAAGGAATTTCTCCTTACGCTATATATATGAGAGGTAAGGGAGGTCAATGATACATATGTGGGAGCGTTCTCTTACAAGAAACTTATAATAACACATTTTGGCTCACACACAAGTAGTGCTACACTCCAAGGTTACTCATGTCAAGATCCATGGTGGTGTCATCAAAAAGTAAGGTTCCAAATTCAAGGGTGCTCCATGAGGTGTGTATAATTATTCTCCTACAAGCTTCAGATAACTCCAACCCTCTTAAACCTTGTAATCCATTGGGTCCACTCTCTCTCTATGAACACTATTGCAACCCAAGAATCCTTGAGTCAACACCAAGACTCCCTGCAAGAATCCAAGATACCCTATTGATACAAATTAGATCATTATATTAATTTTCATCTACTTCAATGCTTTTCGAGTGGGAAAAATTGGAGGAATCAACTTGCAGGGTCCTTTTAAAGACATGTCCCATTTTGGAAAATTGGGATTTGAAGCCTTCCATAGCCATTTTAAGGCATGAAACGAATTGTTTTTGGGAAAAAAATTTCACAGATTTAGCTCAAACCCCTTGATTCAGATACACACTCAGATACCTTTCTAATGGTGAAAATGTTGTGTCAATTGGAGATCATATCCAAAATTTATGCCTCCCACAAGTTGACCTACCATGTTGACCACCATGGTATGAGAGGATGCCACATCACCCCTTGTTACTTATGCATATGGGGCTAGCCACATGTGGACTTTAAAAAATATTCTATAAGGTCCAAAACCTTTTCAAAATTGAGGTTTGAGGAAGTCAAAACCCTAACCCTATATGGATATTGAGCTATGTTATATACTAGGCCACTAGGAGGAGAAGGGGTTCCATTATTTTTCATTGTATCTTGTTCAATAACTGAGAAAAACATCTGAAAGTGGTATTTTGTGAGCACAAAAATGAGGAGGAGTATTTTGTAGTGGTCATTCAAGCCATAGTGTGAAAATTTAACTCCATAGTGAGTGCCCATTCATTTGTATGTGAATTTTATAATTAAAGTAAAGAGAGAAAATAATATGCTTCACATTCTAGATGGCTTTTCTCTTGTATTGGGTTTCCCAGGTAAAATCTCGCGTTCAATTGTGTGGATGATGTGTATTTGTTCCCATTATCTAATTTTTGTATCTTAGTATTTATTAAATTACATCCATAAGCTAGCGATAATAAATCTGAGATCTAAGGATAATCACATAAATCTAAGATTTCATAATATTATAAGATCTATCATGTTGAACTGTTCCAGTGCAATATCCATGGTAGGTTACAGACCACCTATGATATTTAGGGCCCCATGCCTTCCTCCAATATGTAAAATTCACTTCATCCTAAGCATGATGTTCTCCAAGCAAGTAACCATCTCCATGTGGTCATCATGTTGAACATCACCAAAGTTGTCTAGAGATCTCTTATTCCTCAGGGAAAAATATCATGCAAGCACCCAAATTAGGTAAAAGAACCATTGAGTAACCCGTATGCAATTTGAAAATCCATCATGGATCATCTCTCATGTGAAAATCCATCATGAATCATTTAGGTGTTGATCATACACCATGTACGCCAAACCTTAAGAAGAACCCCCAAACATTGTGTAAACATTTTCAGAGAAACCACATAAGATAACATTGAGTTATACTATGAAGGAGTATGTTGCACATCTAAAGTAGGTGTTAGAGACACTAAATAAGTGTGAATTTTTTAATAAATACCTAATGCATTGTTGACGTGGAATGTCAACATCAACGAGAGTTCCTTGATGGAAGGTCCCAAATTAGACCCACTCTCGTTTGGATACAAACCTCCAACGATATATGGGCTTAGTTGCTGCTAACTAAATTAATTGCTCTTCGTAGAGAGGTTTTTCATCAAAGCCATGCTAAATTCTAAATTCATGTCTATTCTCATATGATAGTGCAATCCTATTCTAAAGAGAAGTTGCAATCCTATTTAACAATAACAAAATCAATCACAGGTCTATAACTTAATGTGCAAAATAGAATTAGTTCCAATTTTACAAGGTCAAATCATATTACATACTTTTTTGCACATAGACATTCATAAGTATGTTCCTGTAATTGAATTCATAATTCATTTATAACCATTTGCTACAAATGTCAATTGGTGAGAATGACAAACTGAAAAGCTTGCAGAAAACAATCAATAATAGTGCACTATTGAATAAATGAACCATGAAGGTGTTTTCTATTATCCTCCTTCATAGAAGTAATTCATTTTTAGGAATACAACAACAAGCATATATCTTTCCTATTCATCTTTGAGTCTAATAAAGAATTATACAATACCCAATTTCGACCTTCTAGCCCCAACCCTCTTCTTCTGTTACATTGTATTTCCTATATACTTGAGGGTGGATTGTTGGCCTTCTTATGTACATGACTGTTCACTTACAACTTCCCTACTCTTACAATTACCATTACATTTGGATTTCCCTACTCTTACAATTACCATTACATTTGGATTTTTTGGAGCCAATAGAAATCATTACATAATATCCTTCCTACTATGGTGTTCCTCAGGAAGGTGACATACTCTAAATATTTGGGGGTGAAGAGATTTCCCCTTGAAAATTTGGTTCAGATGATGGCCAACTACAAGTGAACCTGCTCATTGAACAAAAACCTATGATGAGGGTTTAGGGGAACTATTTGACTGAGAATAATACAAAATCCTTCTCCTTAGCGTTACCCTTTTGGAAACATGAATAAATGTCAATTTTTGAATGCTCGTTTCTTTCCTGCAACAAGGTTCCAAATTGGTTACTCATTTTGATAACTATGTATTACTGTCAACTATTGATCTATGTCCTTTGTTCTCTGGTGATGGGTGTTATTCTTCTTGCAAAAAAAGGGAAGTCCCTCGCTAGCTCGACTTTGCTTAATCCCGACACTTCCTCCTGATGAAAATAACTAGGTGAATGAATGTATTAATCCCACTGTTATGGCTAAGACAACTCACATTCTACCCATGTATTTTCCAAACAATGAAGTTTTCCCTATTCTTTGCTTCCTTTTATAATATTTTGGGTAATACCTACAGAGGTATGACGATGAGCTAGGGGTGTTTTCAATGTTGTCCCACTTGGCTCTTTTTGATTTGGATAGATGTCATCGCTATTAATTACCTGGTGTCCATATGATCCCGCATGACCTGGTGACCTGCAGTTCCTTTCTACCCTGTCATCTTTCCCATGCCTTTCATAATACTTATAGCCTATATGCTATGTGTGTCAAGGGATATGGCCATCGTTCATTCAATCCCGAGCTTGAAAATCAGCCTTCGCCTACTTGGCTACTCACTTCATTAGTCCTTCAATACCTACAAAGCCAAAAACACTTATTATCTTTTGCACCATAATAACTAATTTGATTTAATTCTTCCCTTTTCTTATCTAATATTTCCTGTGTTATATTGTACTTCTTCCACTTTGCATGGATCTTATGTGTGTGAAAGTTCAGGTTGGGTGATAAGCTTATAAGAGCAGTATTGTCACTTATTGTTAGTAAGTAGGATGGAAGAGTATATCTATGTGAGAAGGTTTGCAGGAGTGAGAGCAGGTTCACGGGACTTAAGACTAAGTTTAATGAATAGTGACAATGTATCTTGTGTTGGGAGTCCATTCGATGAATTTGTGAGTTGCGGGGTTTTAGGACAAGATTCAATGCGCTGATGTTTAGGTCGGGAAAATCCTACAAAAGGTTACACACAAATATTATTTCGAAACAAGATAATCATGCGGTCTGCAAGTTCGTGATTGAGTCTTTGAAAATACATTCTCTAAAGGTTTCACTTGCAGCGTGGCATTGAGAATATTTTGTTGTATTTCGAGGATGTTGGTTTACAGTGTGAGCTTGGAATATGCTTTTGGGGTGTGATCGACTTCGTGATGAATAAGTCTGCATAGGTAAGTACTAGAAAGGGTGGGACCTACTACAATGGGGACTGTGGGGAAAGTAATGTGGCATGTGGGTTTTCAGGTTTTCATATGGTTATGGCTTAGGCTTATTCAAAACTTCCATAAGGGAATGAACACACACACACACACACACTATAATAGTCATGTTTACAACTTATAGGTTTCGGTAATCATTATATGTAGGTTACATAATGTTTTTCGAATGGGCACAAATCTACGAGAATGGGTGAATGGAATTTATTCAAAATATATCCTTGTTCATAGTCCTTCTGAGTCCATGGGAGAACTTGTTTAATGTTGGTTTGTGTAATTTCGTCCCATCACAGGTGATATTGTTGTTATTCGATATGCATGATTTTCTCCTTTGCCTCATGTTAGTGGTGTTTGTTCTTATTAGTCCCTACCATAGGCGTAGAGGGACTATAGTGATCGATAAATCGTTGACCTGGTATTAGATTGTGCATTGACCAAAAATATTTCCATATTGTCTATTGTTGGAACAAGGGAAGTGAAGACATTGATTTTAATATAATAAAAAGTATCATGTTTGTCAAGATATGATTGGACAAAGGATTGGAGGTCTTATTACAACCTTCGCTATTCCCAATGTTAAATATCTTGACCTATCCAAAGTATTTGGTAGTATATGGTCTTTTTGAATTATATATTTTATTATTCATTGGTCGATGGTGGATTAATGCTAGCATTGGTTCGAATGTCTCCCTTAGCATTTTCTGCTGGGTAGAATACATTCTCTACCATATTACTATGTTTGATTTTTTCTTTATTGTTGTGTGCTTCGAGAGAATAGGTTTTCCATGCTGCATATTTTCTTAAATGCTTGCACAGGCCTACGCCCTTCGACGGTCCTGACAGTCTTAACTATTTACCTAACAACTCTGGCAGTGTAAAATGATTATTATAAAGATGGGTTGCAATACAGTTTTGTTCATGGTCGACATCGCTGCTCGAGTGTTCGATCCTTGTTTGGTGCTTCGTTCCATGGTTATGGTTCTTGTTTGATTCAACTTTGCAAAGTTGAGGTCCTTCAATTGCAGTTCGAGCTCTTCGTGGTTGTTCACTGGTTTGTTGTTTTTCAACTTTGCAAGTTGTTGGACATGTTGTTGCGGTTTGCAATTTTTGGGGCTGAGCTCTTGTCGTCCTTTGTTGACGGGTAATTTTCTATGTTGTTGTTGTTTTTCAATGGTACCAGTCCCACCATCTTTGTTTGTGCTCATAGTTTCTATTCCTGGAAAGCATGTGTCTTGCAATGCAGAGGAATTTACGAAAAGTAGTTGGGAGCCATCAGAAGAGGGAACCATCGAGCGAGGTCTGTACAAAGGGTATGCTTTCATTCTGTGGGTGGGAACATTGCGTCTACATGTTCTATTTATGCTGAATAAAGTTATTGTTTTATTTATTTCTCTATTTTTTCTCATCTGCTATGGGGACTAGTGGGGATTGAAGTTGAGAAGAAGAAGGTTCAAAGATACATATAGGAATTGGTGGCCTGCTTTGTTTTCTTTTTCTATTTTGCTACCTTTTATTTTTTTCTCCTTCTTTTCTATGTTTTCATAGAAAGTTAAACTATGTAGCAAATAGCTTCAAAGTGACAATTGAAGAGATGAACGAGGTAATAGATGTTGAGTCGTATGAAATAGCTGCACAGTCCATTGTACATGACATCATTGACATGGTTTTGCATAGCAATGCGCTTTTTAGATTGGATGCATTCTCATATACTGTTGGGGATTGCCTTTTTGATACATTCCAGGTTCTATTGCATTTCTGCTATTTGTTGATCGAGCTGCGCAATGGATTGATAGATTATTTCTTGACCTGCTTTAAAAATGGCGATGCCGAGGCTTTGCAGTCCTATGAATACGAACTGGAATTTGATTTTCTTCGGCAGTTGCATGGAATACAAGATGTCACTATGTATTTTTAAAAAATGCGATAGTCTACATCTACAGTTCTGCCTCCGCATGAGAGGGGACTTTCAGAAGATACATTTTGTATACAATGGTTGTCTAACTAGCTGAATATATCAATTGCCATTTGGTCATTGACAAGAAAAACAAGATATCTACTATTCAATAAAACTGCATCTGACAATCCATATTGCATCTTGTTCCATGATGCCAATTCCCTCAGTGGCCATTATGAACCACTGGTGTACAGAAAAATTCCCATATGCAATATAGAAGGTCCTCGTATCTACTTGTCCGTTATTTGCAAAGACCTTCAATCGCAATGCAAAGGGATTTTGCATGGCATAGATTGCCATGGTTTATAGCTGGAAACAAATGTTGTGTCTAGCTGTGGAGATAGTTTGGTCAATGCAAATTGTTGTTTGGTACCAACAAAATTTGATGTTCAATCACCGTGACTTTACACTGTACAGTCCTTTTGCAATTCAATTATAGGCGGCAACCAACAGGCTTTTAAGTGCTTTCATCAACACCTTTGCCCATATCTCGTAGAAAATATGTCGGTAGTTGGAAGTTGGCAGGAATACCTTGTGAACATGGCGCTTCCATATGAAAAAGGGCATATGGAGGGTTGCAAATTTTGTTTGCAATGGCTGTTTGACATATTCAGGGTTAATATCCAGGCGTGGTTTCCCTTGCCAGATGCCACTGTCCATTCCTGGGTTATTGATTCAAATTGTGATCGAACAATTGACATCCTTTGGTTGAAAATAGATACAACACATATCCATTATGAACCTTTGCTTGCACATATCGGTAGTTCAGGGTTGACTGTCCATGCCAACCAAACGACATTGAATTTGCATAGACGTGGAATGATTTTTTGTGAAAATGAAAGTCCTCCCAGTTGCGATATGGGCAAACAGGTCTTGAGGACATAGACCACTTAGACAAAAAACGTAGAGTAAGTTATCACAATTTGAAAAAAATTATTCGCCAAATTCGCCCGACTTTTGATAAGGTCATAGAGGCCTTGAACAAAAAATGTAAAGTATTTTCTCAGAAACTGGGTGAAAGTGAAATTCATCCTAGTTGCCACCAGCTCATCTTTCCCTTGGGCAAGAAACGTAGACTAAGTTACGACAACTTGAAAAAGGCCATGCGCGAGAGAAAAAAATACATTGCTACAATTCCTTTTAGAGAGAAACTCACATATCACAATGTAAAGAAATTTGTTCATGCAAAACAAAGCATAAACAGGTGCGATTGCATATCCCAGAATGGTGATGCAACCGTATGACTTCATGATCTACAAGCAACACCATGCAGTAGTAGCAATGAAAACCAGGAAACAATTTCTATGAATACTTCCGTGTGAAAGAAAAATGCAAGACAGAACTACATGAAACAAATGAAAGACACTCCTTCCATTGCATGTGCAATTTGTGAACAATTGAATTTTTCAAAAAATAGTAAGTCTTTCACGCCTGATTTGCAAGCAGAATACCTTTGCTTGATAACCCAGGATAAACCATTTTCCAGTGCGAAAGTTTGTCTTCCATGCAAACGATTGCTTGAAAATGGAAAAATGCCACAGTTTGCAACCCCTGACCGAATAAGACGTAATACAACACTAGAAGATGTAAATACACTTACGGAACTCGAGGAGAGACTTGTGTCTCTGCGAATTTCATTTGCCCAAATCAGACCTTGGGGCTATAAACGACCCCATATGAGCTTAACAGGATCAATTATTAATGTGCTTGTTTAGCTAGATGTTGTGAAAAAAGAATTTCCACAATCTATTAACAATACAATTACAATTGCTGTGGCTCTGAAAAGACGCTTGCGATACAAAAATGCTTATTAGACAGGCAAAGTGCGTGTGCATGCTGTTATGAAAGCATTAAAGGAATTATGTTCCAGAGCCCTGTACAAAGCAGAGAACATTTGTATAAATGCCAACTGGAACAATGTTCTCGCAGAAGAACATGGTAACTCTACAAATACTCTTGAAAATCCTAGTGATTTTGATGAAAGTGATGAATTGGACAATGAAACAACTGCTGAAACATTGGTGCATGGATTCACTGATTCACAATGCATTCGTGACTTGCAAGACAAAATTGTCAAAATTGCACCTGCCGAGGGGCAGCGTCCACTTGGAATATTCAAGGACAAATTCACTGAGGAAATGACCTTTCCAACACTCTTATATGGAGATCCATGTGGCACTGATATTACAGAACAATTCAGTTATCATAAAATAGTTCGATGGGAGCTGCTACATTCAAGCGATTGCTTCTCCTGTCACATAACAAATTTGTTTTTCAAGACAATGCGCATAATAATAGAACAAGTTATGTCCTGCATGTGGGTCCGAATAAGAAAAGGCTAGTTATAAGGAAGAAAGTTGTTCGTGAAGGATGTGAAGTGCAAAGTTAACCTAGAAAAAATTCTGAAATCTGATATTGGATACATAGACTTCAAAAACATCCGCACCTCTCCTGACTATTTGCAACAAAACACAAAAAAATATTTCTGCAATGATCCGACAATTAGGCCCACCAACATTTTTCGTCAAATTTACAAGTGTAGAGCACTGTTGGGATCCATTGGTGGCTGCGGTATCTGACCTGCATAAAAACAAGAAACGTAAAAAAGAAACCGATACACTAGAAAATAGCGACATTGACTACCTCATAAGAAAAGACCCGGTGACATGTACTCACTACTATAGACATAGAATAAATGCTTTGAGACAATTGATATGCCATGATGAAACGTTTTTCAGAAAAATATCAGACTACTTTTTTGTCACTGAATTCCAGAATAGGGGAAATGAACATGACCACACACTGTTGTGGATAGAGGATGCACCAGTGTATGGAGCCGATAACAATTCAGAGATCGAACAATTTGTGGATAAATACATAACATGCAACACAGATCATTTGGATCCAGAACTTGCGAAAGTCCATAGACATTACCATACAAGAAGTTGTAGAAAACAAAAAAAATCACATTGCAGATACAACTTTCCCGTGCCGCCAATGAGAGCTACAAGAATCATAGAGCCATTTAGTGTAGAGGAAAATGTTGTTGTTGAGAAATCTAAATCCTTGTTCGCATTTCTAGAAGAAGGGGGATTTGATGAAATGATGAGCTTTGATGCCTTCTTGACACAGGTAAATCTTTCAGAAGATGAGTACATCCAAGCCATACAATGTACGCTTAGGCAACCAACACTTTTCCTTAAATGAAAACTCTCCCATATTTGGAACAACGATTTCTCCAAGGATATGCCAGTTATGTGGAAAGCAAATACAAATGCGTAGTATGTGCTGAATGCATATGCTACAACATCATATTATACCTTGTATATGACAAAGATTGACAAATCTATGACAAGTGCATTCAGAAAAATACGCAAAGAACATGAAAGAAGTCATATTGATGCCATACAAATGATACACACACTTGGCAATATATTGCTTAATCTTCAACAAATGTCTACTCAACAAGCAGTTCACATTGCACTTTCCTTGCCCCTCACTTGTAGTTCAAGAAAATGTGTCTTCATAAACACATCTCCACTTGAAAAACACACATTTGTCCTTAAACCACTGGTTTTGCTGCAACAAGATCCCGACAATTCAGAGGACGTGGTATGTCGCTCTATTATTGATTATTACATCTAGCGTCCATCTCCTCTTAGGCATATCTGCTTAGAAGAATTCGTATCGCATTACAAAAAAAATGGTGCACCCATATCAAAAAGAAAAAAACCCTCTGTCATACGATTTGTCAAATACAACAAACATTGTGACTATGAAAACTATTGTAGAGAAAAACTGTTGCTGTACGTTCCGTTCGATGAAAACGAAGAGACATTAATGCATAACTTCTGTACATGGGAGGCTGCATATGTTGCATCTGAGACTATGTTGCACATCAATGAAGCTAGATTTACCTACAATGTCAATCCAACATGGGGCGATCTAGAGGTTGCACTTAATGACCTAGAAAACCCTGGCTATCATGATGACACATTCAGAGACCCAAAAAAAACCAGAACTACTTTCGAGTCCTATGACTTACAAGGATATTTGCCTTGTCCTCCAACGGCTAGAAGTGAAAAACGTATCAATCTTGGTTTTCAAGTTACAAAACATCCTTTCCTAATTGAAAATAATGAATACCATAGAATAAGACGTCCGTTGAATCATGGACAACAAACAATTGTAAAGGACATTGCTCTTAAAAAATGCTTGAACATGAACAGTCCTATGCACGTGTTCCTTACAGGTGGAGCAGGAATATGCAAGACATTCACAACAAAAGCGTTGTTCCAAATTCTTATACGAATCTATGATTCAAACAATTCCTCTGATCTTATGAAACCAAAGGGCCTAATAGTTGCATACACAGGAAAAGCTGCATATAATGTTGGTGGAACAACAGTCCACTCTGCATTTTTAATGCCTTTTAACAAGTCATAGTTTCTTCCACTTAGCAAGGAAATGTTGGATACATTATCTAAGATTTATGAGGAACTCCAACTTGTCTTTATAGATGAAGCATATTTGATTGGGAGTCGGTTCTTGTATTCCATTGACAGTTGACTAAGAAGCACAACCCATCCAAGATTCTTTGATATTTGAACAACCCACGGTCAACATGGAAACAACCACCCATGACTTCTAGAGAGACAATATAAAATGCTTCGAGTTGCATACTACAATGCACCAAACAGATGAAACATTCATTGCAATTCTGAATAGAATGCGCACCAACAACCAAACACATGATGACTTGACCCATATCAATTTGAGATGCTTATGGCCTGCACCAACAGACCCAAAATTCCCTTATCTGTTCTACAGAAATAAGGATGTTGCAAACCATAACAACCACATGCTCTCCCTAATGCCTGGCGATGATGTCATCATCAATTCCATTGACCTGGAAGAAGACAACCATGGAAATGTTCCATGGCATGAACATTCAATGACTTTACCTTTGCATCTTGTCCTCAAATTAGAAATGTTGGTTGAAATATATGCCTACAACTATGATTCATAGGATGGCTTGGTGAATGGTGCAGATGGAATACTAAAAGGCTATACCAAGACAGAAAAAGTGGATGTCCTTTGGATTAAGTTCCATGAATGACATATAGGCAAGCGACAATCAAGCAAGTTGTATTATCTATATAATTCAAATACTGGAAGCGATTGGACACCTATTTTGCGAATATCGAAGCCAGTATCAACATCAGCAAAGACAGGTCAACTGAAGATTCAAAAACAATTTCTGATTAAACTTGCATGTGCACGTACAGTCCATAGATCACAAGGACTAACACTTGATAAAGTTGCTTTTCAGCCTGCTGGAATTCGAATACATGGACTTGTCTACATAGCACTGTCCTATGTTAGAAGCATAGAGTCCTTGTATTTACTAAGTCCTCTCACAAAAGATAACTTCAAAGTGAAACATAAAGTTGATATTGAAATGGAACGACTGAGGACCACCGCAAAATGGCAACTGCATTATTATTACCAATCCATACAAACAAATTCATCTGTATCAATTCTCTCGCTTAAAACACACAACTTAAATGCACACATGGATGATATGTTGAATGACTATGATATAATGCAATCCAATATTCTGTGCTTGCAAGAAACACACATGGAATTATGCACGCAGAACAAAGAATTCCCAAATCACAATTTCATATCAAGTTACATTACACATGGGGTCATGATACTGGTGAAAAAACATCTACCAATTTTGGACCATATACATATCGAAGAAAACAATGTTGAGCTAGTGCTTGCAATTTCTTTTTCTCTTGAAACAGAAGTTGCAATATTGAATCTGTATGCTTCTCCCCATGCAACATTCTCCAACATAGTACATGTTTTTCCAATGCATTGACCCATTTCCATCTGAACGGACCCATTGTACTTGTAGGAGACTTCAATATCGATATGCTACAAAATACTGGCAGAACAAAAGAATTGGAAAACTACATGTGCAAATACAGTCTCCACTTTCTTATGAACAACACAGTCCATCTGCAAAATGCACTAATTGACCATGTCTGGTCCAATGTGCCCATTCCTCAATACAATATGTTTGTCTTAGACACATATTGGTCTGATCATGATACAATTGGTATTGCACTTGAATTATGACATATACATCAAAGTTATTGCAAACTCATATTTGTATGTTTCAAAGCATATATGTATCTCTGATTTGTACACACATCGCTCTAGACAGTGTTCTACTTGAATTATAAAATTTACATTGTGCAGAAAAAAAAGGTACATCCTCCCAAAAACTATTTCTAACTCTATTCAACGTATTCTATTTTTTTTTTTGTATATGTACATAGTACTTGCCTTTTTATTAACATATGAACTTATGTTCATATCCGTTTTGCTTTGTACTTTTCTTCATAGAAACAGACAGGAAAAACAGAGGATGCAAAGAACTCCTACCCACACACGTATGCCAAACCATGCAAAGGTGCACCCTTTTCCTGCCCATGTTCCACAGTAAACAATTTTTCATTTACTTTCTCTGTGTTTGTCAAACTTATTTGTAGCTATGTTTTTTTTGTTTTGCGCGTACAAGAAACTACCCTGCACATCCGCCATCCAACAGATGCAATGTTGGGCCGGCCACCTCGCAAGTCCACTTGTGAATTTCTATATCACCCAACCATAACGGCTATTCGCAGGACAAGAAACATTAGAGGCATATTGTGCAGCTCGCAAGTGCGTGATCCAAATAATGGCGTCTAAAATCTTAGCGACCCCGCAAGTCCGCCTGTCAAATTGTATATCGCGGAACTGTATGTGCTATTTGTAGAACACAGAACAAAAGAAGGCTTTATTTTGACCCATCCCGCCCGAGAACCCACAAGTATGGAATGCGATATGGGTACATGGTGTATAAAATCTGATGTCAATACTTAATAAAGGTACATATCTAATTTTGCCTTGTTTCTACACACACTAGTCTGGTAACCACAGAGTTGGTGTTGCACATGAATTATGAAATATGCACTGGGAGTCGAACGAAGCCAAGTCCACGATCCAAATAAGTGGCTAAGTATAGAATAAGGGATCTGTGCATATATGATATGTATTGCTCATTTCTAAAATCCCGCTAGCCCTGTAGTAGAATGTTGAGCCAGCCAGAACGCAAACCCACTTGTCAAATTATTGTCATAATCTATTTGTAAGTAACCTAGAAATATAGCCCCATTTTTGACCCCGCCATCCCGAGAACCCGCGATCCAGAAACTGTCAATGGTCTATAAAATATAAGCCAACCCACAAGTCCCCTTGTCTATTTGTATATCGCGGAAATGTGTGTGCTATTTGTAGAACACCAAACAATATAGGCATTTTTTGAGCCCGCTCGTCCGAGAACCCGCCATTCCGAAAGTGGCAAAGTATGGAATGACATTCGTACATTGCTTCGCTGAGAAATTCTGACTCATGCAGCCTCAACATTGTAAACTCATCAGTTTCATTATGCACTTTCACACTTGGCCATTCCTTCCTTTCTTGCTCTTCCTCGCACCCGTCACCTTCACATATCTGCATAATAAGA
>SNQJ01S0002595.1:38208-48791 GCA_010110895.2 Picea sitchensis
ATATATATATATATATATATATATATATGTCTTCTTTCTAAATCTTTAATGCTAACAGGTCATCGTGCAGGCACCATCTAAGCTGTCATTGATGCGCACAAGGCTCGAGAAGTTCTGCCATCAATGCAATTTATGCGAAGGCTTTTCTTATCCCTTCCCAGTCTTAATTTCAAACACCATGGAATGTCATTCGCATGCCGCCAACTTGCTTCCTTCTGGAAACCTCCAATCTCTTCCAAGTCTTATTTTGAAATACCATGGAATGTCATTCACACGCCGCCACCTTGGTTCGTTCACGAAACCTTCACTCCTTAAATGTTCTTCACCGTAGCTGCCACCTTCGCACTTCTAAGATTGCAATAATTAAGCTTTACATCTAACAGGTAATCATACAACACACATAAATATTGTCATTAATGAGGATATTTTCCATTCGCACGCATGGAAGAAATGTTTCCGGGGGATTATATTGTCCCCTCTAGTTCTTCATTTCAAGCAGCATCTGGAGCAAATAAATGTTTAGACAAAGTATTGGCACCAACGCTACAATAGTTTTGTAGAAATACAGTGACCATCTTCCTCACGACCTTCCCGTGCTGAAGAAGGGAAAAAGAATTGCAGGGGAGGTGGAGCAACCCGAAACTTACAGTGAAAACATGGATCTTGACGCTGATCTGGAAAGCATATTCTGCAACCTTGATCATCCTGTAGACATAATTCAACCTACCTGCTCAATGGACATGGTTGATACCCTAATTTTTGACGAAGATGAATCCTTCGTATTCTAGAATGTTGTTTTTGAATCCGAATCAAAAGATGTAAATAATAACCAAAGAATACATCGTTCATAACTTGACCTTGCCAATATGTAGGCATCCAAAATCTCTCAACTTCACATGGCAATCGAAGATTCTCTTCATGGTTTCGTTGGACTCATTGAAGCAGAAAATGTTGGACTAAAGAACCGCATTAAGGAATTAGAGGAAGCTTTGTTTCCTATGCCATTGCATCACAGTTCTTTGTGAATAGCAATGCCTGCGACTATGCGCACTCCTGCAAAAAATCTAAAAGGGTCCTCAAGCTTCCTCGCATCCTGTAGAGGATATGTCGAGAAAAATATCAACAAAAAAATGGAACTGATTACGAAGGTCTGGGAAACATCACAGAATATGGATTCTCTGGGGAGAAGGGCACATAACTTGCTCCTACTTTTGCAGATGGATTTAAAAAATGAAGAAATTTTCTATGTGCACACGGTCATCCCTTTTGCCTTTCATGTCAACAACATGGTGGAGACTAGAAGAAGACAACATGATATCCCTTCCAATAAACGACTCACTCAATTAGAAGCATGCTGGAAAGAGAAAGTGAAAAATTTGTATGTCATCGTTCAGTCATGTGAGCAAGCAATATCAAAGAAGAAACATTATTGACAAAGCTCACCAAAATAGACTTAGCAGGAAACACAAACGGCTTCCAGGACCCCAGCTTAATCCTCAACTCTCTAGCGTCAACCAAGCAAGCTTTCAATAAACAAGTTGATAATTTGAAAACCTTGTCTTTAGAAAATTTTTACAGCATTATTGAACATCATGAACAAGAGGTGCACAACTGGCTAGTTTGGTATTCGGTACAGAATGAAAACATCGATGAAACTCTGTGCAAACTTTCAATTGATCTAAGCGAATTAGAAAATGAAGTTTTCAACATTCAAATCCAAATTTGATGCAGGAGCATCTCAAGCGAGCCAGCGCGGAGGTGGAAGATAGCTGGAAAAGTACCCAGCGCAAATTTTGAAAACGTTTTGAAATATTAATGAAGTTGCCAAGTGGAGGCGCATTTGTTAAATGTAAAGGACCTTGAGCGATCTGCTCTCGTCCTTAGTAGGTAGAAGGCATTTATAGTATTTAATGCAAGTAGATAGGAATTAATGTGTAGATTAGACAGTTTAGAAGGAAGGAGGGAAATGGGATATAGACACCCTCACTTGTATTATTGTAACAGCTAGAAAGAGCATAGAAGAGAAGGGAGAACTGTAATTTGAAAACACCCATGTACAAAGATTTGAATTAATAAGAAGAGAACTTTGATTCAAATTCATGGTGTTGTGTTGGTTCTCCATGTATGTATGCTAAATGTTATGCTCATGGCTATTTTACTCTTTCTGTCATGCAATTGATTTTATGCTATGTATGAATGATTTCTTGTTGAATGTCTGAAATATGAGAGAGGAAGAGTAAGGGGAGTGAGTTTCAATTGTTTCTCTATCTGAGCAAGGATTCCTGCAAGGAGTGCAGTAGAAGTTGTCCGCAAGGAGTGCGTCGACAAGAATTCAGGGTTGTGTCTCTGAAGGCTCTGATAGTTTTGCTTTTGTTCTCATTTCCACCGAAGTGCAGTTGGTCACAGGAGCCGTGCAAGGAGTGTGCAGGTTGAGTAAAGTCTCAGAGTTGCGAATCTGAGCAAAGCATTTAGGGACTGCTACTACAGGTGTGCGTAGAGTCGAAGGAATTCAACACTTGGAAGTGTTCGAAGGTTGCCGCAAGGAGTGCGCGCAAGAGTCTTCTTTAAGACTCGGAGTTGTGAGAAAGCTCATGAAGGATAAATCCCTCAAAACCGTCGAAGGAGGCATAGGAAACTTGCACACTGAAATTAGTTAGGAAGCGTTGCAAGTTGGGTCATAGGCGGTTACATAACATGGAAGCCACTTAGTAAAAAGTTGCAGACGTCCTTGAGAAGGAAAGAACGGACGGTCGAAATTATCTGTGGAGAATTCGTGAAGTCTCGTGAGTCGTCAGATCTCACAGAGGAGTAGGGAAGCTACCGTGAGTGCTTCGAAAGGTTCTAAGCTCAGGAGGAGTAGAGTCATAGATCCAAGCCACAAGGGCCGTTGGATTTACTCAGGAATTTCTATTTTGGAGTTTCGTAGGTGGAAGTCCCGTAACCTTTGCAATGAGAATCGCGAAATCACAAAACGCGATCTCCCGAAGGGACAAAAGGGGTGTGTGGGACCATAGGAGCCAGCAGGGTGGACAGGTGGTACCTATCGACACGGAAGTCAACTCCGCTGACCATTTCGGGGTTTCGGGGAGTGAAGTTCCGAAATCCTTGCATCAGGATTCACGATATTGCGAAGTCTGAAGTCCCGACGGAGTAAAGGGGCGTTGAAAGGTCAACCTTGCGAGCGCATCAGAGTTTCAGAAAATCGGATTTTGGGAATCGAGGAGACAAGTTGCTCGACACTGCGACCGCTAAAATCACGATAGGAAGGAATCTGATACGGGGAGAGAAAGGGTTATCGTTGAATGGTTTCCGGGTTTCGGAAATTGAGAGACAATATGCTCGATCACCGGATTCACGGAAGTGCGAAGTCCGATCTCTCGAAGTACAAGGGGGAATTTCTTGAAGTTGACTGTGGGCATAGATTTCCTGAAATGGAAATAGAAGAGCCATTTCACGAGAGCTCTTCGGGCCAGTGTAAGGGAAAAGATCCTGTGCGTGTAGACCTTCTAACCTATGGGTTGAGGAGGGAGCGTGGCATCAATTTTGGTATCAGAGCCCAGAAAGTTTTCTTTGGTTTCTGTAGCAGGGAAAAGGAGAATTCACCATGCCGCCAAGGAGAAGGGATAGAAAATCACTCGATCCACGAGAGGATAGGGAAATGCCGAGAAGAAGGGGAAGGCAGATGAATGATCCTTCCATGGAGAGAGAGATGCGTGATCTATGAGCCAGACTCGAAGACATGGAGACAACACAGAGGCATACAATCAGTGCTGGGGATCTTAGTGATTACGAAAGTGAAATTGAAATAGAACACGAAGAGGAAGTTGTAGCCGAAGATGCAGCAAATGAATGTTTGATTAAAGATATTACAAGAATGGGTGCAAGAGAGAAAATGGACATTCTAGTTTATGAGGGAAACTTGGATGCAGAGGAGCTTCTAGACTGGATTAGAGATTTGGACACATACTTTGACTATGAATATTTCGAGGAGGACAAGAAGGTCAAGCATGCTATCACAAGATTAAAGGGACATGCAGCATTGTGGTGGGATGAAATACAAGCTGACAGACGCTGCAAAGGCAAGCAAAATATCAAAAGCTGGGACAGGATGATTGCAAAGATGAAAGCGAAATTCATCCCCAGAGATTATCAAATTACTCTATTTAGGAGGATGCAGAACCTGAGGTAGAAGCTGATGTTAGTGAAGAAATACATGGAAGAATTCTATAGGCTAAACATTAGGGCAGGTCATCGAGAAAGTGATGATGAAAAAGTTGCCAGATACATGAATGGCTTGAGATACGACATCCGGGATGAGATGATCATGTTGACCACATGAACAGTGGAATATGCTTATCAGATGGCTCTAAAAGCTGAAGAAAAGTTGAGTCGAAAGCAGGGTCAAAGAGGCCAAGGCAGAAGTCAGCCCGGAGGCAAATCAGTCTCCCAGGATAAAAATCAGAACCCCAAGGAGGACTGGAAGAAACCTTAGACTCGAACTGAGAGAGGTGGAACCTCACAGTGAGGGAAATATGCTAAACAGAGAGGACATCATACTGAGCAGAGAGGAGATTATGCTGATAGTAATACTTTTCCTCGTTCCAGAGGTAGAGGAAGAGGAAGAGGAAGAGGTGGAGTAATAACATGCTTCACATGTGGAAGGAATCGGCACAAGTCTTATGAGTGTCTAGATAAAAATAAAGAGAGTGGGGAGACTCACATCGCCGAAGCATAGAGGCAAAATGTTGAAGTAGAAGATGCTGAAGGCGGAAGATCGCTGATGATGCGAAAAACTCTTTTGACACTAGAGAAGGAGGTGGAGAGTTCAGTCCAAAGAAACAGACTTTTCCGGATTGCTTGCAAGACCAAGGATAGGGTATGCAAGGTCATTGTGAATAGTGGTAGCATATATAATCTCGTTTCTACAGAGATGGTAGAGAAGCTGGAGCTGGAAACAATTGATCATCCGAGCCCATACAGAGTCTCGTGGCTACAAAAAGGACATCAGGTAACTGTCACTAAATAATGTTTAGTTGAATTTAATATAGGAGGATATAATGATAAGATATTATGTGATGTTATTCCTATGGATGTTTGTCATCTATTGCTGGGTAGACTATGGCAATATGACAGGAATGTGATTCATGACGGGAGGATGAACACATACACCCTAGAGAAGAATGGGTGAACTCACGTGTTGCTTCCAATCAAAGATAAGGAGGTGAAACCTGAAGTAAGCAACACTGTACTTCTCATGAGTGGGAAGGAACTTCTTACAGAGGTTAAGAAGAAAGAAGAACCACAATTCATTGTGGTCAAGAAACCGAAGATTGTTTTGACCAGCACAAGAGTAGATGATTTACCAGAAGAGATTCAAGAGCTGCTGGAAGAGTTCACTGACATAGTAGTGGACGAACTACCTCCTTCATTGCCACCGGTTAGAAGTGTGAGTCATCATATTGATCTCATACCAGGAGCTAGTTTGCCAAACAAAGAAATGTACAGATTGACACCGCAAGAGAATGAAGAGGTCAAAAGACAAGTCTAGGATTTGTTGGACAAAGGTTTGGTCAGAGAAAGCTTGAGTCTGTGTGTTGTTCCAACAGTACTCAGTCCGAAGAAAGATGGAGGCTGGAGGATGTGTATTGACTCTAGGGCGATCAACAAGATAACTATCAGGTACAGATTTCCATTGCCGAGGATGGATGATCTGATGGATTTCTTGAGTGGAGGAAAATTCTTTTCAAAGATTGATTTGAAAAGTGGTTATCATCAAATCCGCATGAGAGAAGGTGATGAATGGAAGACAACATTCAAAACCAACGAAGGGTTGTATGAATGGCTTGTTATGCCATTTGGCTTAACAAATGTGCCAAGTACCTTCATGAGGTTGATGAACGAAATCCTAAGGGAGTTCATCGGAAAATTTGTTATCGTATATCTGGATGACATACTGATTTTCAGTAAAACAGTGGCAGAGCATCTAAAACATTTGGCTACAGTGATGCAGAGGCTACAACAGGAGAAGTTGTTGAAAAATATGAAGAAGTCCTCATTCATGAAGACGAAACTCATTTATTTGGGTTTTGTTATTTCTGCAGATAAATTGAGGATGGATCCAGATAAAGTGGAAGTGATTAAGAATTGGGCATCATCGAAGAGTACATTCAAGGTGAGAAGTTTTCATGTATTGGATAGTTTCTACCGAAAATTCATCAGGAATTTCAGTGGAATTAGTGCATCGATGATGGACACAGTGAAGAAGAGACATAAATCTTTTCATTGGACAGAAGAAGCTGAGAAGATTTTTAATTTGTTGAAGAGGAAGATTACAGAACAACCAATTTTGGTGTTGCCGGATTTCCGAAAGACATTTCAAGTGAAATGCAATGCAAGTGGATTTGCAGTAGGGGCAGTCTTAAGTCAAGAAGACAGACCGATAGCATATTTCAGCGAGAAGCTGAATGAAGCGAAAGTGAAATATTCCAAGTATGACAAGGAGTTTTATGCTATTGTACAGGCATTGAAAAAATGGAGACACTATTTGATTCCGAAGGAGTTTGTCTTATATAGTGACAATCATGCATTGCAATTTGTGACTCAATAGGAGAAGTTGAATCAGAGACGTGTTAAATGGGTAGAATATATGCAAAATTTCACTTTTGTGATTAAACATATTTCTGGTACTGCTAACAAAGTTGTTGATGCTTTGAGCAGGAAGTGTTTGCTATTGCAGGAGTTAGAGTCAAAACATTGGGTTTTGATGATCTCAGAAGCATGTACGCAGATGATCCAGATTTTAAGGAAGCATATGAAGCAGCTGAGAATCCAATTCTCGGAGATAGAAGCCAATGGGTAGAATACATGATCCAGGAAGGATTACTGTTTAAAAGTAATCAGCTGTGTATTCCGAAATGCTCTGTGAGGGAGAATTTGTTGAAAGAGAAACATAGTGGAGGATTGGCCGGGCACTTTGGTCACGACAAGACATTCAAAAAATTGAATGAGTCATATTTTTGGTCGGGAATGCAAGCAAACGTCAAGAGATTCATGGACATATGCAGAATTTGTTAGCATTCGAAGGGAAGGAGACAGAATGCAGGGTTTTATCAACCATTGCCCATATCTGAGAGGCCATGGGATGTAATCAACATGGATTCTGTATTGGGGTTGCCAAGAACACAAAGATGTTTTGAATGAATCTTTGTGGTGGTGGATAGATTTTCCAAGATGGCACACTTCATTCCATGTCAGAAAACCAGTGACGCAACTCACATTGTGAATCTGTTTTTCAAAGAAGTCATTCGACTTCACAACTTTCCAAGGAGCATAGTTTTGGATCGAGACACTAAGTTCGTAGGACACTTTTGGAGGACATTATGGAAGAAGCTGGGGACTAACTTGTCGTTTAGTTCATCTTATCATCCTCAGACGGATGGACAAATAGAAGTGGTAAACAAAAGTCTGGGAGACTTGCTGAGAAGTTTGGTGGCAGAACACCATAGCCAGTGGGACAACATATTACCACAGGCAGAATTTGCTTATAATGACTCAGTAAATCGAAGCACAGGGCAAAGTCCATTTCAGATTGTTTATGGCATGTAGCCAAGAGGGATTTCTGAATTGAGAGATTCATAATAGACTGTGACTAGGAGCGCTAGTGCAGAAGATTTCACAGAGGCGATGAAGGAACTTCACAGCCAGGTGAAGAAGCGATTGCAGAATTCAAGCCAGGAATATAAGCGCAGAGCAGATCAACACAAGAGACAACTTCAATTTGAGGTTAGTGATTTGATTCTGGCACATTTGAGAAAGGAAAGGTTCCTGAGAGGAACATATAATAAACTGAAGATGAAGAAAATCGGACCATGTAAGGTCTTGAAGAAATTTGGGACAAATGCTTACGAGATTGAATTACCCGATGGGATCATAATTTCTCTAATATTCAATATCTCAGATTTGTACCCATATAAAGTTGAGGAAATAAGAACAGGAAATGAACAGCCAGAGATCCAGTGGAAAAAACAGATGCCAGTTGCAGAAAAGCCGCAGATGGAGCGCATACTAGATAAAAGAGTGAGAAGAAAGACTAGGCGAAAGCAATACTTCGAATATCTGGTCAAGTGGAAGGGCCATCCAGTTGAAGATGCCAGCTGGGAGAACGAAATAGAAATACAGAGGTATGGACAGACTGTGCATGAGCTCATGGACAGGAGCCCATGAAAATTTTCAAGCAAGGGAGTATGATGCAGGAGCATCTCAAGTGAGCCAGCGCAGAGGCGAAAGACAGCTGGAAAAGTACCTAACGCAAATTTTGAAAACATTTTGAAATATTAATGAAGTTGCCAAGTGGAGGCACATTTTTTAAATGTAAAGGACCTTGAGCGATCCGCTCTCATCCTTTGTAGGTAGAAGGTATTTATAGTAGTTAATGCAAGTAGATAGGAATTAATGTGTAGATTAGACAGTTTAGAAGGAAGGAGGGAAACGGGATATAGAAACCCTTACTTGTATTATTGTAATAGCTAGTAAGAGCATAGAAGAGAAGGGAGAACTGTAATTTGAAGACACCCATGTACATAGATTTGAATTAATAAGAAGAGAACTTTGATTCAAATTCATGGTATTGTGTTGGTTGTCCATGTATGTATGCTAAATGTTATTCTCATGGTTATTTTACTCTTTCTGTCATGCAATTGCTTTTATGCTATGTATGAATGATTTCTTGTTGAATGTCTGAAATCTAAGAGAGGAAGAGTAAGGGGAGTGAGTTTCAATTGTTTCTCTATCTGAGCAAGGATTCCTGCAAGGAGTGCTGTAGAAGTTGTCCACAAGGAGTGCGTCGACAAGAATTCAGGGTTGTGTCTATGAAGGCTCAGATAGTTTTGCTTTTGTTCTCATTTCCACAGAAGTGCAGTTGGGCACAGGAGCCGTGCAAGGAGTGCGCAGGCCGAGTAAAGTCTCAGAGTTGCGAATATGAGCAAAGCCTTTAGGGGCTGCTGCTACAGGTGTGCGCAGAGTCGAAGGAATTCAACACTTGGAAGTGTTTGAAGGTTGCCGCAAGGAGTGCACGCAAGAGTCTTCTTTAAGACTCAGAGTTGTGAGAAAGCTTAGGAAGGATAAAGCCCTCAAAACCATCGAAGGAGGCACATGAAACTTGTGCACTAAAATCAGTGAGGAAGCGTTGCAAGTTAGGTCGTAGACAATTACATACCATGGAAGCCACTTAGTAACAAGTTGCAGATGTCGTTGAGAAGGAAAGAATGGACGATCGGAATTCTCTGTGGAGAATTCGCGAAGTCCCGTGAGTCGTCAGATGTCACGGAGGAGTAGGGAAGCTACCACAAGTGCTTCGAAAGGTTCTAAGCTCAGGAGGAGTAGAGCCGTAGATCCAAGCCACAAGGGCCATTGGATTTACTCGGGAATTTCTATTTCAGAGTTTCATAGGTGGAAGTCCCGTAACCTTTGTAACGGGAATCGCGAAATCACGAAATGTGAACTCCCGAAGGGACAAAAGGGTTGTGTGGGACCATAGGAGCTAGCAAGGTGGACATGTGGCACCTATCGACACGGAAGTCAACTCCGCTGACCATTTCGGGATTTTGGGGAGTGAAGTTCCGAAATCCTTGCATCAGGATTCGCGATATCACGAAGTCCGAAGTCCCAATGGAGTAAAGGGGCATTGAAAGGTCAACCTTGCGAGCGCATCAGAGTTTCGACAAATCGGATTTCGGGAATCGAGGAGACGAGTTGCTCGACACCGCGACCGTCGAAATTGCGATAGGAAGGAATCTGATACGATGAGAGAAAGGGTCAGCGTTGACTGGTTTCCGGGTTTCGTAGATTGAGAGACAATACGCTCAACCACCAGATTCGTGGAAGTGTGAAGTCCGATCTCCCGAAGTACAAGGGGGAATTTCTTGAAGTTAATTATGGGCGTAGATTTCCCGAAAGGGAAATAGAAGAGCCATTTCACGAGAGCTCTTCGGGCCAGTGTAAGGGAAAAGATCCTATGCGCGCAGACCTTCTGACCTGCGGGTTGAGGAGGGAGCGTGGCATCACAATAACATCAACATCGCCCCTTTAAGAAACTATATTGAAGAGAACTTGAAGTGGGTCATTGCCCAAATCCAACATGGAAATGCATAGTTCTTTCTTTGTCAATTCAGTTATTCCATCTTCTCTAAGTAGAAATCTATAGCCAAAAAATTATCTTACCATTTCTACTTTTAAGGTATTACATTCTACCGTGCCCAACTCCTTTCTACAGTCCTATTTCTTGTACATATTTCTATTATGGTCCGCGGGAGCCCCAATCCCAGTCTATATGACAAACGCTTTTACATTTCCAGGGATATGTAACACACTATTAATTTTTTCATATACTCCAAATAAAACTATTCTTTTGTCTGCTTATATATTTACGTGTTCCTAGATTTATTTGCAGCCATGCTGAATGTGAAAACATTCTGTTTAATTTATCTCAATTCTCCTTTTGTCCTATGCATCTTTTCTCCGGCCTGGTTATTTTCAAAATAAAGTATGAAATAAATCACTGACTCAAATTTGAGATATCATCTTTC
>SNQJ01S0002595.1:48973-69532 GCA_010110895.2 Picea sitchensis
GCCACAAAAGCCCTTAAAATTTAAATAGTTCGCAAATCCGCTTCTCAATTTGTATATCGCCGAACTGTGGGTGGTATTTAAAAAATTGCATATTTGGTATGTGTAATTTATGCTCTCCAGGAACCTATAATTTGATACATTTCTATTTCTTGTATCCATTAGCCCCTGTTTTAAAGAAAACTAATTCGGGAATGCTATTTATTTGGTCCTTTTGTCCACCACCCTTTGTAACAGACGTTGGCAGCAAGACATGGAACAAAAAAAGCTCCATTTTCAGGTCCCCAGCCCGAGAACCCACGATCCAAAAACTGGACAAGTTTCAATTCAGGGTTCCCTCCATGCTCTAATTTGGGAATGCTAGTTTTTTTCCCGCTTTTATGTGTTCATAAAATTTCATAGAGAGTATGTACACAGAGTTACGTATTTGATATGTATAGTTTATGGTCTCCACGAACCTATAATTTCATAAATTTCAGTTTCTTGTGTCGATGAGTGCCTGTTTTAAAGAAACTAATTCGCGAATGCTATATATTTGGTCCTTTTGTCGACCGCCCTGTATGCCTATGTAAATAAAACTAATTCGTGAATGCTATTTTTTTTGAACACAAGCTCCTTAAAATTCAAATAGTCCGCAACTCTAATTGTCAATTTGTATATTGTGGAATTGTCGGTGCTATTTGTAGGACATGGACCTGCAATCCAAAAAATCGTCAACTCAAGAACCCACTCTGTTAAAGAAACTAATTCGGGAATGTTTTTTTTTCCATGCTTATGTTAACCAACCTATGTAACAAACATCAGTACTATGTTTTTTTCCTTTCTTTGTCCACCAACATATGTAAAAAGCAAAACTAATTCGGAAATGCTAAACTTGTTTTAATTAATTATAAACAATTTTATTGATATTAAAATAAGTTATTGAGTTTATTATTTCAATTTTCTTATTCGACACGAGCCTCTCCAAATTCAAATAATCCACAAGTCCAATTGTCAATATGTATATCGCAGAACTCTACCTGCTATTTGTAGCACAAGGAACAACAAAAGCCCGCATTTAAGGACGACAGCCTGATAACCCGCCTAATTCCGCAACGCAATTTTTTTCATGCTTATGTTCACCAGCCTATGTAACAGACGTCAGTACTATTTTTTTTTCTTTTTTTGTCCACCAACATATGTAAAAAGGAAAATTGATTTCGGGAATGCTAAACATGAATGATTTTAGGGGCTAAATTTCTCTCATGGGCTAATTTTCCATGGTTTTTCCCAAAACAATATTCGCTATTCTAAAAATGATTCGCCCAAATTTTATAGGATAAAATTATTTTACCTCAAAAATCGCCAAAACTATATAAAATCCTTAGAAATTTGAATTTTTTACAAAAATATCGTCGAACATTTATTGTTGGTATATGAAGGATTAGTAAAATTCGCTAAGGTTTCTACATTTTAAAATAAATTTCCATCCTTAAAATCATCCCTAATGCTAAACTTGCTTTATTTAATTATAAATTATTTTATCGATACAAAAATAAGTTATTCAGTTTATTATTTCAATTTTCTTATTCGACACGAGCGACTTCAACTTCAAGTAATCTGCAAGTTTGACTGTTAATATGTATATCGCGGAACTCTAGGTGTTATTTGTAGACCACAGAACAACAGATGCCCAATTTGCAGCCCACCAGTCCGACAACCTGTGATCCATAAATTTCAAATTGTCCGCAAAACAACTTCTCAATTTGTATATCGCGGAACTCTCGATGTTATTTGTAGGCAACAAAACAACACAAGCACAATTTTCAGCCCGCAACCCTGACAACCCAGAATGAAGCTTTCGTGCATGCTCTATATATCTACTTCATCAAATCACATATTTTATTTTTGTAGGCCATGGAACAACAGAAGCCCGATTTTCATCCCGAGAACCCACGATCCAAAAATTCAACTAGTTCGCAAAACTGCTTGTCAATTTGTATATTTCGGAAGTCTAGGTGCTATTTGTAGACCACGAAACAACAGGTCCCCAGCCCGACAACCCATGATCCAAAAACTAGCTAAGTCAAGAACCCACTCTTTTTAAGAAAACTAATTCAGGAACGCCATTGTTTTCATACTTTTGTTCACCACCCTATGTAACAGACGTTAGTCCTATTACTTTTTATTTTTTTGTCCACCAGCATATGTAAAAAGGAAAACTTATTCGGGTAACAACAGAAGCTCGATTTTAAGCACGACAGCCCCAGAACCAGCGATCCAAAAATTCAAATAATCTGTAGGACCGCTTGTCAATTTGTATATCGCGGATGTGTCCATGCTATTTGTAGACCACAGAACAACATAAGCCCAATTTTTAGTCTAGCACCCCCACAACCCGAAAACCCATGTCAATTCTGCACCAATCACTTCCCCAGGAACCTAGGTAACATACGTTACTACTATTTTTTTTGTGTTTTTTGTCCATGACCGTATGTAAAACATATGTTGAGAATACTATTTTGTATACGATGCCCTTAAAATTCTAATAGTCCGTAAATCCGGTTGTCACTTTGTATATCACAGAACTATTTTTTCCACTTTTTGCCCACGTACCCATGTACTTCAACTCCCTGCCCACGTGTTTCCTGACTTTAACTTCAGCTTGCTCGAGGTAGCGTGCCATTACTCTGAGTGCGCCCTGCTCTGCCTTCACATCCTTTCAATGGAATTCGCTGGGCCTTTACTCTACGCGTGGAGCCATTTATGCAAACTCACCAGCTCCCCGACCTATTTCAATTGCTCCACCGGCTCCAGAGGGCTCATTCTTTCTTGTTTTTTCTTCTCAGAGCTTTGCCTCCTGCCCAGCCTTTCCTTGCTCTGCTTTTGTTCTCTCCTGCTCTATTGCTGGCACATTTTTTCTCTCCCACTATCCAGAATATGCCCCGACTACGAGGGATGTTGAAACGTGGGTCAGACTGCCAGCCAAACTGGCCTTGCCTAGTCATCCGTCATCCTCCTCCTCTTCAGCCACCTCCTCCTCATCCCTGGCATAGTCCACTCAAATTCCCACTTCTCTCATGCCCCTTGCTGTGTCCCTTTCCCTGGTGCAGAGCCTAGTGTTCGACCTACATTGGAACATGGATGACCTCCGGTTCCACCTAGAGGCCCTGGATAGTAAATCCTCTCAACTTCTGCAATTTCTCTTCGCATTACAGGATGCTCATCACCTCCCACCAGAGGCAGGCCAAGAAGTAAAAACCCAACTAGAAGCAACCTCCGCACCAGTTTTGGCATTGGAACAGAAGAAAGAGCATGTGCCATCACAAACGGATGACACCATGCAACTGAACCAGACACTAGTCGATAAGGAGCCGCCTCCTCCTAGCAACATGACATTTGCCACCTTCTACATGGCCCTGTCGCGGCACTACAACCCATATTGGTGATTTGTCTATTGTTTTCCTCTATTATTTTGTTATCTACATGTCGACCTTTCATGCACTTGTCCATGGTTACTATAGTTATGTTGTCTACACTTTCCACAGTTGTAACGGCCACCCTTATGGGCCACAGTTTTAAAATATTTTTGCGTTAGTAACAATCTACACTTCAGTTATGAAGCGGTTCGGCTGGCTGAGTTGGTTTACCCTCAGGGCAGCTCAGTTCATACAATGTTATAATATTCTATAAATTACTGTCTCATGTATATGACGAAATTGTTAAATGTATATCACGAAACTGTTTGGTGCAAAAAGTATATCATCGAACACCCTCGACATCAAAATCTTCATACAATGTTATAATATTGTATAAATTACTCAGTCTCATGTATATGAAAGAATTGTTCACTGCAAACTGTATATGACATAACTGTTAAATAAAATGAACCTGCGACTTCGCCTACACGCCACTTCGTAATTGTTGGGTTGCATTGGTTATGTACCAAACATTAATTATTTTTGATAAATTTCAAATAAAACTAATTCAAGAATACCACGTGTACTGCAACTTGCTGCCCACGCGTTTACTCCGCGTCCAGCCTGGTAGGGACTATGCTGCCATGCAACACTTGTTTTGCAATCGAATGCATTGTGTTACTCATAAAGAAAGATAAGTATTTTCAACCTACATAGACAAAGGAAAGCATGATCGCATTTTTCATAAAAATTTTCGCATTTGATTTATGTTCATTTACAATCCAACAAATTTGACTAAGCCCTGTTCATCAAAGTTGAGCTCCCATCAATGTGACATACGACATGATTTTATCCCTATTTATGCTAATTTGATATCACTGCTACAACCTTGGCTTCCTTTATTATTTCTTGGATGTGGAGGTCATGGAAAATACAATGAGGTTTGAGTCTGGTGTAAAGGTGAGAGGAGATATCTTGTGTAAGGTATCCAGATAGCTAAGTATGTGCTATTCATTCTAGTTCATCCTATGAGTCTCGCCGAAGGATACCATAGTACACTATTAAGTTAATGGGAAGTGATTAGGGCTCCCAGAATATAGATAGATAATTATACACCGTATGGATCATCATACGTGCATGCCACATACTTTTTTGTTCTTCCACAATTACAAATTGATTTTTAACAATTTTAAACTAGGCAAGTAATATCTCCTCAGACTGAGAGAGTGTCCATATATCAACATATTGTATAAGTGATCTTCCATATGTTCAACCAGAGTCTTGTAATTCAAGTTTTTAGGGGGGGGGACATTTTTCAAGAGGGTGGCGTGGAAAAAAAGGTTAACATTTGGTAGTAACCCCTAGATATATGGATTATATTAGGATAATTTAGGTGAGAAGGATTCCTGGCCATATCGCGAGTGCATAAGTACATTCCATAGTATGAAACCAGTCTACAGATGTCAACAAAGAGAGATGAACTAATCTAGATGACTTTCCTATGATGGTGACACCTCTAGGGAAAGGACATGTTGGATTCATAAGTACATGATTTTCCTTAATCAGATTTTGAAAAATAAGTTGATAATCCAAGGATGATTTAGAATGAGAATTTGATGAGAACAAGATGAAAATTCACAAGGGTAAGATCTTGGTTTTATTTTTTTTATTCTGGAGGTACTGGATAAGGAATAAATATGGTATAAGCATTTGAAGATTTCATGTTTTTTTCCCCTGCCAGGTGAATCGTAACATGAGATATATGCTTCCCTCCCCAATATTGACTTATTTTGGTTGAGAATCGGGTCCTCCTTTGAAGTGAGAGGGAGGATTAGTAATTTTACTAGTTCCCCAAAATTGGATCATGATTTGGTCAGTTTTGAGGTATTCAATTTTCTACCAGGAGGAATTGCAAACAAATTTTAATAATCAATTGGAAATTATATTAAGCATAAACAACAAAATTAATCAAATACTTCCTTGAGCGCCCCAAGAATTTAGGTGAGATAACCCTCTAGAGATTCATTGTTCTTCCCATTTTGTGCAACAAAGAGAGAATTAGGAAAAGATAACCCCTTTCAACATGATTCAACTAAAATATGTCGTTAGTATGAAATTCTATTAGGATTTGCGTTTAAAGATAGGATGATATCTTCAAATTTTGGAATGTGAAATGATCCCTCACCAATGTTTTTTTATTATATTGCAACAGGGAGCTACCCAATTGCATATCTTATAGTTTGGAGACAGGAAACTCTAGTTAGAAGAGAAATTCTTAGGAATTCTAGTGACTAATTAGGATATTGATGGATTGAGAGTAATATTTGGGTTCACCTTTGGGAGAGTAATTGAATTTTTTTTATACCAAAGGTGGGACAATCGAGACCCAAAGATCGTCTCCTAGTACCAATATTAGGAGAACACATTTTCCTAATTGATTGGAATAACTTTCACCATAATTCTAATTTCAACTAGGAGATTATATGAATAATAAACAAATCCGATAATTGAAATGATTGTAAGGGCCTTGGGTTATACCTTTAGTCATAACAATGATTACCTTGCTTAACCATGAGATCAAGGGAAATTGATTTCACAACATTCGACATTGTTGGCACAGGGGCATACCCAGGGTTCAATGCTTCAACAACACACCAACAAAACCCTAACTATCGACCCTTTCGACAACACCTGCGAAGAAGATGAAGTCTCACCCGAGGTAGAGGGAGGGGGGGTTGCAGGACTCAAGTGTCTACAACCAAGATGGGACACAGATCTGTGATTACAACACTCAATAGAGTACTTAAACAACAATATGCATTAGTTCTGGAATCTCATTCACGTTGCAGATTAACCCTTATTACAGAACAACGCAATAACAATAAAGATCAAGCACTTCCAATCACTTAGCACATAATATTAGCTCATATCTAGCATTCCTTCATATCAATACCATTAAGCACTAAGCAAGAACATCATATATGTTCATTATAATAATAGCACTAATCAAATAAACAACATAAATCACATCTCACAAAGCATATCAAGACATAGGATATACGTGGTTCACCCTAGTGTGGGGATACGTCCACCAACTTCTTATTCTTCTTTATTAATCTTCAAGCTTCTTACATTCTTCTAATCCTGTGCACAAAGCCACTAAGCCAAACTTCGCAGAGAATAGGAGATCTGCGCGCAGCTCGCCAGATCCTCCTTCCCAAAATCAGGTCAAGGCACAGATCCAACTCCTTACTAGCACAAATCCTTACACAGTCTATTGCACGGAGCAACTTAAATATCTTGCACTAAGCCAAAATTAACACTTACAACATATTGTGCACATAGACAACCATTCTGCTTATTACATCGCTTAGCTACTTATTTATACATTTACAATAAGCCCTAATCATGGGTAAACCCATGGGCCGACATCCATTAACCCATTACATAAACACTAAAAGACCTTTGTTGGGTCCACAAGCCCACAAAACAAGCGAGATCTCACGATCTTAGTTCCGCCTGGGCGCTCCATCTTCGACCCGCCTGTCGAAGTCCCAAAAAGTGGTCAAACATGACCAATGTTTCCAAAAAACTTGGTCAAGGGCCAAGAGGCCCCCAAGACTCACTTATGACTCATCCTGAGTCACTAAGATCTGGGTAACGCTGCTTCAAAGGCCTCGAGCTTATCTCGAGATGCCTCATGCTGCTTCGCCAGAGCCTCCTTCTCAACAAACTCCTGAATCACTTTCTCTGTAACAGGCCCTTCCAGGCGTTGTTCCACTGTTGCAACCAGTTGGGCTAACTATGAGCCTTGTCCTTCAACCTCTTCAAAAACCATGCAGGCTTCATCTTGCACCAAATATAGTCTCTGTGTAACCTCCATGACTCTTCTTTGGATGGCTGTAATCTGTTGTTGAACTGCGTGATGTTCCTGTGATCTTTTCATTTTCTCGACTGCAGTAAGCAACTTCATCTGTGCTTGCATGGTGGACTCCTGCTACTTCGCCTCCTAGAGCTGTGCTTCTAGTTTCCTCAGTTTCGAATCTTCTGCAAGGTGCTCATAGGTCTACGCACTTCGATCACTCAGTTTTTTAAACTCTGAGGCGAGTGCCTTGATTATTTCTACTATGCTCTTAGTGATTTCTTCCCTTTGATCATGCACTTCTTGCAGAGTGCTCAACACTGCTTGAAGTTCTAACTCTGTTTCTCTTGCTTGAGGCTATTGAATGGCCTCAACAACCTTCCCCACTTGTATCTCGATTGACTCTTCTTCCTCCTATGCCAAGCCCAACACAGAGCGAATTTCTTTAGCCACTGCTTCTTTAACCACAATCTTCTCTATGAGCAACTGGTCTTTTTATTTCTGGATCTTCTCTTTGTCCTCCTCAAACATCTCCCTAATTTCATATTTCTCCTTCTGCACAACTTGAAGTCGCTCTAAGACCTCCTCCTTCTCTTGCTTCAGGGCTTATGTAGCCTACTCTTTTTCTTCTTGGACTTGACAAAGTCGAGCCTCTGTTGCATCTGCTAACCTTCGTAATTGGGTGGGCTCATCCCCCAATTCTGCAATCTTTGGTGAAGAAAGCATAGTAGGTACTACGCGGTTCGAATAGATGGCTTGTTGTATGTCTTTGAGCTCTTTCTCAATTTGTTCATACTATGTCTCCTGCTTCCCTCCATGTCTCTGCAAGATATCCTTCGAATCATCTTCGACAGCTGCAATGATGAGATCGACATCGTCCACTGTGAGCACATTCTTCAACTGAGGCTTATTGGCTCGGGTCTTCTTTCTTGCTGAGGGTTTCTATGGGGAAACCTTCCTTTTCTTCGATGTTTTGGACTCATTAGGGGGATCCTTCGACGGTGTAACTTCACCTTTGTATTTATTTTCTCCTTCATTCCCCTCCCTCTTCTTGGTTTACTTCGTCTCCTCCTCCTCCTACGAGTGAATCAGGCCTACTTTCCTCTGAGGAACCATCCTCCTCATCAGTTTCTATGTTATGCACTTCGTCCTTTTTCTTTTTACTTCATGCTAGTTTGTCCATCATGTTCGACCTAGGTGACCAAGGGACTTCCAATGATGTCGGAGTCGGAAAGTTCTGCATCCTCCACTGGTACAAGGAACTATGCTGGCCATTCTTTGGTTATCTCCGCCATATCTTCGTCGATCGACTTATAATAGGACTGCAATTCCTCCTTACTTTCATCCCTGTGCGTAGTGATGTAGATAAAGTTTTGATATGCACAGAAATTTGCTAGCATTCTGTACTAGTGCAGTGTATTCGGTGTCATGCATGGAAACGCCTCAATAACATGCTTCAGCTGTTGGTAATAAGCATGGAAGACAACGTTTGACTGGCACTTCTTCGCCATATCATTCTTATACAACAAGGTGGAGAACCTTGTGGCCAACGACTCCGATGGCTCAACCTCCAGGAAGGCTGATCCTTCCATCATTTTCCAGGAGACAAATGCGATCAATACCAGTAGCCAACTAAAATGGAACTCATAGCCCTGATCCTGCACTTCTTGGAAGTCCTTATCAAGCTCGTTGACAAGGTAACTCGACCAGTTCATTTTCATTCCTTCTACACACTTCCCTACGAGGTCTACTACAAATCCAGTGACCTATGTCGGATGATTATTTCTGACAAGCTTACCAGCTATAAGCTAACAATCTAGGCGCACTGCGCCATCCTAGATGGAGGCTACCTTATATCCTTGCTTTCCATTTTCTACATCCCCACAATATTCTTTTATGCAATGTTCCAGGGAGTGATCATAAGTCTTCCCTGGGTATAACTATTGAGGGTCTGGTACCTGCATGCTCAATCCTATGATGAGGTGGATCAACGTCAGATCCATAGTGACGTTCCCTTCAAGAAACATATATACTCCATGGTAGCACGACATGAGGATTTTAACGCAAGATTTAACCTCTTGATGTCATTTGAAGTGAGGGATATTCATTACATTTAGGATTGTCGACTATGCGAGCTCCTTAATCCATGACTGGGAGACTATGCATGACTTCTTCCCAAATGTCTTCATCAAATAGCGATGCGGTCCGAGCATCGCGTAGTTCTTCCTGTCTCCAAGGTTAAAGTTGTTGTTATTTAGAGCTGGGATATTTCCTAACTGGGGTCCGACTACGCATATCCCCTTCAGGATGTACGTAGTGATCAATGTGTACTCGAAATGACGTGGGATATTGTCACGATTCACCGCACCAGCCAAAGGCGGTATGTAATCTGGAAAGACCGACGGGATCTGCTTCACATTAACCAGATCATTGTGGTGCTTGCTTTTTCTTCTCAGTCACGGTTCAGCTAGAACGACGTGCAGTCAAAGGGGATGCTTGCAATCCCCCAGTCGATGATGCCTGTAATCCTATGGACATGACTCTCTCAGCCATGGGATCCACAAGAATCTCCTCCACTAACTTTTATAACACACTATGTTTGCCCGACATTTACACTCATAATCAAATAGATCGGGTAGGCGAACAGACAAGTGAGGTAATTAGATGGATGGAGAAGTCTAGAAATCACAACGTGATACAATCGATTCTTTGTTAGCTTGAATATTCACGGTAGAAAAAAGTGGTCACGATGCAGAGTCCGATGAGTTAAATAAGAAAACATTGTAACAGATCCCTCTGAAGGGCAGGAATGCATCCGTCAATGCACATCCATCTGTTATGGCATGGTCTCAATGGTCTAATTGCAGTCTTTTCGTCAATAACTTCGTTTCTGTCCGTTCTGGAGCATTATTCTAATGGTCGGGGCGCCTCCAACGGTCATATAACTTCGTCGGGGCGAAGTCCCATTTTGCATGGTTTTTCTATTCCGACGAGGTTCAAGTTCTTCAAGCCTGCCTCCTGCGAAGTCTTCTCTGGAACTTCCTATAGCTTTTCTAACTTGACTTTCTTCTTACTAATATTTCTTGCCTTCTTTCCTATGATACAAGTCTCTGGATTCCTCTTCCCATTTTTATTCTTAACTTCTCCTAGTAAAGTGACTTCGCACTGCTAATGTGCTCTTACAGATTCTGTAGTTAATTTCCCTTCTTTTGCTATTTCTGGGGTGGCTATACTTCTTTCTTGCATGTACAGGTTCTTCAAGTCTTCCCACATTCTTGAAATTTCGACAACTAATTCTCTGGACATGTTCTTCAAGTCTTCCTGCATTCTTGCAACTTATCCTCTTGTTCTTCTCGTAGTCGCTCTATTTTTCTAGCTATGAAGCCCCTTAGTTCTTGCTTTTTCTGTTCTGTAGCTTTCTCCTCTTCTTTCCTTCTGATTTGATCCTTCTCAATCCAAGTCTTTCCTAATAAAAGTGGAAAAGGGGCGTTGTTCTCAACAAACTTAATAACTTCAAATTCTTCTTCAGTCGATGTTTCATGGGCAATCATAGGTACATTAGTAACTCTTCCACATAGGGTTATCATATTTCCTTTAAACAATCCTACCCTTCCCAATGAAGGTACCATAGCAGGCTTTCCCAAAATTTCCCAAGTGCTTTCTGGCATAATGTTCACCTGTGTTTCCTCATCCAATACACAGTCTATGTCGAAGTCTTCTATTCTTGTAACTATGCACTATTTTTCTTTCAGGATCTCTGGTAAACTGATGTCTTTGTGATCATCCATTACCTATTTTAACTTTGCTAACATAGATTCTAACTCTTTCTCTTTATGATTCTCTAACATGTCCTTAGTCTCTTGACTTTATTTATAGTTTTCTTGTCTCATGCTCATCTTTTCAACTTTAGCAATCATTCTTGGACAATCCTCAACCTCATGACCAATAGATTTACAACAAAGACAAATAGGACATGTACCAGGGCATTCCTTAGCAATATGTCTCGGTTTTATGTAGTTATAACACAATGTCAATCCTCTCTTTCTTTTAAATGATCCCCAACCTCTCTTGTACTGCGCACTGGGATCACAGTGCTGGACCTACAATCTGCAAAAATTCTTTCTAGGTTCTTGAATCCACTTATTAGTCCAAAAATTCTTTCTATGCATAGGAATAACACATCTTTCTCTATGTCTATCAAATTTATTCATATCAACTCTTTCTTCTAACTGTGCCCTATTTTTCAGACTAGGACAAAATCTATCAAACATACCTAGATTCATACTTTCAAAGAAAAAATTTCCACTTATCTTACCCTTACCAGAGCACAAAGATTTAAGATCTTACCTATTTCCTTTAGATCATGTTTCTTTCTTAGCACAGAGCTTCGCAAGTCAAGTAAAATATTTCACACTACAACAACATATCTATGCACATAGCTTTCTCTTTTCTTCAGTTCCCAGCAATCACAGTTTCAGGTCCTGGCAACAGAACCATTTGTTGGCACAGGGGCAGACCCAAGGTTCAACACTTTAACAATGCACCAACAAAACCCTAATTACCAACCCTTTTGGCAACACCTACGAAGCAGATGAAGTCTCACCCGAGGTAGAGGCAGGGGGGGTTGTAAGACTCAAGTGTCTACAACCAAGCTGGGACACATATATATGATTACAACACTCAACAAAGTACTTAAACAACAATATGCATTAGTTCTAAAATCTCATTCACATCGCATATTAACCCTTATTATAGAACAACGTAGTAACAATAAAGATCAAGCACTTCCAATCACTTAGCACATAGCATTAGCTCAGATCTAACATTCCTTCATCTCAATACCATTAAGAAATAAGCAACAACATCAAATGTGTTCATTATAATAATATCACTAAGAAAATAAACACCATAAATCACATCGCACAAAGCATATCAAGACATAAGATATACGTGGTTCACCCCAGTGTGGGGCTACGTCCACCAATTTCTTCTTCTTCTTTATTAGTCTTCAATATTCTTACATTATTCTGCTCTTGTGCACAAAGCCACAGAGCCAAACTTTGTAGAGGATAGGAGATCTGCGCGCAGCTCGCCAGATCCTTCTTCCCAAAGTCAAGTCAAGGCACAGAGACAACTCCTTACTAGCAAAAATCCTTACACAGTCCATTGCATGGAGCAACTTACAATCTCTTGCACTAAGCCAACATTAACACTTACAACATATTGTGCATATAGCCAACCATTCCACTTATTACATTGCTTAGATACTTATTTATACATTTACAATAAGGCCTAATCATGGGTAATGGGACGACAATCCTTAACCCATTACATAAACCCTAAAATCCCTTTGCTAGGTCCAAAAGCCCGCAAAACAAGCAATATCTCGCGATCTCATCTCTGCTTGGGCGCTCCATCTTCGACCCTCCTGTCGAAGTCCCAAAAAGTAGTCAAACATGACCAATGTTTCCACAAAACTTGATCAAGGGCTAGCAAACACTCTCACTTACCAATTAATATGATGTAATATTGTTATTGTTTTAGAAATATATAACCAGGATTAGTATGAAGAGAATCTGTGTCGCCGACATCACCAGTTCGCACATGATTAGTTGATAAGGAGAGAGAAGAGTATATTGGCAGTAGTAATTGACTTAATTAAAGTACACAAAGTATATGAAGAGAAAACCTTATTATGAGGTAAACTATGAGTGAAAACGTAAATTGTGAAAATTCTATCCCTCAAGGGGAGATATTAATGGGGACCGTAAGTCTTCAAACATTTCCTTTCAAATTTATAAAAGTGGCTTACAATTTATTTATATATTAAGCCGCCTTCAAGGATATTGCAGGGATTCGATCATGAATCAGTTGGAAATTTGGGCGAGCAGAATAATTGAGAACTTCCTCCCATGTTCTAGAGTTGTTGTTTCAAGAGGGGAGGATAGAGGAGTTGTCATTCTTCTTCCTTATTCACTTTCTTGTTTAGATGAATATTCATAGAGAGAATATTCTTAGAAATTAAAATACATGACAATTCATTATCAAAAGAATAATAAAGACCATGTGCCAATATGTACAATGTACTAAAACTAATTTCATAGTTGGATTTATTGTGAACTTTGATGTGGTTGAAAGTAACATTGCATGAAATAAATAAATCTAATCTAATCTACCCTACTCCTATTCTAAAATGGACGAGCATACGTTTAGATAAATTCATAATTACAATGCATCCATCCAAGTAGCCTCAAAATCACAATCATATATTCACTGGTAGTTAGCAGTAGAAAATGGAGCGTTACTAAATTGTATATAAAAAGTGCTACTCCATTGAGACCTTTACCATGGATATTATAATCGTTTTGAATGAGAACAAAATGTGAGAGATGATTCTTTAACATAACACTAAGTCTGTCGATATGTATGGAAAATGGATCAAAGGACTTGTGTAAGAGGAAACAATATTGTGTTTGAGGGTCATACCCATGGTTTCCCATGACAAAACGAGAAATGTGTGGTTGTTATAATTTCCAGGAAGAACATAAAAAAAACTAGGTTCATAAATCACCACATGTCCCAACTGAAAGGTCTTTTCACATAGGTGTGATATTGGGTGCACATAATTTATATCAATAGTTTTTCATAATCCTTCAGGGTTCAGGTTAAGCATGATGTGAAATTGGTCACAAATATCACTAGGTTTATTATCGACAATGCGGTCTCCGAACAAGCTATCACTTTCGATAGAGAATTTAGTGTAGACCTTACATATCTAGAAAATGCAGGAACTGGTCTTATGATGAACAAGATTCATAATTTTTACTTCCTATTACATGAGAAGCACACAGGGTGAGGGGTCAATCTTCTTAAGGGTACATAAACTACGCTTAACTTTTTCCATGTGTGTATCCCATATCAAACCATGAGAATCTAGCTCAATAGGGTTTAAAATTCTAGGGTGAAATAATTTTCCAAGTAGAGACATATCATAGTAAAGGTTATAATAGGAGACCAGAAAATTCAGGAAGGTCATGGAAGAGTTAGGCACGTTGATTGGGGGAATTGACCGAGGAAAATAGATGGAATATTTTACCTTGGGGGAATTGACATCCAAATGATGGAAAATGTGATGGTCAGGATATGAGTTGCAGAACATATCAACCCTCTCAAGATAAACCGATATTTTTTCTTTATAAGGTGCAATGTGTTGAATGTTCATTTTATCCTCCCAAACAAGTTACCTGATTGAGATAGTTAAACTGATTATCCAAAGGATGCAAGGAATTTTTAAGGGTGTACTCAAAATTAGGATCCACATACAGTCTATGATACATGTCAATGTATGAGAAATAGGTGTGAAATTCGAAAATCCGAGAGATGCCTCCTTTTTCTATATTAATTAGGGTAACTGCAGTCAGAGCATCGCATGAATTATACGTGAAATTGATTAACTTACTTGTATATTTTTATACATAAAATGTGATACATTGGGGTTTAGATTTTGTTACATGAATGACCTGAGAATAATCCCTGACACTCCCTGTCGAGAATTCCATGGGTATATTTATGTTTTATTCATCTCAATGATCTTTGTAATTAGATGAAAGCATTGAATACTTATCTAGGTTCAGTTAAAAAGAGGAGCCAAGGATGATCCTCGATGGACAAGGATAAAAAAATACTGTAGTGGCATGAGAGATGTAAGGTTTTTCTCAAATTAAATCTTGGGAATACATTTCATGGTTACTGACAGCGGAAGTGAAATTAGACTCTTTCTTTTTTGCTGCTGAAGGTGGTTTGAAATATATAGAATCATAATAATTTCCCTCAAGATTTCTTATAGTTTCTCCTTCCTCGTTAGGTAAATTCAAATATGAATTGGAGTAAAGAGAACTTGACATAACCATCGGTGTGAATCAAAACATACCTATTCCTCCCATGCTACTTTCAAAGGGAATCAAAGAAAATAGATCGTCGACATGAATTTCATCTCTGGTATCTAGGAGAACTGGCGGTATGGATGGGTGAGAGTATGTGTAATATTCCTTTGGGAAGATACTGTTGGAAAATGTTTACCAAGTAGCGTATGCTTGTCATTGATGGCAAGTACAGCAGTGGAGATGGTAGGATAAGAAGGATAAAAATCCCTTGGGGATTCAGACGTGAAAGCTCAGGAGGAACAACGTTGAAGAAAACGTGCGCAGCAAAGGCAAAGCTCAAGATACAGGAATTTGCAGAAGAGAAGGAAGACAAAGATCCACAACCACAGGATCTCATTCAAATTTCCCGAAAGAACGAGGGCCGTCAGATCAGATAGAAGCTTCGAGGNCTTGTTATTGTTGTGAGTTTGATGGGTTATTTGCTGCAAGTGATGTTGTTGTGTATTTGTTTAAAGCACATATTTAACCTTTTAAAAGAACATTTCCTCACACATGAACATTGAAAAGAAGAAGCATGAACTTAACACATAAACCATCTTACATATTTTAACACATGAAGCAAGGTCCTGTAAAGTTTATTTTATTGAGGTAGAGGGTGCTTGCATAGCATAACAAGTCAGCCTTCTATTTTCAGATCAGAAATGGTATCAGAGCATAACAATTAGTCAAAAATGACTATTCAGTCACAGAAAATAGACTAGGGCTCATCTGAGCATGGCCTCCAACAATGAGGGCTTCAAGCTCCCTTGAGCTTCCTGAAACTTCAATGGTTAAAAACCTGCAAAATAAGTCTTCAAATGCCTTTGAAAAATGTGCCAATGGATTCAGAACATCCAAAAACCCCTAGCTGGGCTTTTTCGGCACCTCATTTGGCCAAAAGATGAAAAAGTTAGGCCTCCTGCCATTTTTCTCCTTCAAGCTTGTTGTCTCTGGTTCGCCATTTCGCACCTGTGTGTGAGTAACCTGGCTTCTGGGCGTTTCCCGTGCCTAAACCCAACACCCACACACATCTCCACAAAACACATCAAATTGTCGAACGGTTAGGGAACTAAGCCCCAAATCCTGGAGGTGTTGGGCGCATGGGGGCCATGTGGCCACGTCCCAGCGCAAAGTTAGGCACCCGTTCCATTTGGTTAAACTTGGGCATGACATGTGGTGGGCGCAAATGGCTAGCCATTCTAAAATAATTCTCGTGCCGTGATGTGGTCACAAGGGTGCACATAGAAACCGGGGGCTAGGGCTAAACCCCAGCCCAGACCCCCGCTAAACGTACCATAGCATAAAGTTAAATATAATGGAAAAGGTTTAGTGTTAAGAAACACTTGCATGGCGTGCCGGTTGGGCGGCCTATGTCAAATCATTTCCTATTGTGGGAGGTTCGGGGTTCCATTCCCTCAGACTCCATAGGTTTTTACTGCCCAAACTTTAAATTGGTTTTAATTTAAATAAAATTTAAAACATGTATTGTTAAGACCCAATGGCATGGCACGCTGGTTATTCGGACTTGCCCAAACTTTGGATGTAGGTGTAATTCCTGGGTTCGAATCCCACAGACTTCATAAAATTTTAACCAACCAACCTATACCATGGTGCCACGTGGCAGCCCACGACTGGGCCACGTGGCACCTCTCCATGTGTCCATTAAATGCCATGTGTCCCCAACAGATTCATCCAAACTATGTCAATTCAGAAATGACACATCATCACTTACCATGTCACCTGCCACGTCAGTGGTCGTACCCCTTCCACGTCATCCTGTACGGACTGCACAGTCAGCATCCCTTTTTTTACCTGTTTGGCGATTCGAACATATCGCGATATCCCTCGCTCTCGATGTCCGTTTGAGATGAAATGAGTTGCATTGGGTTCGTGATGATTAGGGATACGCTCTCGTTCGTTTTGAGGAAATTCAAAGAACGTTGATTTTTGAGCTAAAATTTGACCCATGGTCTAGATTTTGATCAGTGTGGAAAGGAAAGTTGAAAGTAAAAATATGGCTACTAGAAGCGTAGCCACTAACAAATATAGAGAGCACCATGTTCCCTCTCCTAATCTCACTTGACCTACAATGCTGACACCTTAGTAAATGGATGAAATAAGAGAAAAGGGACCGCGATTCAATTGTGACAACAAGTATAGTAAGGGGCATAAATGCAATGAGAGGAAATTATTCTACATAGATTGTGAAGAGGAAGAAGGTCAAGAACTTGAACCATCGCAAGATCTAGAACTAGAAGATAATACTCCAACCATATCTTGTCATGCATTGGATGGCATCAACACTCCTCAAACTCTCAAGATAAAAGGATATATCTAAAATAAATAAATAAAAAGGTATTAGTGTTTATTGATTCTGGTAGTACCCATAACTTCATTAATTGAAAATTAGCCAAATTTCTCAATTTCTTTATATATCTAACACTAGAGTTTCAAGTAATGATTGTATATGGAGCTATCATAAATTGTTCATAGAAGTTCCATATTATTAAGCTCGCTATGGGGGAGTATTTATTGTATAGTCCCATGATTGCAATCCAAATGGGTGGTGCTAATGTTGTATTACATATGCAATGGTTGCAATCATTGGGAAAAATGGACATTAATTTTCAATAACTTTTCATGAGATTTTTGTAAGGGGCATCATGGTGTAATTGCACAATTTTTCTCATTGGATGTTCAAATATCTAGACCCTCTGCTCCCCTGGATATCCAAAAAGTTGTTTACAATCATTCCAAGGCATTTGGAGAGATGCCTAAGGTTCTTCCACTTGCTAGAGATAATGAACATGTTATTGATTTGCAACCAGGAAGTGTACCACCTAACATTAGACCGTATAGGTACCCATATGCACAAAAAAGTGAGATTGAGTGTATGGTTCAATAAATTTTCGTGGATTCCATCATTCAACCTAGCCAAAGTGCTTTATTTTCACCAATATTGATTGTTTACAAAAATCAAGGTTTGTGGCATATGTTTCTAGGTTATAGAGAGATCAACAAAATGACGATTAAAGACAAGTTTCCTATTCAATTCAATGATTAATTGTTATATGAATTGCAATGAGGTCAAAATATATCATGATAGTTTGAAGTACTTGGAACAATGATTATATGCCATTCCTGAACCTTATGACTCCACTGTGCTTCATTCCTCACCTGGTTATATGTCATTCCTAAACCTTTTGACTCCACAATGTTGTGTTTCTCCTTATACCCTTCCTTCCTTTTGGCTTCCATGGCCCATGGGATCTCTCATCACCACTCTCGAGGAGGTTGATGTTGAACCTATGGTTATTGAGTCATCTATGTTGCGGAAAACCTTGTTGATGAATACCATGATCATACCCCTCTAGAGATTCAATCTGAAATAGATCTAGTCGAGGAGGATGTTCGCTTTCTTAGGAATTTCATCTCCAATGAAGAAGTAAACAACTCCACTAGGTCCTAGGTTCCTGATCTTGGCTCTATTAGATCTTGAGAGTCACAATATTTTAAAACCATTGATATTTATTCACATTTAAAAATGCTAATGGGGAAGGTTTTTGTGGAGAGAAATGAACCACACTAGGAAATTCTCCTCCAACTGGTGTAGACAAGTGGGCTGGAATGGACTTCACCAACATGAATTATCCTCAGCCATAGGTTCCTATAGCAAAATAACATCCTCCTCTTGTTTAATTTTATCATGACTTTTATTTTAGATTCTCTTTTTTTTTTTTGTTTCAAAGGCTTGGGTGCTCTTTCCCTGCCTCTTTTTAGTCAACAGAATGATAGGAAGGCCTATACTAGACTTCCCTTTGTTATTCAGGACTTATGCTATTTTTTGTTCTATAGTTTTGAGAAACACTGGTTTTTAATGATTGGAAAACTTGACAAATTGACTTTTTTCTATTGGTATGGTTTCCCAAGTGACAAACCAACAACAAATTCCTTGTACATTTCAATTTGAGCTAATAAAATGGTTCTGGATAATAAAAAAAAAATATATGAATTAGGTGCAGCTATGAGGCTGAGATTACATTCTAAGCCATGTCATTGGCTCTTGTGTAATAGGAGACCCCAAAAAAAATATTAAACAAGTAGAAAATTTATTAAGGTATTTGTACCCCAACCATGTCAAATAAAATTGTGCTCAAATGTCTTAAATGTTAATACCAAAAGTGACCTATGATCAATGTAGTCGACCATTGTCAACCATGATATTCAACATAGTTAAGGTAGTCAATTGCAATGAATATATCCAACTTGAACATAGTCAACTTGGCATTACCAATTACAATGAACTTAGTCAACTATGGTCAAGAAATTTATTCAAGTGTGGTCCACATAGTCAATATAGTCAACATATCTTAACATAGTATTTTGTTAAGTATATGAACTTTTAAGTATTTCTAAGTACATCATTAAGTATTTTGTAATTTTTTTAGTAGTTAAGTTCTAATTTATTGCTCGATTGACCATAGGGAGATCGAGGTGCAAATCTGCACCAAAATAGGCATAGGTTATGTATTGCTCACCCCCATAAGGGTGAGGAGGGGAAGGAGTTCATTCATAAGTTTCTAGAAGTCTACATGGATTACTGGAAAATGCACAGTTTTTTGAAAGAACATATTGGATTACTCAGATTAATATTTGAAAGATGCCAACAACTTCAGATTTTGTTGAATCTCAAGAAGTGCATTTTATATGTGCCATTAAGTACACTCTTTGGGAACATTGTAATTATTTTGTAATGTCATCAAGAAGATGATAGAAGGGGTAAGAGGATGAGGATGAGTAGCCTTATAATGAAATGAATGTTGTGAATATAAACATTAACACAAGAAATTTTATGTCAACTGTATATGTTATTACAAGAAATTGAAGAATATAATTTGTCCTCATTATTGTTGGCAAATGTTTACCAAGTAGCGTATGCTTGTCATTGATGGCAAGTACAGCAGATGGTAGGATAAGAAGGATAAAAATCCCTTGGGGATTCAGACGTGAAAGCTAAGGAGGAACAACGTTGAAGAAAATGCGCGTAGCAAAGGAAAAGCTCAAGATACAGGAATTTGCAGAAGAGAAGGAAGACAGAGATCCACAACCACAGGATCTCATTCAAATTTCCCGAAAGAACGAGGGTCGTCAGATCAGACAGAAGATGCGAGGGAGATATACCAGCGGGAAAAGCCAAGGTGAAATCCCGACATAATCAGGACCGTCTATTTGGAAGGATGCGTGGCAAGATCGGATGCCACCGGGAGAAGCTCGATAGGAGGACAGGTCTCAGTCGTCAGATCTGAGCGCAGGGACCCAACCACCGTTGGATCAATGAGAACCTGCAAGGTCTTTAAAGGGAGTGAAGGTTTGGCTACGG
>SNQJ01S0002595.1:74257-127850 GCA_010110895.2 Picea sitchensis
AGGTTTTTACCCTGTATGGGTTTCCTCAAGAAATATCTGTCTCTGTGTTTCTCATATGTGTGACTGATGCTGAATTTGCCATTGTTTATTTCCCTGCATTATGGTGATTATCATTTAGTGTCTCAGCAAAGAGTTTAAAAGAAGCATAATTGTTTAAGCACGGTGACAACTGATTCACCCCCCCCCTCTCAGCTGTCCAACAGATACACTCTATGAAATTAGGATGTCCCACAGTAGAAAAGGTCCAATTGTGTGTTGTTCTATTGGGGTAGAAGTATCCTCATTGCCAATCTATATGGTGGTATCAGGTTCAACCATCACTAGTCTCTTTTGCTCATTATGGATCATGAACAAAAGAGAAGAAGAAGGAATTTACTATATAACCAATATGGATCATGATATATTCTTTACCACATGAATTCTAGGAGAAATTTACACTAGAGGGCATTGGCAACACTTTGGGAGTGTTGGTCAAGATATCAAAGGTAACAAGAGGTGGAAGATAAACATTGTATGATTGGATCTATGTGTTTGAATGCAGTAAGTGAACTAACTTAGTCAATCACCACTAGATTTCAATATGAGGAGTGTATTCAAACCCTAGATTATGAACATATCCATTTTCTATGTCTCATGTTCTATGAGCATGCACACCTAGTTCGTCACTAACCTATGAATCTCTGACCAAATTCATTCAAATCAAAGGAGGAATATGACAAATAATGGTTTTCTAAGGTACCTGCAAAATGAAAATATGACCCAAAAGGTATTGTTATTACATGATTTGTACTTGTGAAAATCCCTCCACCAGATCCCCAAATCTTGTGTAACTATGGAAGAAACTACCACTACCACCTAAATAGAGTCTTCCCTAGTTTTAGTGGTGGAAGAGGTCCACCAAAAGGGAGGCTTCCCTGGTGACCTCAAGGGATCGATTAACAAGAATAATCCAATCCTATCGCCTAGAATACCCCTGTTTCCCCAAGGATTTAAATATATTTCTTATTATTGTCAAAACTAAGAATAGATTGGCTATGTGTGAACTGTGAAACACAATGAACCTTTGATAAGGATGTGTTGTATATATATATATATATTGGTTCAGATGACCCCTGCTAGGATAGTACTCTGTTTGATTTAAAAATGGTCATAACTAGAACTGTTGTGTGTCCTAAAGAATTTATTTAACAATCAAGCTAGTATTTGGGGAGTCTTCCTTAAGAATCCATGAGAGGATGGGATTTAAACCAAAAAAATCTTACTGGGGAAGGAAATAAAAAGAGGAAAATAATGGGCATAAGGAGAGGATAGAAAAGAGGATGCACACAGATGGTCTATGGGACCAACTCTGAAGAAGAGAATGTGTGATATTTCTCTGGTTTTGATGAGAACAGAGAATTAGTGAAAAATGACACCTTTTTGGGTTTAAGAATTGTTGATAGTGTCTTCAAATCAAGTTGATAAATGTGGCTACAAAGGATTTCAGTGATTGGGTGAGCAACAACAACAATCTCCCTTTCGTAGTGGATTAAGGAGTGGGATGCCAAGTTCCTACAAGAGAAGGAGAATAACCCTCGTCCTTTAGTATTTGTTGGGAAAGAAGAGATTTTGGCATTATACCCTAGCTAGGGGGTGACCAACTATGAAAAAACCAAGAGCAGTTGTGCCTATGTTGGGTGGAGAGTGGAACACCCTTTAGAAGTTTCTAGTACATTCTAGTATTTAGATAAGTATACATGTGTTTTCATTTCTGTAAATGATAAGTTGATATATTGTAGAATGTGTTTTGAGTAGTATGGACTCAGTTTCTACTAAATGATAGATTTAGAAATTGATGTGCATTTAGGAAAGGGTTAAACCTAATTTTTATTTTGTTGATAAGTTTCCCTATTGACTATTTACATTCTTAAAAAGGTTGTTGTGAGTAATTGTCTATGGATTCGAATGATAATAGAGTGTTGTTTGGGAAATTGCAGCCTAATTGCATGAATAGATCTTATGTGTTAGTAGGGAATATTTTTTTTTAAGTCTTCACAGAACATCTGAATATGAGAATGTATTAATTTTTTAATTATGGATATTTTCCCCAAGTCACTGAAGCCATAAATAAGATTTAAGTGATGTATTTTCCCTGATAAAATATTAAGCTTTAAAACCTACTTGGAAGGCCACAACCTGTAATAGATAAACATTCCTTATGTCCTGTGTATGGAGTATAGAGTAAGATAAATGGTCGGTGCCCTTAGTTGTATGATTGATTGTGTAAGTCTGATGGTGGGCTACTCGTTTCATTGTAAAGCCCTTGTATTTAAAGGATGATGGAACATAAATATTGATTGATTTCTAGAAATGGAGGATTGTAGGGCTTGATTTCTCCATCAAGAGTATAATATTCAAAGAAACAAATTAATCCATGGTAAAATAAACTTGAAAATGGTGGAAGGACATTCAAGTCCCAAATTGATCTCGTTCGTCAAAGTCTTCCTTGTGTAAATCGACGAAGAACAATGGCTATCAGATATACGTAAAATTCAAATGTTGGTTGTCTGATCAGACCAAGCGTTTGGGAGCCACATATAGGTTAATAGTGCCCGAGATATTGGATCCTTGGAGTACTAGGAAATATTTCATGGAATCTAGGAGAAAATACCGACGAGACAACACGCGAGAGTAGGGTTCCATCCCTGGTTCCAAATATTTAGTTATGTGTGGGGAAGATGATGTCACGATGACACATAATGCCAACATGGTTGCCATGATGTCACATAGATAACACTTGTAATCACCTAATTCATGGAGGAGTTAAGTGGGTCCATAATAGACTAAAACCATTGGGTGAGCACCTTAAAGAATGACTGTTAGATCTATGGTCCAAGAGATCTTTGTCATCGATCTAATAGCTAATCTCATGAAGGAATTAATTATGGGCTACCAGAATACCATGGGACCTCTATAGGACCACCGTGTTTGCATTTATTTGGCAAGGACCAAAATACCAACACCGGTGTAACATGGTTTTGACTCTTGGTTCCACTCCTTTCCCTATTCAAATAAGCATGATAACCTTTATACAATGAGCCTTCCAACCAAATTCGTTCGATCAGGAGAATATTAAATATCCATTGTCGAAAACTTGGTTACTTCTGTGGCCTGACATACTTGGGTGGATGTTGGGGCCCTGAAGTAACCAAGTTTTCCTTACCTCAAAGGCCCTAATACCTTGATACCTAAGGGGAGAAACGTGTCACAAAATGATTGGTCCATGTGGTGCATGGTAATGGGTCCTCGTGACGAGGTGGGTGCTATGTGTCAACACCTGATTTGTTGATGGATCGAGTGTGGGCCCTATCAAGCTTAGACCTTTTCAAAACAACGTTGATTTTAAATTTTCAATATAATAGAAAATCTCATGAGGGAGTTCAACTTCCCGGGATACCAAAGTATCAGACCTCAAAAGATTTCCAAGCCTTTTTTCTTTGGGGAAGACCTGATATGGCGATGCTAGTGGACAGGGTTCCGAATGGAGTAAGTTTCCTGATTATCGGATCCTAGGAGATTCGAGGTGAGTGTAGTTGGGTGATGAATGAGGGGTCAAGGCCCCAATGAACCAGTGCCTCGATAGGACAAGTTTCCCAAGGATAAGTTCCACCTTTTCTGCATAAGGCTCTACATAGAGGAAATGATGTCAATATGACCTGTGAAGAGGTCATCCCATCCAATACTCAGTGGCCAGGTGTCATCTCCAAGAGAGAAAAAACATGTGCCCTCTTATGACGTGTACCCTAATTTAGTCCACGAGGGAGGTCCACATGTCACACGATCATTGTACCATGTGTCATGTTGATTTGGAATATTTGGAAGAGGTCCATAGGAAATATTGGTGCCATGTGTATTTCCAGGTGGTAGACAGTAATATGGCCATGTGTCATGACAAGTGGTCAGTTGCGGAAGCGTCGTGTGTTCGAAGTGCCACCTAGGAAACCAAATCGGTTATTAGATTCACTTAGAGGTAAATATTTGGTGCACTGGGGGGTTGATGTTGCAATACTTAGTGGGTTGATAGTCTCAGTGGGTTGGTACCCCAAGAGGTCGGTTACTAGATATTTGACAAATGGAGTGGTCGGGTGTAGAGTATCTGAGTGGGTGGGTGATAATCCCAAGGCCTAGTGTGCCAAGTGGAAATGCCATGCCAACATCCACATCAAAAACCGCTTAGATATTTAATGGTGATGAGTCTTATATTTTTAGGTCCATGTGGAGTAGTAGGTGACATGGATCGATGTGGCACTAAGGAGACCTTTGGCTCATGAGGACCCTAAAACTTTAAAAGGTCATAACTTTCTATCTAGAGCTCAGTTTTGAGAAAACTTATAGTTGTTGGAAAGATATCGATGAATAGAAGACGATGGTGCCATAAAAAATCGGTTTATATATGATGTAGGAGAAATTAAGTTTTTATACCCAATTCCCTTAGAAGGTACCTAAGGGTTTGGGTGTCTTACAAGTGGTATCAGAGTAGGGAACAACACTTGGCTTGCTTGGGCTTAGGAAATACTCTAATAACTACTTTGGGAAAACACTTTAAGGGGGAGGACACCCTACCCTACTCTAACCATAAGAGATTATTAAAATTTTACTACTAAAAGGAGAGTTAGAACTTTCCGCTATTTTCACATGTTTAAAATTGGAATGTATGACATTGTTATGTGATTAATGATGAAGTTGATTTCACTATACAAAATTATATTGGCTAATCATAAAATAATGGATAATTAACTAACAAAAAATGTTGTTAGCACTTAACCAGTCAGTGTAGATCAAGGAAAAATACAACATAAATAATGGTCACATATCATGAGATGGGAGAGGGATACCACAACACACAAGAAGAGTCTGATGAGAGGAGAGTGGTGGAAATCCCTCCTAATTTCTCTAAAAATGTAAGAAGCCTCATGGAAGAGTCACAAAGATTTAAAGCAGACAATGAGAGGCTTATAAAAGAGTAGGAAAATAAAACTAAAATAAATGCAGTCTTGCTACAAATCCTATCAAAAATACAATGGCAGTTGTAGCATGGGCCATCATCTAGCAATGTGGATAGGCATTAGTCCAAGAAAAAACAAAGTCCACCTGGGATACAAAATCATGTCCCTGAAAGTAGAAACATAAGAAGAATCACCTCAAATAAGGACCAACATAAAGCCAAGAGGCATGCTAATAACAAGGATTCATCTGGAGAATCCTCTAGTGAGGGAGTTGAAAGCTCCAAGGAACTATCTAGTAGTGGAACTAGTTCACATTTTCAGAGGATAAGAAAAAGGAGGAAGAATTCCAAGAGCCATGACCTTGAAGAGTTTAATAAATCCAAGCAACCGACTTTTGATGGGGATATGAAAAAGGAGGATGTAGAAAAAGAAATCTAATAAAGTACCTTATTCCCTCTAGCTAGCTTGATAGCATGTAGGCCAAAAAATATAGTAATAAGAGTGCTTTCATAGGTATGAATGTGATTATAATAATTTGGTAGCATTCGAAGAAGTACTTATAAATTAGTTGCATGAGCATGTCAGATAAGATAAGACAATTTTATTTATGTCCAACAAATGACCACAATAGTAGGTCAAAAGGGACTAAAAGAGTACCACCATTGTAATACATAGTGGGACTTCCATAGAAACTCCTACATCTAAGCTAACAACAATAAGTAAAGAGATAACCCACTTTACTGAATTACTCAATGTTTAATAAAGTATGGACATGTGATAATAAAATGCAGAAAACTACTTAATGACCAAAAGATAAAAAGGATATTAGCAACTAGAATGGATTGTGAGTCTTGTTTTTGTCTTGGAGCGTGGGTTGAAATGGTCCACTCAACAACCATGGAGAAGAGCCATTGGCCATTAAAGAATTTCAGAAAAATGACTCCACATGCGTTGGTTTGTTATTCACCCTCATTCTAGTTCCAATTATGTTGATGGGTTGAAATGGATCACTCAACAACAAGGGTTCACCCTAGTGAGAAGTCCCAATTAGATTGATCCTTGTTTGATATAGGGAATCCATCCATATTTTGTCCCAGTAGCCATTATTGATTTAGGTTTTACCAATTTTGGTATAAAAATGATGCATAAAAAACATAACCAAACATATTACCACCATTATACCTAGCAATAAGTTGACTGTGAAAATAAAAACATGAATATGAATAAATAGTTGCAAAACCCAAAATAATTTTGTATTAATCAACTAATTACAACTTCATTCCTACAGGTTTAGACAAATATTTCTAGAAAATAGAAATAAGAATGCAAACTCTAAACATGAGATAGTCTACAATGTAAAGGATGTTCCTACAACAACCCTAATGCTCAATAGATACAGAAGAATAGTCCATGACATATGCATCATAGGAATCACATCTCTCCATAAAATGCTTGGCCAAAGGTGACTAACATCCTTGTTTCCACTTTTCACTCTTTCATACGTAATGTCTTCATATTAAAATGTATAATCTCCTTTTTAGTATCAGTACCTAGATGTTGTTTCCACAAGACACGTAAGACAAAAATATACAAACTTTGAATCATATTTTAGAAAAAATATTTTAACATAACAAAGTCAATTGACAACTTAATAAGATGCTCAATTTTACTGTTGGACATATTGTTATTAATGTATTGTCATTGATTTTGTTATCACTAGGAGTCATTTTCAGATTGCATGGAAGGCAAGCCTAGTACCCATCAAGTTATAAGTGAATGTAAGGGTGTTTAAAGGGTCAAATGGAAAAGGACTCAAGTGATAATGTTCTAACTTAGATAACAGGGCTAGCATACACCAACAATTAAGGTCTTGGCTAATTTCAATCAGTAGTTTGGGAATAAGTGTGAATAGAGGGAAGACTTGAATGAGAGAAGTGTAGAGGTTGTTGTAAACATTAGTTCAACAAGAGCCTAAGGAGGAAAGTTTCTTAACACAAGATCTTCTTGAACTAAGAAACTAAGGAAACTAAATAAACATCATGATAACATAATGATCAAACATCCATCATAACATCACCACAATTATTCATGTGAATCATTCAAAGCATGAACATTTATCCTCAAAAGCAAATAGACTGAAAGAGAAGATGATTTCAATTAGTCAAAAAGTCTTAAGTCCAGTACATCACTAGATCATAGTTACTTCATCAAAATATTACAGTATAAGGGAGGCTTGCTCAACCATCCGAACCTACTAAAGCAATTGATCTATCTATTTATAACAAAAGGGAGGCAACAACTAGAGGTACGAGCTGGCCTCCTTCCCTTGAAAAACTCCAAACATTTATTTGATTTAACAACTTATCTAACCACCTATGCTATAAAACAAGAAATTGTTGGTGACTAATCCAACTGAACTTCAAACTGATTTGATTCCCTTTGCTGTGCAACTCTTTGTTTTCCATGTGTATTTTAAAGCACGTGGTTGTCTTCATGATGCAAACTACCTTCTCCATCATCATTCTATCCCAAAGTTGTTAGTTTGGTCCTCCTAGATCCCTGGTGTTTGTTGGCAGCTTCCTTGGGTAGCAAATCTGGGTAGCGCACTACTAGGAGAAAAGGTAGCGCCTGTAGGTAGCGTCACTGTGCTGCATATGTGTGCTAGCCTTTCCCTCTATGAAATATTTGATAGCGCCTATGTGTAACTCCACTGAGATGCATATCTGTACAAACTCTTCTCTCTGTGCAATATTACGTAGCGCAGTTAGGTAGTGCCCCTGTGTTGCGCCTGTATGACAATTTTGTTCTCTGCCAAATATTAGGTAGTGCCACTTACGCTGCGTCTGTGTGTAGATTAGGTAGCATTGCCAAAAACACAATGCCTTCAATATTGAAAGTGTGTAGAGAAATTTGTGGTCTTTCATGATGACAAAACCATTTCAATTAAGTTCCTTGACTGTACAATGGGTAGTACCTTTTTACCACTGGGAAACTAGCACTTAGAAAAAACTCAAAACCCAGCTAGTTAAACAATTAACAGCCTGTATGATGGCACGGCTAATATGTGCATATCAGTTAACCCTCCAAAAAAGGAATAATTCTCAAAAACAGAGCTTACCATTACCAACTATTTTGTCATTTTAACACTTAGCCTCACACTCTTTCTGGTAGAAACGAGATCTTCAATTGACACAACAAACTTCTTCTTCTTAGCATTGACAAGCTTCTTTAGTGTAGATGTGCTCTCCTTGGCTGTTGTTTTATCATCCTCAATGACAGATTCAACTAACACCTGTAAATTTATTTGGGCTACCTCATCTTGAAAATGTTTCAGCTCTGCCTTTAACTTCCTGTTCTGAGACTGAAAGCCTATGTTATGTCTGTAAAGATTCTTCAGCTGTTTATGAAGGGGTAGAGCCTTTCTCGCTGCAAACCTTGCCAATTCAAGGGTATGATTGTAGCCAACCATGAGTTCTTCCATATGATCCAAGTGGACCTTGTCTTCTACTTTAAGACGAGCTATTTGTTTTCTTGCGTCTCTAAGCTGCTTGATAAGTCTTTTGTAGGTCTAATTGTTAGGAGGGACAGTGGCATGCTAAGTCTTAATAGGATTTTCCTCAGACTCCTCTTCCGCCTACATGGTAAGTGTCTTTTCTACCTCATCAAGTTCCTTGCTGGCTCTACTTTTATTCTTCTCTCTCTGCACATGGGTTTCATCTTTTCTTACCACAGGCTTCTCAATGCCTTTTTCAGAGGTTTCATCTTTTCTCTCCAAAGGTCTTTTAGTACCTTTACCCTTATGTACAGGGGTTTCTTGCTTTCCCTCAGTAGACTAAAAGCTACCTTTACCCTTCTTCCTCTGAGTAAAGGTTTCTGATTTCTCCTCCACAGGATTTTTAATGCTTTTTCCCTTCCACTTTAGAATAGGGGTTTCTGGCAAAGGATGTTCTTGGAAAACCTCCTTAGGAATTGATGACCTTGTGAAAGGTCTTTTACCTTTAATTTCAACTGCTAGAGGAGAAGAGGGAAAGAGGAGCTTCTTCCATTTCTTAGATGCAACTTTGGTAGAAGAAGGCACCTCTTCTAACCCTGGCAGAGGAGGTGGTGAAAAATCTCTGTGTGGAGAAGGACAAACTTCCTCCTCGGCCCCTATGACCTGCCTACTGATCTCTGGAACTTGAATAGGGGTTCTACCTTTTCTCTTCCTACTGGTCCCTGCTTTAGAAGTACTGGTGGGTTACAAAGGACCTACAATCTATGATTGAGGAGTAGATACTAGATCCAAATTGAAGTGAGAAGTAACCACAAAATGTTCCCATGAAATCTCTTTCTTTCCCAATTCCTCAGAGACTAACATTCTGATCAATCTAGAGTGGAAAAGACTAGAATCCACATCCTTAGATTTGGCTTGAACCCTATCTGACATTTTACCTATGATTCTTAACATGTAATAGGGAATATTCATCTCAACCTTACCAGTAAAATGCAGCAACAACATTATGTGGTAATGGTACAATGTGTTAAATCTCCCTTCACACGTAAAATATCTTTGTATGATATTCAATAATTTGTCAAACTGTTCAACCAATTGACTTCTTGGCATACTCTCAGACAATTCATTGGCTTTATATTAATGTTTAAAGAGATCCTTAGCAAAGGCTGAACTCAAAACCATGGCCTTGAACCACTTTTCACTGGTAATGGAGATCCCTGTTGTAGCTGAGATAGAGGCTTCAATTACCTCAAATTCCAAATCCCCAACCTTGGTTTTCCTGCCATCAAAATGTAATGCAAACTCTTTTGCTACCTCTGGGTGGCCTCTCTGGATGTTTTGATAGAAAGAGAGGCACCCTAATCTCTGAAAGGCCTCTCTTGACATGGGCTCTGTATCAAAAAGATGCATGTCCATCGGTTCTGTCCTAACCATATTGCCTCCTTTCTGTGCCTTCTTCGATTTAGGGGTCTCCATGACTCAGAATGAGGGCTCTTGAAAGGCTTAAGGGATGGTAATGATCAGGAAGGCTTTGAATGGGGTTTCAAATATAAAAGGTGACCCTATGCAACTGATTCAACCGTTTGATTTCGAGATGAAAGGAGGCAGGGGAAGCAGCGAGAGGTTAAGCAATGCCTCTAGGTAGCGCAACACATATGCAGAGGATAGACTAGTCAAGAGATTTCAACTTCAATGGAAAAGGCATGCAAAAATAATTCGACTCATATATAGGCCATGAGGTTTACAGGTCTGAAAAAAGAGGAGGTGAAGCTATCATACAAAGATGGATCCTTTACCGTTGTGTAAACTTAGCAAACCAAAACTTGAGCACAATCTTTCTGTAAAAATTTAATATGCAGAGGAGGCAACACGGGATACCTGTGGAGTAGACACCTGTTGAGATCTTCAACACAATATTAGGATGAAATTTGAGAGAACTTCGGCCCTAGAATCTTTTTCAGCATCGGATTTGGTTGACATGCGGTCGCATGATCAAAACTTACTGATTTGCGCAACACATCACTGTTGAGTCTTTCAAATTAGAAACCATTACCAAAGCTTAGAAATACAAGATCTTTGAAAGAATATTTAACTGAATTATGGCACTAAAAACAAGGGACATGACATCAGTCGCGGAAATCATGACTTGAGGTGGAAGTATGACGAACTGGATAGGCGCTATAGAACTTCCTGATGTGTAGGTAGCGCTTCCAATTCAAAAATATGATTAGATAGGTAAGATAGGACACTGAGGCATGCTTATGAGGTCATGAGTGAGGAGAGAGGTGTGTTACATTAGCCTAATCATGGGAGGTATCAACCTAGGGACAAATCATGAAAGGGACCAAAAAGAATAAACCATGAGCTAAAAGGGTTCAAAGATCAAAAATCAAATTGAGGATCAAAACATGATCTATGACTCAAAAGTTTAGTAATCCAAGGGGTCCTAACAAACATAACTTTAAAGGGATGAAACTTAAAAAAAATAAAATTTAAAATCTAAGGCTTTAAAAATGATAAAAACAAACTAAAGGACCCAAGGCAATTTAGTGTGATAACAGATGTCAATATCTGATGATGCACACAAAGCTAAGAAGGGAAAGCGTAGTACAGAAACATGATCGGGATCAAAATCCCCACAGAACAAACCATGACCGTTGATACGCATGCGACAGATCAATGGAAAGAATAAACTGCGGAGAGCAAAAGAAGAATTAAACAACTCGCTAGTTCCAATCCCACAATTGGTCTAGATTGTCAGATCTCATAAACTCAAATATCGACGACTGTGGTTAATCCAACAAACAACGATATTAAGTAGGATTAAGTCATGACCGTCGGATACGCAAGCTCTAGATTAACAACAGGGATGGGTTGTGGAGAATGAAAGAAGAATTAAACATCGTGCTATTTCCAATCCCGCAATTAGTCAGGATCGTCAGATCTTATAGGTTCAAAGATCGACGATTGTGGTTGACTCACCAACAAATGCACAACTTCAAATCGCAAAGCTTGGGTGACGAATTAAATCACTCGTAAGTTGTGGTTCCGCAATCATCCTTGATCATTAATATGATTTGAGAGTCTTCATGATTGTTGGATCACTTTAAGTGGAAGGATAGGATAAGTGGGGGAAAAAGGGTTGAGAATTCGAATACCCGAATACCTGAAAGCGATTGGATTTAATCCAAGGCAAAGCAACATCACAAACAGATCGAGTCGTCCATCTAAGATATTGATCAAACAAACATAATTTGCTTTGGGTCTAAATATGTGAGGAGGTTACAGTTTGGGAATATCACTTCAGAATAATTGTGAATTCGAGATATTGAAATACCCGAAGTCCCGAAATATGAAATTCTGAAGTCACTCTCAACCGTCAATATGAGATACCCTTTGGATACTATTCTGACCGTTAGATCAAGGAGATGAATATGTGTGACATTAGGAGATCTACGTCAATAGACCACGTCAGCAAGGACATGTGGTAGACCACATCAACAAGGACATGTGGTATACCACGTTATCAGACCATGTTAGCAAGGACATGTGACAAACCACATTGACAGACCACGTCAGCAAGGACACGTCGCATAGTTAGACAATGACAAGTGTCAACTTGAAATCGACATTTCAGGTACGTGAAAATCATGAATCTGAGTGACACATGGTAGACACTCAGCTCATGCCACATCATCAAGTGACATAAGCAAGTTACGTCACTCCAGGAGTTTTACTCTGCGAGTTTCATCACCAGCATATGCCCTAAGTCCCGTAGTCCCGAATGTCGAAGTCTCAAAGTGGAAATGAGTCGTTCAATCTGCAGATCACTTCGGGTGTGTTCTTAGCCATTGATCATATTAAAGTGGAAGGATAGTGTAAGAATAATATCCGAAGTCTTAGAGTAAATGGTGGCCATCCATCTCAATGCTTGATTAAGTCCCAACCATCGGATTAAGCAATGAAAGGATAAGTGTAAGAATTGAATATTACCATTGATATGGTTCCATGAAACAGAAGTGAACTGTCCGATATGTTTGACGAAACCTTATTTAGAAGATTTGACAGGTTGAAAGTCCTGAAGTCTCGACTATCATCCATCTCATCAGGAGATTAAATTGTGACCATTGAATATGATAAGCACTCAAGCGTTTGTTTGGCTTAATGTCTGGATACCTCCATTGGTCATATGGTAAGAGATTTAAAAGGAAGAATATAATACGTCACTAAATTTTATAAGCTCGTGGTTTTTTTTTATTGGTCACATGTAATGGTTTGAAGGAAGCGCCTCTACAAAACTCAGTTTCTACGATAATAGCAGAGATTCAGGATCAAGTTAAAAAAATGAAATTGATCCATATCTGTGATCAATTTATGAAAATCCTCCATGGTAAGAATGATAAAACAATGATTATGCTTAATTTAAATGAAGAGGTGTGATGGTCCAAACGAAAGGATACAGTGCTTCATAACTCACACCATTTTGAAGATTATATAAACGAGGAAGAGTGGTAATAATAAAGTGTCTCTGCAGTCCAGATCAGAATATCAAAAGATGAAGTAGATTCCATGAAGGAGATTTGAAGATACTTGTGTAGTGAGGGTGGAAGGGAGGAGCATGGAAGGATTCATATTCTTACTAAGCAAATTGTAAAACATAAGGGAGTTGGAGCTTCCTAGGGTTTGTGCCCTAATTACAAAGGATTTGGAGCTTCCTAGGGTTGGTGCCCTAAAAACGATGGAGTTGGTGCTTTCTAGGGTTGGTGCCCTGAAGAAGGGGATTAGTGTCTCCTAGAGTTGGTGCTCTAAAGAGGATTGGTGTCCTTCACTATTCTTTATAAAAATTGTAATTGTTGTTAGATATATTTATATAATTGATTTTGCATACAATTCATTGTTGATTCATTGTGATAATCAATAAAATATAAAACTTAACTACTAATTATTGAAAAAGGGTAATACTGATTCAACCCCCCCCTCAGTATTCCAACAATTTGTATCATATTTGGTGCCTTCAGAACAATCTAAAAACTGAGAGGTAGATCCTGAAGATCGATCAACAAGAGGGAATGTCTAACAACAAAGCACCATTGTTCAATGGAGGAGGCTATGATATATGGAAGGTAAGAATGAAAAACTTCTTGTTGGCTCTTGGTTTTGATATCTGGAAATCTATTGTAGATGGTTACACTGCACCAATTGTTCCACCAAAAGACACTGCAGGAAAGAAAATCTGTAATGAAAACTCAAGAGAAGTTAATGGAATTCTAGGAGGGTTTACTAATTCCATATGTGTGAAGGTTATGCATTGTAAATAAGCCAAAGAAATCTGGGACAAGTTGGAGGTTGTATATGAAGGAGATGACAAATTCAATGAAGCCAAACTATAGACCTATAGAGCTCAGTTTGAAAATCTGAAAATGAAAGAAGAAGAAAACATTGTTGGATACTTTCATAGAGTAGATGAGGTGGTCAATTCAATCAGAGTAGCAGGAGAAGAACTTGAAGATAAACCTATTTTGCAAAAAGTACTAAGGTCATTACCTATGAGATATGATGCCAAGATCTCTTCAATTGAAGATAGATATGATATCAACACACTCACAGTTGATCAACTCCATGGAATTTTTACAGCATATGAAATGAGAATAGGGAATGATAAATCATCAAAAAAGGAAACAACCTTTAAAACATCTAAAGTAAGGTAGGATAAAAATACCAAAGATGATTTATCATATATATCTGATGAAGAAATTGCAAACTTCATAAAGAAACTCAAGAAAGGGACATGGAAATACAAAGGGAAGATTCCTCTAATATGTTTTAACTGTGGAAAAATTGGAAACTTTGCCAATAAGTGTCCCTATCCTAAGAAGGAGGAAAGTGAACAAAAGAAAACTCAAACCGATAATAAAAATAAGTTCTACAAGAAAAATAAACCATTATTTACCCAAGAAGACAGTAGCTCATCAGAAGAAAATGAAGAAGATGAACTAGAGCTTCTATTTATGGGGTTAAAAACTCAAGATGATAGTCATTCAGAAGATGAAGAAGAAGTAAAACTTAGAAGAATAAATCCTTAGTGTGATATAAGAACTAAGTAAAACCAAAAAACAAAATAGGATACTAAGGGAAGATCTTCTAGAAATTAAAGAATCTACTAAATTAAGAGAGAGGCAAGTTTCAAAAACTATCAAAGACTCATAACAAATCATTAGTGATTTAAAGTCCCAACTCCTGGAAACTAATAAAATTGGAGAAATCATTTTACAACAACTAAATGATAAGAAACGAGTATGTGAGAAACTAGAAGCTGAGATTAAGATGTTAAAAGGTGAAATTGAGAAAGAAAAGAAGGGATCACAATTTGACAATCGTTCAAAAATATTGGATGAAATTCTCAGTAGTCAAAGGTCACCAAACAACAAGACTGGTTTGAGATAAACTCAAGACTCAATTGTTACATTACAAGGATCTATCAAGAAACAAATTAGTTATGTAGATACTCTGAAAAAATCATTAAAAAGGGAGGATAACTAGGCAAAAGTGATGCCCTTGAAAACTTTTACACATAAACAGAAATCAATACTCCTTACCAGAGTAAAAAAATGACAAGATAAATACAATCATCAGAAGGAATCCCCCTAATTATCTATTTATTGTATATTGTTACTCTTGCAATAATTTTGGACATAAGGCAGTACACTGCAAAGCTTATGGACAACACAATTATAGAAATGACCAAAGATATAAAAACAATGAGTACAATGCAGAGAAGAGAAACTATAACTCATTTTCTCCTTTGTAAAGATTCAATAGTGAATTCCAAAAATGCAACAACTATGGTCACAAAACCAGTGAATGTAGATTGCCAAAATATGATAAAAGGATAAATATTCCTATTAATCAGAAAGTATGTAAGAAAAGACAAACATAGTGCAAAGTAGCCTTATATGCAAAAAATCAGGGATGTCAGTAGTATATTGACAGTGGATATTCCAAACACATGACTGGAGACCAAAGTAAATTTCTCAAGTTAAATGAGAAAGGGAAAAAAAAAGTAACCTTTGGAGATAACATGTCAACCAAGATATTGGGAAAAGGCAATGTTAGGTTAGGAAATAATAAAATTAAAGCAGAATATGTACTTCTGGTAGAAAATCTCAAACCTAATCTCCTAAGTGTAATCCAAACATGTGATCAAGGTCACATACTTACTTTTGATTCTCATAAATGTGAGATTAGAAAAAGGGTAACAAGAAAGCTAGTGGCAGTCGCACCAAGAACATCTAGCAATGTGTACATCCTTAATATAGATGAAGAAGATAAATGTTGTTTAAGCCAAGTAGATGAAATATGGCTATGGAATAAAAGGTTGGGACATTTAATATTTGAAAAATTGATCAAAGCCAATGGGAAAGAGGCATTTAGGGACCTACCAAAAATGATTAAGCTTTCAGATCACATTTATAAACATTGTCAAATAGGAAAGAAAACGAGAGTTAGGTTTAAAACAAAAGAACACTCCACAACAAAACCATTAGAGCTTATTCACACAGATATATGTGGACCTATTAGAACCAAAATCACTTATGGTGAACATTATTTTATGTTGATTGTTGATGATTACACAAGATTGACATGGGTTTTCTTTTTAAAAGAAAAATCATAATCCTTTGAGAAATTCAAAACTTTTAAAGCTCTTTTAGAAAATGAAACAGATCTCAAAATTAAATGTCTAAGATCGGACAATGGAGGAGAATTCACCTCTAAAGAGTTCACTCAATTCTGTGTAAAGAACCGCCTCGTTACGACAACCCTTCTAGTAACAGGTGCACTTTTTTTTTTTTTGTGTTTACGGTGTGTGCGCGCATGTAGAAGTATCAACACACTTGACTCTGTGTCGCCCCTTGACATCCAACATGACGCGACCGTGGTGTTTATTGCAAGAAGACAAAGCATACGACGAGTATCTGCAACAACTAAGACCATAGGCAAGGGTGCGCGACGCAACATTTAACGACAAGGTAGAACTGACTTCTCAATACGACTGACTTCCCGCCCGTCCTACCCTGCAAGGTTAGGACCTCCAAGACACATAATCAACGCTCAAGCCCAGTTTTCCATCGTCTTTAACCATTCAAGGTCTCAGGGCTGGCGACTGTTCTGAGGAACATGGAGGTATCTACATCCCACCCGACACAACTGACCAAGCGACCAACTGACCACGATCAATTACAACATACACAAGAAGAACAAATGCGCCCCTCATGGAAGGCGCGTGACCATAATAAGGATACAAGTTTGACATAACCATATTCGCCATTTCAACCAGTACCGTGAAGTAATTATAAAAGGCCTATGCACTAATACTACAATTATTAGTGATATGAGAATCACGTGTAGAAATTTAATTTACATAACTCAGAAGTAAATCCAATAGCATAAAGACACATTATGACAAATGAAATTAACATCATTAACTAACCAGTATTATCATTGCCGTTAACATTATTACCATTGTGCTTTGAATGTCATCATTAACATTTCATTTATACAACACTAGCAATATACATCATGCTTGAAAAGACATCCTAATTAGAAAGGGGCAATGCATAAAACGACCCTATTTAATGCCACATTTCTTGAATAATCCGAGATGACAAAAATGTTAAAGTTAAATAACAAGGTATCAATTATTAGGAGACCAAACTTATAACCAACAATAAATAACAAGTCAGTATATACATTTGTCATCTTATAAATAGCTTCTTAAGTGAAATTAATCGGCATATCCTCATACCTTAAATTACATTTTAACCTCGTAATTAGCAATGTCAAGACATCAATTGGAAACGACATCATACACCCTATATTAAAATGGCATTCTAATTTAATAAGGATTTTATGACAAGTAAAAGTGGCAACTATCAGTTTTAAATAACAATAAATGAAATGTCAACTAATTTAAAAAATTGCTAGAAGAAAAAGGGCATCATAGGAAATCTACACCATTGTATCGTAGATAATATACATTAATTTCAAAGGAAACATGATAAAGGTAATATGCATTATAATTTAAAAAGTCATTTATAAGCTGGGAGGTGGGGATTTTGCTAAAAGCCAACTTAAGCCAATATTAACATTTCCAGCTAAAAACAATGTTAACCTTGAGAGAAGTTGAACAAGTATTATCCTGGCAGTTAAAGAGACGTTAAATATCGCTTAAACATCATTATTAGCAATCCTTAGAAGGACATTATTAATAATGGAATTTCTTAAAAGGAACCCTATGCAAATATATTCAGGAGTCCGTCTAAGGTATCACAACATTTTAAAGGACTAACTTAACCACATAATTTAATTTGGGGTCCCTAATGGCAATACATATAAAAAGAACCACTTCATAAATATGAATAGCATCAAGTTTTAATTAACCAGTCTTCTTGTTGAAATAACATCATTTCTAAAATATACCAACCATCGGGTCAACATATAAGATCACCTCATATATATAAATAACATCCAGTTACTAAGGATGCCATTTAACAACCCGATTCACACGGAGTAGTGGAGATGTTATATATAATTGGAGATCAAATATCAAATAAGGGAAGTTTACATTCCTGTTCAAGATCACTATATTGATGCTGTAATTTTGTTTTACATCACCTTATTGAGATTGCCAATATTTAAAAGCAGTTCCTTTAAATGTCGAAATATATAATAACCTCATAACTATATAATTATTCAGTGTCACTAGCATTTAATCATTCAAAGGACAATCTACCAAGGAAGCCGTGAGGCCATAGATTGGCAGTCCCAAATAATTAAAGTGAACGACGTTTTCTGAGTTTGGTTTTATTTTACCCAATCACGTAAATCGGGCTTGAAGCGCCGAATTGCCGCGTGGGGTAGAAATTGACCAGGTCATGCACATAATGACATAAATTAAGGTGAATCCTCAAAATAGAACAACAACCCTCTTATTCTTCCATACCCAAAAAGGAAAAACATTTAAATTCTGGTATAAGACAGATGCAATCAACAGGAACGACTGTGGGTTGGGTTAACCGGATTATAGGTGGCTGTCAGAGCAGTGCACGCACAGTCATTCCGGCAATTAGAAAAAAAACCATAATTCGGACAACTGGATTCAAATATGACAAGTGAACGCATGGGTAATAGAGCCAGTCATGAAGAGAAAACGCAGACTCAACACCGAGTATACCATGCATGCGAGAAAGAACAAGCCGACCCTCATGAAGCATAAATGTGTGGTGACTCGGCCGAAGAAAACATGACCAACGGTCTTAGCCGAAGGTTTTAAAGCGTGAAAGGCGTTGGGCAAGAGACACAATTTCAAGACTCTGATTTCCCCAACCAGAAGGAAGGATTTCATTGGGTATTGGGTTTTGATGGGTTGAGTTGGATTTGAAGGTCCCTTCCGTTCTGCCAGGAAGTTCTCCCGGCAATGACAACAAGCGAGAGAAACATTCAGGGCTATTCTATTAAGCGGTCATTATCACGATTGAAGTGCAAGACCAACGCCGACCAGTATAACAACAATATAACATTTAGCCTTGAACCTCCGGCAAGCTACCATCCCGAAGGGTAAAAATGGAAAACAATTGGCAGAAAAGCGTCCCCTCCCGCGGAACCCAAGAATGCCCACGCGGCGATACTCAAAATGATTTCGGTCGAGAGGCGAGAATCCCAATAACTTGACATGTAAGCGGAAGGCAAGAACATTACTCGTCCCAAAGTCATTCGAAATGCAAGACGAGAACTGAAGTTCTTCCAGGGGTAAAATAAACACCGACTTGGCAGAACCGACCCAGGTAAAATGAAATTAAGCTGCGTCGGCGGAATTGGAAGTACCAGTCTAACTAATTCTTTAGGTCCGCGAAGGGATAAATTATTGCCGTAACTAATTATGAATGGAAATGCCAAGAACAACAAGCAATACTGCTAGAAGAAAAAATTTGCCAAAGGTAATAAAAAATAAATAAATCGGCGATATTAGCGAGAATAACAATTTCCCCACTTTTTTGTAAGCATTAACAAAGGCAGATGATGAGAACAAATTCGTAACCATTTCTAACAATTTTAGCCAATTTTAAGAAGTCATACCTTAGCCACTAAGCCAGCTTACAGAAGTGTCGAGCTCCACTGGCGATCCAGCGTCTGGTTGCCAAACGTGGAGCAGCTCACCCGGTACCTCCGATAAGCGAGGGTACTGCCTTCCCCCACTGCGCCCCCAGTGAGAACCACAAAAACAGTATAGCGTCTGGGCTAGCCTCAACGGCTTAGCTACCACTCCAAACACAGCTAGGAAATTCACAACTCCTCACAAGAAAATCCAGCAAACCTGTGAACCGGCGTAGCGTTAAGTAACGGATTCTCCTTTCATCATGCTTTCTTTTATGGCAAATGGACTCACCTGCTCTTAGTAGTAATTAATTGGTGCCAATGACAATCACTCCTTGAAGACAGTACCAATTAGTCAGTGTGGCTCGTCCCTGGTGTTCTCAATAATTGAATTTACGTTTATTAAATAAAAATCTAAATTCCCTCTCCACCCCAAAATCGGCTCATATAAAATCTCTCCTAGGGTTTTTTAGATCCCCTCTCATGCTTTTTTATTCACTTTCCTAAAATTATGCTTCTGGAATTTGGTAATTACTTAATGATGATTCTTTTTTAGCTTTTTCCCAAAGTCTCCTACTTTCCAATTTCTATGGTTTTCCTTAATTTGACTTTCATTTAAAGGGTACTGCTTTTTTTTCCATTTTCATTTTTTATTTCCCTTGTTGTTAAACCCCAAATGATAAATCACTTAACATTCTTTTCAATATATATTTAGACAACCATTTTTATTTTATTAATTAATTATTTATTTATTTAAAATCATAGTTTTAATACTCCTTCTTTAAAAATTCAAATTAACATAATTTAAGCATCCTGAGGTTTTACTTAAATTAACTCCTTATTCTCTTACCCCATTATTTTTAGAGACTTTTAATTTACTCTAAGGGTGGGTGTTGGTTTAAGCCCTAGGTTCACTTTTGGAGGATCTTTCTTAAAGGGTAATCAAATTTATCTTAGGGATACTATTCTAGGTTTTGATTTGAACGAGAGACAAAATTGGGGTCGTTTTAGAATTATCATGTGCTAAGGTCTCATGAACACATTAGGTCATCATCATCAAGCGGCGTACCCTTCAGGGCACTCGTGCTCAAAGTGCCACTTCATGTGATTACTTCGATCGTCACGGCGTGCTCTTCGGGATGCACCACGTGCTCAAGGGTGCCATTCGCTGACTTGTAATTCTTTGCCTGACGTTTCGTTCAGGATGCACCACGTGCTCAGGGTGTCACTATTTGTGGTTGGTGAACTCTAAAACCCACAGGTCATGCACTCCATGAGGTGAATCTTAATGGGGAACTAGGGCTCTAAGGAATAAAGACTACGCCTTATTGCAGCCCATAGAATCATCATTGAAAGCGTATCGCCCGGTCTGCCCTCACAGCACATCGTGGATCCCCTCGAACTAGGTAATGATTAACCACGATTCAAAACCCCTTGTGAAGAGGAGTGCTAGTATTAGAGGCATGGCGGTTCTTCATCCACACCTCTCCCTCAATCTCTGGGTCGATGTGTGGCCTCTACTCCACTGCAGTCCGAATTCCAGCCAGCTAATCATTTGCATCATCAACCATCATGTCGAGATCATCGTCAACAACATATCATATAATCAATAGTACATCATCCAAGCAGAATATATCGCAATGAAACAACTCAAATACCCCACTCCACGACTCAATCCGGAGATTAAGGGTTCTCTAGGCTCACCTCTGCATCCGCAAGGTCAGAAACCACCTCAATAAGCTGAGTCTATAGCACCTGTCTACATCAGGTAGTAAAACATCATGTCATAAAACTTAACGCATCTAATATGAGAGAAAAAGTTTTAGTAAAAACATCATGTCATATAAATTAACGCATCATAATGAGAGAAAAAAGTTTTATCATCATAAAAATCCGGATCACTTGCGAGCAAGTGTCCTCAAATAATAAGTTTGGTAAGTGCGCCAGAGCGGGATGTTACATTCTGTGAAAACCATGGAATCAAAAGACAGTTTTCAGCCCCTAGGACTCCTCAACAAAATGGAGTGATAGAAAGGAAAAGTAGAATAGTTCAAGAAGCCGCAAGAACTATGCTAAATGAAGCCAAACTTTCAGACAAATTTTGGAGAGATGGAATTCACACAACAATTCACATACTTAATAGAGCTCATTTGAGACCCAACCATGACAAAACCCCTTATGAACTATGGTTTGGGAGGCTAGCCTCTGTAAAACACTTTAGAATTTTTGGAAGTAAATGTTTCATAAAGAATGATGAAGATAACCTAGGAAAGTTTGACCCAAGATCCGATGAAGGAATATTCTTAAGATAATCATCTAATAAAATGGCATACATATGTTATGATCTCAGACTACTAAAAATAGTGGAAAGTGAAAATGTAAAAATAGATGATCTAAAAAAGGGCATATCCCAAGGCTTTGATAAAAAATCTCAACATAAATATGATGATATAAAATCTCAACAAGAGGAGGATGATGCAGAATCTCAGCAAGAAAGTGATGATGAAACACAGGAAAATGAACCACACACTGATGAAGAATACAATGAAGAAATGCCCTTGCCAAGAGCTCCATCAAAAAGAGTTCAAAAGAATCATCCTGAAAGCCAGATCATTGGAAATAAAAGTGCAGGAGTAGAAACAAGAAGGAGACTAGCCTTTGACTCAGAACAAGCAATGTTATCCTTAATTGAACCTAAGTCCATTAAATAAGCTGTCAAAAGTAAAGATTGGATAAAATCAATGAATGAAGAACAAGATCAAATAGAAAAGAATCAGACTTGGGAACTAGTTCCAAGACCCAAGAACAAGAATGTGATAGGAACTAAGTGGATATTTAAGAACAAATTAAATAAAAATGGGAAAATTATAAAGAACAAAGCCAGATTAGTCTGCAAGGGATATTCCTAAGTAGAAGGTATTGATTTTGAAGAAACCTTCACTCATGTAGCAAGACTTGAGGCCATCATAATGTTCCTAGCATTTGCAAGCTTCAGAGATTTCAAAATATATCAAATGGATGTCAAATCAACATTCCTTAATGGAACACTAGAACAAAAGGTCTACGTTGAGCAACGAGAAGGATTCATTTTATCAGAAAACTAGGACTATATGTGCAAACTAAAAAAGACCATGTATGGTCTTAAACAAGCCCCCAGAGCATGGTTCTCTAGGCTCGATCACTATCTACAAAAAAATGGATACAAGAGAGGGACTACTGACAACAACCTATACATCAAGAATTGAGGATAAAACATGATTGTTGTGGTAGTATATGTAGATGACATTATTTGGGAGTAATCTCACTACATTAAGAAGAGAATTTGCAACTAAAATGCAAGAAGAGTTTGAAATGTCTATGCTGAGAAAACTTTCAGTCTTTTTAGGTTTACAAGTAAATCAAACAAAAAATGGAATATTTGTTTCATAAACCAAATATATCAAATACATGTTGAAGAAATTTCAAATGGAAGATAGTAAACCCATGAGTACTCCCATGGTCACTGGATGTAAGCTAAGTCTAGAAGATGACTCACCAAAAGTGGATCAAACTTTGTATAGATCAATGATTGGAAGTTTACTCTACTAAAAAACAATGAGACCTGACATCATGCAGGCTGTAGGAATTGTGGGGAGATTTCAATCCGCACCTAGATAATCTCACTTAAAAGTAGTAAAAATAATATTCATATACCTTCAAGGCACCCTAGAATTTGGATTGTGGTATCCAAAAGACAAAAAAATCAACCTAACTGCATATACTGATGCTGATTGGGCAGGTAGCATAGATGATAGAAAAGCACCAGTGGAGGAGCATTTTTCTTGGGAAAAACTCTAGTGGCATGGTCAAGCAAGAAACAAACATCCACATATCTTTCTATAGTAGAGGCATAATACATTGATGCTGCATCCTATTGAACACAAGTCCTTTGGATGAAACAAACTTTAGAAGACCTACAAATAAAATATAACAATCCTATTACTATTAACTGTGACAACACTAGTGCCATAATCATCTCTAAAAATCTAGTGATGCATTCTAAAACTAAACAGATACCGATCAAATATCATTTTCTAAGAGATAAAGTCACCCAAAAGGTGGTCAAAATAATGCATGTAGACACCAAAGAACAAATTGCAGAGATTTTCACAAAACCTCTGCCCAACAATACTTTTGAGAATATCTGACATAAATTAGGTACGAGCGTGATTATCAGAGTGCTTTCATAGGTACAAACGTGATTATGATAATTTGGTAGCATTCGAAGAAGTACTTGTAAATTGGTTGCATGAGCATGTCAGATAAGATAAGATAATTTTGTTTATGTCCAACAAATGACCACAATAGCAGGTCAAACGAGACTAAAAGAGTACCACCATTGTAATACATAGTGGGAATTTCGTAGAAACTCCTAGATCTAAGCTAACAAAAATAAGTATAGAGATAACCAACTTTACCAAATTACTCAAAGTTTAATAAAGTATGGACGTGTGATAATAAAATGCAGAAAATTACTTAATGACCAAAAGATAAAAAGGATATTAGCAACTATAATTTTTCGTAACTAGATATTAGCAACTAGAATGGCTTGTGAGTCTTGTTTTTGGCTTGAAGCGTGGGTTGAAATGCTCCACTCAACAACCATGGGCCATTAAAGCATTTCAGAAAAAATGCCTCCACATACGTTGGTTTGTCATTCACCCTCATTCTAGTTCCAATTATGTTGATGGGTTGAAATGGCTCACTCAACAACAAGGGTTCACCCTAGTGAGAAGTCCCAATTAGATTGATCCTTGTTTGATATAGGGAATCCATCCATATTTTGTCCCAGTAGCCATTATTGATTTGGGTTTTACCAATTTTGGTATAGAAATGATGAATAAAACACATAACCAAACATATTGCCACCATTATACCTAGAAATAAGTTGTCTGTGAAAATAAAAACATGAATATGAATAAATAGTACAAAAACCCAAAATAGTTTTGTATTAATCAACTAATTACAACTTCATTCCTACAGGTTTAGACAAATATTTCTAGAAAATAGAAATAAGAATGCAAACTCTAAACATGAGATAGTCTACAATGTAAAGGATGTTCCTACAACAACCCTATTGCTCAATAGATACAGAAGAATAGTCCATGACATATGCATCATAGGAATCACATCTCTCCATAAAATGCTTGGCCAAAGGTGACTAACATCCTTGTTTCCACTTTTCACTCTTTCATACGTAATGTCTTCATATTAAAATGTATAATCTCCTTTTTAGTATCAATAACTGGATGTTATTGCCACAAGATATGTAAGATGAAAATATACAAACTTTGAATCATATTTTATAAAAAATAATTTAACATAAAGAAGTCAATTGACATATTAATAAGATGCTCAAGTTTACTGTTGGACATATTGTTATTAATGTATTTTCATTGATGTCAACAGTCGATGATGCACACGAATCTCAGAAGGGAAAGTGCAGTACAAAAATGTGATTGGTATCAAAATCCCCACAGAACAAACTAGGACAGTTGATACGCATGCGCCAGATCAACAACAAGGATGAATTGCGGAGAGCGAAAGAACAATTAAACAACTCACTAGTTCCAATACCGCAATTGGTCTAGATCATCAGATCTCTTAAACTCACATATCGATGACTGTGGTTGATCCAACACACAATCATATTAAGTCGAATTATGTCATGACCGTCGGATACGCAAGATCTAGATCAACGACATGGATGGATTGTGGAGACTGAAAGAAGAATTAAACAATGTGTTATTTCCAATCCCGCAATTATTCAGGACCGTCATATCTTATAGGTTCAAAGATCGATGATAGTGGTTGACTCACCAACAAATGCACAAATTCAAATTGTGGATCTTGGGTGACGAATTAAATCACTCATAAGTTGTGGTTCCACAATAATACTTGATCGTTAATATGATTCGAGAGTCTTCATGACCATTGGATCAATTTAAGTGGAAGGATAGGATAATAGGTGAAAAAAGGGTTGAGAATTCAAATACCCGAATACCTGACAACCGTTGGATTTAATCCAAGGCAAAGAAGCATCGAGACAGATCGCGCCATCGATCTAAGATCTTGATCAAACGAGCATCATTCACTTCTAGTCTAAAGATGTGAGGAGGTTATGTTTCGGGAATCTCACTTTGGAATAATTGTGAAGTCGAGATATCGAAATACCCGAAGTCCCGAAAGCCAAAATTTTGAAGTCACTCTTAGCCGTCGATTTGAGATACCCTTCGGATACTATTATGACCGTTAGATCAAGGAGATGAATATGTGTCACATCGGGAGATCTACGTCATCATACCACGTCAGCAAGGACATGTGGTAGACTACATCAGCATACCACATCAGCAAGGACATGTGGCAGACCACGTTAGCAAGGACATGTGACAGACCACATTGACAGACCACGTCAACAAGGACACATGGCACATTCAGACAATGACAAGTTTCAAGTTGAAATTGATATTTCAGGTATGTGCAAATCATGAATCTGAGTGACATGTGGTAGACACTCATCTCGTGCCATGTTATCAAGTGACGTAAGCAAGTTACATCACTCCGGGAGTTTTACTTCATGAGTTTCACCACTAACATATGCCCTAAGTCCTGGAGTCTTGAATACCGAGGTCCCGAAGTGGACATGAGTCGTCCGATCTGAATATCACTTCAGGTGTATTCTCAACCGTTGATCATATTACAGTGGAAGGATAGTGTAAGTAGAAGAGCCGAAGTCCCAGAGTAAATGGTGGCCATCCATATCAATGCTTGATTAAGTCCCAGTCGTCGGATTAAGCAATGAAAGGATAAGTGTAAGAATCAAATATGATCATTGATCTAGTTCCAAGAAATAGAAGTGAACCGTTTGATCTGTTCGACGAAACCTTATTTAGAATATTTGACAGGTTGAAAGTCTCGAAGTTCCAACTGTCGTCCATCTCATCAGGAGATTAATTCATGATCATTGATTCTGATAAGCACTCAAGTGTTCGTTTGGCTTGTAGTCTAGATACCACCATTGGTCATATGGTAAGATACTCAAAAGGAAAAATATAATACGTCGCTAAAGTTGATAAGCCCGTGGTTTTGTGTTATTGGTCACATGTAATGGTTTGAAGGAAGCGCCTCTGCAGAACTTGGTTTTTGCAATAATAGCAGAGATTCAGGATTGAGTTAAAAAAAAATGAAATTGATCCATATCTGTGATCAATTTATGAAAATCATCCACGGTAATAATGATAAAACATTGATTATGTTTAATTTAAATGAAGAGGTGTGATGGTCCAAACGAAAGGACATATTTCTTCATAACTCACACTATTTTGAAGATTATATAAACGAGGAAGAGTGGTAAGAATAAAGTGTCTATGCAGTCCAAATCAGAAGATCAAAAGCTGAAGCAAATTCTAGGAAGGAAAGATGAAGATACTTGTGCAGTGAGGGTGGAAGGGAGGAGCATGGAAGGATTCATATTCTTACTAAGAAAATTGTAAAACATAAGGGAGTTGGAGCTTCCTAGGGCTGGTGCCCTAAATACAAGGGAGTTGGAGCTTCCTAGGGTTGGTGCCCTAAATATGAGGGAGTTGGTGCTTCCTAGGGTTGGTTCCCTGAATAAGGGGATTGGTGTCTCCAAGATTTGGTGCTCTAAAGAGGATTGGTATCCTTCACTATACTTTATAAAAATTTTAATTGTTGTTAGATATATTTATATAATTTATTTTGCATACAATTCATTGTTGATTCATTGTGATAATCAATAAAATATAAAAAACAACTGCTAATTATTGAAAAAGGGTAATACTGATTGACACCACGCCCCCCCCGCTCAATATTCCAACATTTACTTCCTTGAGTTGAATCTCCTTTCATGGGATATGACATCGGTCACTTTGATAATGATTTTAAGGACACATTAGTTGAAATGTTGTGTTATTGGGTTTCTAGGCCATTGACAATGTGCCCATATTTTCAGTTTTAGAATTTGAAACATTGGTAAGTAATCTCATAAAACTTGTAACAATAAAATTTCATATCTTAACAAGACCTTTACAATGGTGTAGATATCACACACACAAAAAAATGGGTTCAAAAGTTATGGTGAAAATAATAAAATATGTGTTTCACAAGTTGCAAAAAGATGCATGTTTCATGTCACACAAAGTTAAAAGTTCACATATCACATGTTGCACCAAGTTCAAGTTTTGCATGTCACATGTCACACCAATTTCAAAGTTAACAAGTCAGACCAAGTTCAAATTTCATGTGCATGGAACAAATGCTTTTTTCATGTTGCATATCGCATGTTGCAACATTTTCAAAGATGGATGTCGCATGTCACAAGATTTTGAAAGATGAATGTACAAGTTGTAATATTTTTTAAGTTCTTTTTATAGCTTCCAAAAACTTCTTATTGCATCTTCTCAACAATTTATATTTTCATGTTGCGCCATGTTTAAATTTTGCACATTGCTTGGAAAATATGCTTTCCACATGTCACATGTCACAATACTTTCAAAGTTGCATATATCATGTCACGATATTTAGGAAGTTGCATATTTGATATTCAGGTTCTATTTGTTGCCTAGACTCCATAGCCCAAGCACAAGGCACCAGGTCTTGCTTGGATTCTCATGTTATATCTTAAAATACAAAGAGATTACCATTCTTAAAAGACAAAGAGATACAAATTTGGAACTCTTGAAACCCACAAACAAACACACATGTAAAATTTAAATCCAAACTTGAACAATTCATTCTCTTAAATTTCACGTTTACCAATGCCTTCAAATCACTAGGATGATATCCATGGATCCACAAATTGATGCAAAAATTGTATGTCAAGGCCAATAGAACCAATAGAACCAAGGAGTATTGAATCAATATATAGAAAGTCTAAGAGAAGCTGAAATTATCATTAAGTGTATAACAAAATTACATTCACATATATATACAAGCCATATAAATAGCCTTGTGTATATTATCAGATGAAAAATTACCCATAATGTCAATGCATTATATGCATCATTACATGTTCAACTATATAATGTACATCTAACTGTCTTATAAAATTATTACACATCATCAATTTCTTTTAGTCTTCTTTTGTGTTTTCCAAGTCTTAAGTAATTCATCCATCTCCATGTCTTAGTTTACTGGGTGCTCTTCAACAATTGATGTTGTTTCACTCCTTTCATGCTGAGTACATCTGGTCTTGTACCCATAGCATGGATGCTGCTGTGAGTGGCCATCACCTACAAAAACAAAAATTATTAAATTTATATGGCCAATTTTTAAATATCATTGAAGTAGTTCATTAATATTAAAAAAAAACTATGCAATGTAATTATTTACCTGGTCCTCTAGTCGACACCGTTGGAATGGATTCCCTATTCGCCTGATCTCCAGGTCGAGGAATATCAACTATGAAATTCTCTTCCATTGAAAAGTCAAAATTTATAAGTACATAATTATTAAGTATATGATTAATATACATCCATTTTACCGTCGTGGGCCTCAATCACAGGAACATCTTGGGGATGCACCCCACTGGGATGGGGTTGTTGGGGAGCACCATGATCTTCTGGCTACGTTTCACTATCAACGTTCTGTTTTCTAGTACTAATGGTTTCATTGATAGTGCTTCTCCCCTAATTAAAACAAAGTAAGACATTAAATTATGGACAATATCAAACATTTACGTATTTTATAAGTAATTAAAGGTTAACGTGGACTGATTTTTATTTACCTTATCCTGCAAAATGGATCTTGGGGTCTTCCCCATGATTTTACTACGATCAACCATGACTTTATAACCATACAGCTTGTAACCAAGTTGGAGGTATTCCTTTGTGGTTTCAGTTCTGAAGTCGTCGCCCTGCATTGCATAAGGGTATGATTTTTTAATGTTTTTGGCTACAATTACCTGAAATTTGTAAGGCGATACAAATAATATTCTTAATATGTTTGGGTACTTACGATTCGTGACTGTAACCTAAAGTAGCCACCTTGGCCTAGCTTGTGTTGGCCATGTTTGGAAATCCTTGCTTTGGTTTCCTTTGAAGTGTCAGGAAACCTATCATCAAAATTTTCAAGTATGCTATATATAACCACACTTTTATTTAGATCTAAAGAAAATTAAAGCTGGTATTGAAATCAAAATATTGTAATTTACCTTGGTGTACCAGTTATTTTTTTCTCCTGATTTTTTCAAAATCTTCTCTTTTTCATCATCAATGATCGCCTTCCACTCCCTCTCTGGAATTGAGGGAGGACACTCATACCTAAGATTTCCTGCAAAGCTTCATCTATAAACATCCAATGCATATTTTAAATATTCTCCTGCTGCAGAGGTGACCTCTTTTTTATTGAACGTGTCTACTCCAAAGAGGCCTTCAAGATAATCCATAAGTTCCTTTTTGAGGTTGGAATTCTGTAAATTCCACCTCATGCGTAAGGTTTCCTCAAAAATCAACAAGGACTTGCTCTCTAGGTGCCTATAAAAATGGTCATTTCCTACACATAAAAAGATATGATCATTAATTTAAAATTAATAATCTAGATGATTTGTGTATGATATGGACAACATGAAACGATTAAAATATGAATTAAAACTACCCGGGAGTCTTCTTTTTTTTAATGGAAGTCCATTATTATCGACCAAAAATGTGCACGGAAGGGTCCTCGTGCTTGTCACACATCTAGCTCCAGGAAATGCAACCATGTCAACCACATCACCAGCCTCATCTCTGTCACAATCTCTAGACTCTGACTGATGTGTGGATGTATGGTGGTGTGTGTCATGGCTCCTATCTAAATTAGGTGTGGAAGATGGAGATGTAAATAGTACTCTAGTAGATGTATGACCTCCCACATAAGGACTCTGTAGAGTCTCTGCATCGCCACTACTACCAACACCGAGTTGAGCAAGCTCCAAAAATCTCTTTATAAAAAAGAAAATGTTTTTTTGTGAGACAATGTAAAAGCTAAAGAACAAAGTTTCATAATTGAACATATGATTACATTAGAAAAAAACACTTTAAATTATGGTTATTACCTTATATGTTTTAAGTTGTGACATAAGGAGATTGATCTTTTCTAGGATGTTGGGAGTTTGATCTGGATGATCTAATAAGCTAGCATGTTCCTTGTTCACTTTAATGATATTTTTTTTTATTAATACCATCAGATCAGGGGATGAATACAACCCATCCTCATCGGCAGAATCATGATCAACATGGCCTGCCGACTACATATAATTTCAACAAAAACTATGTTATTTCAGTAAAATTATATAAGCAAATAATAAAATTCACGTAAAATGAAAGTGGAAATTGATAATCATTTACATGTTATGCGTCTAGCCCTTTTCCATGATCATCCTCCCACATTATAATATAATTAGAACCCCCAAATATTTAAAAAATTGTTAACAATAAAAAAAAAATTGATTCCCACCCAAATAAAATCAACCTCAATGATCAATCTCCCACATTATTATAAAATTAGGACCGTGAAATATTTAAAACAATGTTAAGGATAAAAAATATATATATAATGCAATAAGTAGAGGTTTCTTAAAGAGGTGTTGCATAAGTACCCACACACTATTAGTCGATGTTTCTATTCGATTCAAATGGTAATCCACTAATAACTCTTCCCCGAGAGCTATCTTTTTTACTGCGCACAAGACTACCCGATTCTCTTTGCGTCCCTCATATATGCAATTCAGTTGCTTGTTTGTTGTTCAGGGTCATGTGCTATTTATAAACCCTGTGATATTTTCGAAAGCTTTAGGCCTACATCAATATAGATATTCTCTCCCTTATTTTTATCCTTGTTTATTAGTTGTATATAATTTGCGGCGAGTGCATATCTCCACATACTTTGCATGTACTAGACCAGCTGCATCTAATCATTATAATTGTAACACGGTCCGACATAGTCCATCAATTCAGTTACTGTATTGTATTTTACAATTATTTCATCCATGGAAAATAGCCCCAGGCCATGCAAGGAGGCTGGTGCAATGTGATATGTCCTATTGTTGACAATGAAGTCAACATCTATAGGAGGTAGTTCCTTAGGTACCCATTATTTCACCAGATTATTATACCTGAGTGGAACCTCTATGTCTCCTATGATCTCATCATCATAAGAGCATGATCTTCCTTCGGCAAGAAAAAATTCCATGCGTCTACAAAATTTTCTTTTGACTTTTTCACCTCTGGTCCTTGTTTTCTTATCATATCTACTAGATGCAATCACATTTACCTCTATTTGTCCCAAGATTTCCTCACTTGACAAAGAAATATCTGACAGGTACCTGTTTGGTTTTACCTTCAGCTGCATGTGCATGTGTTGTTAGTGAGTAGTCCATCCTCATCCTAGTTCCAATTTTTGAATTTTTCTTTCTATATTCAAAGTTCTAAATAAAATTTTAATATCTTTAGTTTTGGATGCACAATTAGACTAGGGTGAAATTACCTATATTAGTAGGGGAACTCATGCATGTAGTGGATTCCCAACTTAGTGAAGGGTATGGATCTCTAGGTAGGTGCACCTTAATTTGACTAACTTATCCATGCAAGCAATATGCACTATGGTTAGATTTCACTCTACGGAATAGTGGTCAACCACCTAATGTAATGTGAGATCCCTCTTGATTTTGGACATATTAAGGACATATTAATGTGATAACACTAAGTACATGATAGGTTTATCATATGGATCTAAGAAAACAATAGTAGTAAGGTTGTTGGTTGTTGGATTTGTGAAAATTATAATTATTATAAGAAATGTCCATTGAAGATGAGGGTCAATGCTATGGAGTAAGAAATCCAACCATTAGTTGGTGTGTTGCAAATATTGGGTGCTTTAGTTGGAAATAAGTATAAGGCAAGCCAAGAGTAGAACTATACAAATATTAGTTTTGTTCAAGACAAGAGTAGAACTATACAAATATTAGTTTTGTTCAAGCCAAGAGTAGAACCATACAAATATTAGTTTTGTTCAATCCAAGTTGAAGAATACGTTAGTTAAGGCAATGGTTAACAATAGTGAAACCCACATTTTTATGCAGGAAGTAGTGGTTGTTAAACTCAATGTGCAGTTGAAATTGGTGCAGTATTTTTTCAAGGCAGTAAACTCTAACATAGGTAGGGTGGTTGGCTTGGATAACGGAGTCAATTTATAGCTTGGACACTAGAGTGTAACTACTAGTTTCAAAGTGGTATCGATGGATGACTTTGAATTTGTTTTTTTGCAAGAGTTTATGAGGATGTGGTAGGTGGCACCAATTCCTCACCTTAACAATTTGTTAAGATTTGATGACACAAAACTTCACGTAATTCCGATGTTGAGGGGGAAATAGAGTGCAATCACTAGGATACTACCATGACTATGATTACAACAACCAATCATGCAATAGTACCTTACAAAGAGGAAGTTGGAGGTTTTAAGACATGAAAGAAGATCTTGAGTGTAGGTTTTTGGTAACCTTTAGTGGATGAAGGCCCACAAAAAAAGTTGTTTACTAGGTTTGAAGCCATAGTAAATAACACTATGTCTACAATATCAAAATTAGTGGATGTCTATTTAGAGAATCAATATGGTCTAAACTTTCGTTGGATGGTTCATTTGACTTAAGCAGTTCTAGAAAAAATGATGTATAATTTAAGGAAGGAATGGATTCCAATGTTAGTGTTTCTAGTGGCATTGGTGGCCATTTTCCATCCTTTTATCACTAAAAAAAATCATAGGATGACTTACTACTAGCTTGGAAGGTAGTGGAGCCAAAGCACCCCACAAGGAAGTAAGTGCCTAGCTTGGTGTAAGTTGGTAGGATTTATCATATTTTAAATGCGAGATCAGGAACTTGAGTCTATTAAAGAGAGAATCACATACAAAGAAGTGAATTAGAAAATCTGAGTAGGAGTGTTTGATTCTACAACACATGATGATGTACTTTCATGGTTTTAAATGTAGAATTGGACTAGCTACCTAGCTTGTTTGAAGGAATGAAGACAAAGGTGTACTAAGGCATGGGAAATTGGAGTTGAAGTCAAGTACAAGTGTGTGTGGAAATGTGAATAAATTGAAGTGAGTTTAGTTGAAAATGGATGGTGAATCTGTGTAGTATAGTAGTTATTTGACAGAGACATGTAGAATTTACGAGGATGTTGTTGGGGAAACATTGAACATAGGTGGGGGAGGATGAAAGGATTTTTGTTTTCCCATAAAGAAAAGTGCAATTTCAATGTGTACTATATTGATCAAGGTAAAGGAAAATGGGATGAGTTGGTTGTAACTTAGGAACTTGACATGGTGTAGCCACACACATTACAAGTTGCATTGCAATATGGGTGAGGTGCTCACTAGAGTGAAACAAGTTGTGCATATGGTGCATAGCGATTTGTCTTAAGTTGCAATGAAAAAAGTGTCATTGTCTTGGTGGAGAAAAGGGATGATAAAGCATAATGGAGAATACATTGTAGTCAAATATGGAAGAGTGTGAATTTATAGGTTGGATAGGTCTGCGACATGATAAGTTTGTAGGTAGCAAGTGAGTCACTACAAAGAACACCACAACAAGGAACACCTTAGTGGAAGTTTTTTGGGTTGCAACACTTGAAATGCATAACTTAGTTGAGAAGATAGGTGTGGGAGAGTCACCCACTAATGAGTGGTGTGGTAACGATTGAAGCATTGTGTTCAGTGCTATAGTGTCTTATGGAAGCATTCAAGGTGTGATAGATTTTGCAGTGATAACGATACAAGGAGGGAGAATGATAACAAGATCTTCAGGGGAACTACTCCAATTTGAGGCCTACAAGAGGAAAAAATTAGTTTCTGTAAAGAAATACTGCAATCAACATGTAGGTCCAAGTTTGCAAGAAGGACAAATAGAAACACTTAATGACTACATGGATTCCCCCCCTGCTTTTGAAGGTGGGAATGTGGTCTAATATGCTTCTAATTCCCAAAAGATGGTGGGGGCACACAACTCCTCCCTACAGGTAATTCCTTCTGCTTGTCTAATCAATTGAGTTAAATAGGCTAATAAGGGCTTGGAAGTCTCAAATAGTTGTGTTATTTGAATGCCATCTAGTTCTTAGTCAACTTAGTAATGTAGATTGGGGTTGTAAATATGATTTTAAGGGGAGCCTCTTTTATTATATCCTATCATAAGGAAATATCTAGTGGAGTACTTGTAATGTGGAAAGACATTGGAAATGTCAACCAAATAAGGTTTATGGAAGACAATTCAAGACATTAATTTATTACCCACATCCCAACAAATGGTCAGTAACTCTGTATTGTCAGAATCCATGCACCTACTAATCCTAGAGACAAAGAAAGAGATGCATTCTAGGGTAAAAATTAATATTGGAGAAGCTTTGGCTCAAGGAAATTTTAACAATACCTCATATTCACGTGTTTCAAAAGGGGTTTTGAAGAATATTGAAAGAGGAATCGCCACCTACAATTTAAACTTCATATGTGCATTGGAGAGTAAGCTACACCAATTGTTATTTGAACCTATATTAAAGTATTTGTTTCTTAAGAATTAATGGAAACACCACATTTTTGTGAAGATAAAAAATGGATTAATCTCAGTGGATGGTTGCATATTATAAGGGGAAAGTGAGAGGATGTATTTAAAATACAACTATATTTGGGTGGTGAAGCTTTTATGTAGTGTATTTACAATACAACTACATTCCTTGGATAAGGTTTGGTGACGCAGACGTCACCCGGCACACGTCTGCCTCCACCAGGACCTTCCTTTAGCTAGACCTGAAGAGTTAAAATTACTCTTCAAACCCCTGTCGGGAGTTCTCAATACCCACATAGTTTCTTTGTGATCTCCCTTCTTCAAATCGGGAAATCGAACCTCGTGATATCGAGAGTCCTGAGCTCACGGGATCGAGTCTCACGAATCCCCGAATCCCGATGATCACTCGTCCACAGCTTCCTCGTTTCCTATCGGGGATTATCCTATCAGGAAATCGGTACTCACGCGGTCGTGAGCCATATCTCTCACGAATCTCTGATTCCCGAGTTTCGATGCCACCTGTCCTCAACTCTGACACCTATGGCCCACACCCAAACGATGATCGGGAATTCGCGTTTCGGGAATTCGCAATTCCTGCTGCGCAATGTCGCAGACCCTTCCAAATCCTGATCTCCGATATGGGTTGACACCTGTCGACTCCAAGTGCTATAGCTGTGGGACCCCTCACAGTTCGGAGTTTCGCGACTCCTCCATGATTTTCTCGACACCAAGATTTCCGAAGTGCCGAACCCCGATGTAAGCGCGGGCACTCTCCTCCACGTCACCCTCTCCTCGTCGCGCTATCGGGTATCGCGTGATCACGATTCCAATTCTAGTCTTTCCTTTGCATGGGAAAATCCCGAATACCGAAACCCCGACTCTCCGAATTTCTGACACGTACCCAGTCTGGGATCTACGGCTATGCTCCTTTCGGGAAATCGCGAATTGCAAGTTCTCCCTATGAGAATTCTATGTTCCTAGAAACTCTGATTCTCCGATGAGTCGAGTCCCGATGAGCTATGACTCTTTCCCTACGTACTAAAGTTTAAACCCTGCACAACTTCCCCAAGATCTATGGCTGTCGGGACTTCGCTAATCTTTCCTGCGAATCCTGACCGTTAACTCCTCCTCCTCGAGGATTTCTTCAAAATGACTAAGTGCTTCTGCCGAGACTTGTTCTCCAAGCCTGCGCTTACAGCTCCTGCTCGAAACCTTCCTCGACAAGAACCTTTTACGCTCCCTTTCAACGATATCACAAGGGTCTTATACCTCTTGAGCTTATTCACTCTGACTCCTTCAGAGGAATTTATGTGCACCCCTTGCGCTCGGCGTTCAACAACTTCTCAAGTGTTGAATCCTTCATACTCTGCACACTTCCTACAGCAGTCCTTCGCTCCTTTTACTCAGATACACAACTGAGACTTCTTCTCCAGCCTGCGCCTCCCTTGCACGAATTTAACAACCCAAATCAATTTCTGGGTGAACAAGAACAAAAGTTAAACTATTGAGCCCTCATCAATGCACTCCTTGCAGATGAATTCGACTGCATTCTTTGCAGGAATCTCCTGGCTCAGATAGATAAAAAATTGAAACTCATTCTCTTCCTTCTCAGACTTCAGTTTCAAACCCTGAAATCACATGCATAGCATATTCAAAGCAAATGCATAACCAAAAAACAAACATCCATAAGCACATGAACAATACACACAGAGAAACAACACCAGACATGAATTTGAATCAAATACTCTCTTCTATTAACTCAAATCTGTACATGGGTGTTCTTCATAGATTTCTCTGCTTTCTCTTCTCTCCTGAATGTTGCTAATGTTACAATGATACAAAGGAGGGTGTCTATATCCATTTTCCCTCTCGAAATCTGAAACTGTCTAATCTAGACTTAAACATCTATCTACCTACATTAAATCTATTAAATGCCTCCTATCTATTTCAGACAAGAGCGTATGGCTCGAGGTCTGATACAACATACAAAAGGCACTCCTTCATAAAGGATCATTTAAGACTTGCGCTACAATCCCAAAGCATTTTTCAAAAGTTTGGGTTTGTTTATCCAGCTGAACTTTCGCTTGATGTGATGGCTCACTTGCTGAGTTGGCGATGCTCCTGCATCACTTGGAGTAGGAAATTATCATTCCTTGGCTAAGGTTTGGAAAGTTTTGATTGTAAGGGGCCATTGTTGTTGCTACACATTTACTTTGCCTGTTTAGAATATATCAAGGATAAAAGTTCAAGGTAAAGTTTGAGGAACCATCAATATAGATGTACCAAGAATCATGGATCTAAGGGATAATGGCATGGTTGATGGGGAGACCCAAGGTTCAATTGGGCCATGGATAGTGAGTGGATAAACCACTTGAAATAAATAAAGAAATATATATGTTCCATCAAAAGGGGGATATGTTGAAGAGGTCGAGACAGGGTCAAATCAAGGGAAACAACTATTGATCTAAGAGGAGGGGATTCCCTCTTTCTTGGAAGAGAAGTGAGTTTCAAGATAAGAGGGAGGTTTAGTGAGTTTAATGTGAGTACCTCATAATATATCAAGGCCTTGCGAGAAATCTATCTCAAAACCTTGGAGGAAAACCGAATGGTTGTATATTCCCATATTTGCCTCCTATACTTGGATTAGTACGTGGTCATATACCATGGATTCAAGAGGGTGGAATGTTGAACATGTTCATGATTGGATTCTAGTTTCCCTAAATGTTAGTTTTGAGGCTACATGGATTCATGTCCAAGAGGTTGGGAGAATGTTGGGAGAAATAAGAGGAACCTCACTTATTTTCGAGAAAAGGGACACAACACTCCCTATTGTAGGGGAAGGCTAGTATAAGAAGTAGAAATTACCAGATAGAGGGGGGATAAAATTAGTCTTTGACCACTTCCATAATGAGATCATCCTTTTTAAGTAGGACAAGGGCTAAAATATCTTCAAGGGAATTTTATATATTTCCATCAAGGACATGGACAATTTTGATGTGGACAATTTTGCATGGAGGCATTTCTCCCAGAACTCTTCATGAAATATTGTGAATCTATGGTGCATGTACACATATGTGAGATGTGGGTTTATGATAATACTTTGAATTCTCCAATCACATTCTCCATTGACCTTGTGTAAACCATTCCATTTGGTGTTTGTTGCACTAAGTGTAAAGAACAATGTTGGAGAATTATAAGACGTAAGTTAGGTATGAGCTATTTGTTACCTCTTTATTCGCTTTTATTTTAATGGTATCCATATTTTTTATTGATCAAATGAGGAATTAACCCGGAACTGATGCCATTAGACACAAAATCAATCCTAAGGAAAACTAAGGAGAAAAAACAACACACACTAATTAATCTAGGAGTCAAGCATGAAAACAAACCATTTTGTTGTATGATTTAATGATCCTTCTTAGTCCTTTGGATACCAATAAGAATAGAAGAGGGGATAGTGGACACCCTTGTTGTTATGAACCAAAGTCCACAAATAACATAAGAATAGAAAGAAGTAGCTCCATTCCTTGATAATGATAAAGAGTTGATGAAAATGAAGCCACTTCAAGGGGAAAACCTCCCTTGGTGATGATATAAACCTTGAATTACATATATGGTGCAAAAAAATTCCTAATGACACCCATATCCCACTATAAGGTAAAATATCTCTTAAATAAGATCTACATGTTTATTTGAGTCCTAGTTCAAGGCCCTTGAATTTGAGAACTTTCATTGTGAGCTTAATGTTATTGTTTTCTTCCCCTAGACATGGATGTACAAGCCTTGAGAACCGTTCTTATTATGAAAAAAATATTAATGGAACCAAAGATCCCACACAGAGGCTAAATATTTCTACATAGGTCTTGTGTTGTTTTTTGATGACTTCATCATTAATCTTAATCCTAAGAAGATTTAAATAGGACCTAAAAACACAATGTTCTTTCCCTGATCATGGACACGACCCAAGTTCCATACATGGTGTGAAAAAAATGTGAATGACACCCATATCCCACCCAAGCACCATAGTCTATTAAATAGGATATATGTGGTGGTTTGAGGCCTTGTTAATGGCCAATGAGCCAAAGAAAATATGTTTAGGACCTAAGGCCCTTTTTTCCCTCTCTAGTCATGGTAGAGTTTTTATGACCCATTATTATTGTTAAAAACATACTAATGGTGCCCATATTCCTATTTGGAGGCCATGTTCATGGCCATTAAACACATGAAAGCTTCATTTAGAGCCTAAGGAACTTGTTTCATCCCTCAATGATGGTATATGCCTTTAATCCCATATTTGGCGTGAATACACTCCTAATGGCACCCATATCCCACTTAGAGGCTAAAGATCATTTAGAAAGGATATACATGGTTGTTCAAGGCCTAGTGCATGGCCCTTAAACTCAAAAAGATTCATTTTGGACCCAAGTTCCTTGTTTTCCTCCCTTCAACATGGTATAGTCCCTAAGATCCATTCTTACTCTTTAAAAACATATCAATGATGCTAAAGATACCGCACAAAGGTGTTAAAAAAACATATCAATGATGCTAAAGATACCGCACAAAGGTGAAATATCCCCTGCATAGGTCTTGTCTAGTTTTTTGATGACTACATCATGAAGTTCTCTCCTAAGAATATTTAAACAAGTAATAATCACCTTATGTTCATTCCCTGGCCATGGTAAATACTCTAGGAAGATTTATCTAGGACCTAAATATATATTTTTCCTCCCCTGGCCATGGTGGAGGTAATTCTAAGACCCATTCTTATTGTTCAAAACATACTATTTGTGTCCATATTCCTAGTCAAAGACATTTTCCATGGACATTTATCACAAGAAAGCTTCACTTATGGAATAAGGCCCAAAGACCCATTCTTATTGTATATGACATATTAATGGTGCCAAATATTCCCCACATAGGATAAATATCCCCTACAAAAGTCTTGTGTGGTTATTTGAAGACTACAACATGAAGCCTAATACTTACAACCTCCAAATAGGACCTATCTTACTCTCTGACCATGGACAAGATCCCATGTTCCTTACATGGTGCATACAATTTGTGAGTGGTGTCCATATCCCACCCAATGGCCAAAAATTCCAAAGAGAGGATTAGTGTGGTGTTTTAAGGCCTTTTTCATGGCCATTAATCCTGAGAAATTTGTGTAGGGCCTAAGGACTTTGTTTTCCTCTCTTGGCCATGGTATAGGTTAGGAGATCCATTCTTATTTTGATATAAAAATATATACTAATGGTTCCCACATTCTGAATTGGAGCCCTTCTTCATGGCCATTAAGTAAAATAAATGTTTGTTTACAGCTTAAATCCCTTGTTTTCCTCCCTCAATGATGTTATAATCCTTGACTCCCATATGTGGTGGGAAAAAATTATTATAGCATCCATATCCCACTCAAAGGCAAATTGTACCTTACAAAGGTTCTACATGTTTGTTTGAGGCCTATTTCATGGCCCTTAAACTTCAAAAGCTTTGTTTTGGTCCTAAGGTCCTAATTTGTTTTGTCCCTTGACCATGGTGTAGTCCCTAAGATCCATTATTTTTGCACAAAACATACTAATGGCATAAAATGTCCCACACAAAGACCAAATATCCGCTACATAAGTCTTTTGTCTTTTTCTAAGGACTATGTAACGAATCTCAATTCTAAGAAGATTCAAATAGGACCTAAGAAACATATGTTCTTTCCTTAACCATGGGTGACATAACACTATCATTCAATAGTCAAATTGTTACATTTCATTGTCATGCATCATGTGTGAGGGCTTGAGCCACCACAAAGGAAACATACAAATAATATTTTTCTTATGACCAAGATATGGTACTATCCATTTTGAGGTTTGGAATAGAGATTTTTATTATAGAATACACTAAATTGAACCATATAATCCCTACACTCCTTGAAAACCATGTAACACCATTCAAAGACACATTATTGCGATGAATTAGCTATATTATATATCGACGAACTTTTTTCGTCGATAGTATAGCTAATTCGTCACAAGATTATTTACATTCGTCTCTCTCGTGACGATATCAAATGATGCTTGGATTCATTTCATATTTGGTTTATCAACTTGAAATTAAAATTTGATACTTTTCAAGCTAGATGTACCTTGAGTCAAATGCAAATATGCAATTAGGAATCATTAACATATCTACTAGAACATATGAAAAATAGGGTTTATGGTTTACATAATGATATGATGATGGAAGAAAGTGGGTGTGTGAGTCAAATTTGAGTCCAAAAATCGTCCCATATAATTAAGGCATGAAAATAGTCTATCCATGTCAAATTTCAATGCATACAGAAAAATTTTGAAAAAATTTCAACATTGGCCCCATTCACATGTCATTGTTTCCCATGTCTAATATTTTTATGGTGTTGATTAAGAAATCAACGAAAAAAGAGGGATTTTTCATCACAAATATGACACAGATACATTGTATATACAATATTAATGTAAAATCTAAAAGAAAAATGAAGAAACACTGATGAAAACTTAAAACTTGCATCAACCAATTTGTGTACTTTGAAAGAAAATTAGGGTTTATGGTTTACATGATGAATTGATTATGGAAGAAAGTGGATATGTGAGTCAAATTTGAGAGCAGACACCCTCCCATATTGTTAAGGCATGCAAATAGTCTATCAATGTCAAATTTCAGTGCATACATAAACAATTTGAAAAAATTTCAACATTGGCCCCATTCACAGGTCACTATTGCCTATGTCTAGTCCTAGTACAATTTCCGTTCCTTGTTACTTGTAAAATTAGTTCGACAGTACACACGTCCCCGCATATAGTACTGAAAGGGAGTATTTTTATGGTGTTGATTAAGAAATCAACTAAAAAGAGGGATTTTTCATCACAACTACGACACAGATACATTGTATATACTGCATTAATGTAGAACCTAAAAGAAAAATGAAGAAAGACTGATGAAAAATTAAAACTTGCGTCAACCAATTTGTGTAGTTTGAAAGAAAATTAGGGTTTATGGTTTACATGATGAATAGATGATGGAATAAAGTGGGTGTGTGAGTCAAATTTGAGTCCAGAAACTCGCCCATATCATTAAGGCATGTGAATAGTCTATCCATGCCAAATTTCAGTGCATACAAAAATAGTTTGAAAAAATTTCAACGTTGTCCCCATTCATAGGTCATTGTTGCCCATGTCTAGTCCTAGTACAATTTTCATTCCTTTCTCCTTGTAAAACTCGTTCGACAGTATACATTTCCTCGCATATAGTACTGCAAGGGAGTATTTTTATGGTGTTGAATAAGCAATCAATGAAAAAGAGGGATTTTTCATCACAACTATGACACAGATGCATTGCATATACATTAATGTAGAACCTGCAATAAAAATGAAGAAAGACTGATGAAAACTTAAAACTTGTGTCAACCAATTTGTGTACTTTGAAAGAAAATTAGGGTTTATGGTTTACATGATGAAATGATGAGGGAAGAAAGTGGGTGTGTGAGTCAAATTTGAGTCCATAAACCCTCCCATATCGTTAAGGCATGCGAATAGTCTATCCATGTCAAATTTTTGTGCATAGAGAAACAGTTTGAAAAAATTTCAACGTTGGCACCATTCCCAAGTCACTGTTTCCCATGTCTAGTCCTAGTACAATTTTCATTCCTTGTTCCTCGTAAAATTAGTTCGACAGTACACATGTCCCTGCATCTAATACTGCAAGGGAGTATTTTTATGGTGTTGATTAAGACATCAATGAAAAATATGGATGTTTCATCACAACTATGACACAGATACATTGTATATACATTAATGTAGAACCTGAAAGAAAAATGAAGAAAGACTGATGAAAAATTAAAACTTGCGTCAATCAATTTGTGTACTTTGAAAGAAAATTAGGGTTTATGGTTTACATGATGAATTGATGATGGAATAAAGTGGGTGTGTGAACCAAATTTGAGTCCAGAAACACTCCCATATCGTTAAGGCATGCAAATAGTCTATCCATGTCAAATTTCAGTGCATACAAAATTTTTTTGAAAAAATTTCAACGTTGGCCCCATTCACAGGTCATTGTTGCCCGTGTCTATTCCTAGTACAATTCCTATTCCTTGTTCCTTGTAAATTTCGTTCGACAGTACACATGCCCCTGCATAGGGTACTGCAAGGGAGTATTTTCATGGTGTTGATTAATCAACAACAAAAAAAGAGGGATTTTTCATCACAACTATGACACAGATACATTGTATACACAATATTAATGTAGAACCAGAAATAAAATTAGGGTTTATGGTTTACATAATGAATTTATGATGGAAGAAAGTGGGTGTGTGAGTCAAATTTGAGTCCAGAAACCCTTCCATATCATTAAGGCATGCAAATAGTCTATCCATGTCCAATTTCAGTGCATACAGAAATAGTTTGAAAACATTTCAACATTGACCCCATTCACAGGTCACTGTTGCACATGTCTAGTCCTAGARCAATTTCCGTTCCTTGTTCCTTGTAAAATTTGCTCGAAAATACACATGTCCTTGCATATAGTACTACAAAAKCTTTGTTTTGGTTCTAAATTCCTAATTTTTTTTGTCCCTTGACCATGGTGTAGTCTCCAAGATCCATTATTTTTCTACAAAACATACTAATGGCATAAAATGTTCCACACAAAGACCAAATATCTGCTACATAAGTCTTTTGTTTTTTTTCAAGGACTATGTAATGAATCTCAATTCTAAGAAGATTCAAATAGGACCTAAGAACCTTATGTTCTTTCCTTAACCATGGGTGACATAACACTATCATTCAATAGTCAAATTGTTACATTCCATTTTCATGCATCATGTGTGAGGGCTTGAGCCACCACAAAGGAAACATATAAAGAATATTTTTCTTATGAACAAGATATGGTACTATCCATTTTGAGGTTTGGCATAGAGATTGTTCTTATAGAATACACTACATTGCACCATATAATCCATACACTCCTTGCAAACCATGTAACACCATTCAAAGACACATTTTTGCGACGAAATAACTATACTATCGATGAACTTTTTCTGTTGATAGTATAGCTAATTCGTCGCAAGATTATTTACATTTGTCTATCTTGCGAAAATATCAAATGATTCTTGGATTCATTTCATATTTGTTTTATCAACTTGAAATTAAAATTTGATACTTTCCAAGCTAGTTGTTGTTGGAAGATTGGTTGTTGTCATTGATGTCAACCCTAGTCATGGGTTTTGGACCACAAGATTGATGAAGGTATTTGGACATGAAGGAAAATGAACATGTAGATACAAGACCCATGGATGGATAGTATACATCATGTTGTTTCTGGTGGTATGTGGCATGTCACATGGATCCTCATGGTTGAGGAGAAATGAATTTTTGAATATGACAAAGTGAATTGAAGAAGGAAGTACATGTAGGCCCTGAAGATAATTAAAGAAAAGAATTACAAAATAAGAAAGTGTCATGTCAGCCCTAATGTTAAAATGAAGTGACATAAATGGTATAAATAAATATAATTATACATTAATTTGATACACAAGTCTAATTTCATAGGAAATCAGAAGTAAAGAAGGCCGGATTTCAAAGGAGGATGAAGTCTTTTGGTGATGTGTTCTAAGGTATGTTATTTTCAGAGGTCATCTTACCATTTTATCTATAACTTTTTTTCTAGAACGATTCAGATGGTGAAATTGCTATGGTATTGAGAAGACTTATCAAATTTCTCATTGGATATAATTGAATGGCTTAAGCATAAGTTGAAAAAATGTTTTAAATTGTACTTGATATTGATTCACCCTCTCAAAAGATCAACAAAGCTGTACCTTGAGTCAAATACAAACATGAAATTAGGAATCATTAATATATCTTACTAGAACATATGAAAATCAGGGTTTATGGTTTACAAGATGAATTAATGATTTATGGAAGAAAGTGGCCGTGAGTCACATTTTAGTCCAAAAACTATCCCATATCGCTAAGGCATGTAAATAGTTAATCCATGTCAAATTTAAATGCATATAGAAACAGCTTGAAAAAAATTTCAACGCTATCTCTATCTCATGTCATCAAGTACTGTCTAGTATTTTTATGGTGTTGATTAAGAAATCAACTAAAAGAGGGATTTTTCTTATCACAACTATGTCACAAATACATTGTATATAACATTATTAATGTAGAACCTAAAAGAAAAAATGAATAAATACCTTGAAAAAACTTAAACTTCATACAACCAATTTATGATTTTGAAATAAAATTAGGGCTTATGGTTTACATATCAATGATGCTAATGATGCTAAAGATACCGCACAAAGGTGAAAGATCCCCTGGATAGGTCTTGTCTAGTTTTTTTTGATGACTACATCATGAAGTTCTCTCCTAAGAATATTTAAACAAGTAATAATCACCTTATGTTCATTCACTGGCCATGGTAAAGACCATAAGAAGATTTCTCTAGGACCTAAATATATATTTTTCCTCCCCCGCCATGGTGGGAGGTAATCTAAGACCCATTCTTATTGTTCAAAAAATACTAATTTGTGTCCATTAGTCAAATACATTTTCCATGGACATTTATCACAAGAAAGCTTCACTTATGGAATAAGGCCCAAAGACCCATTCTTATTGTATATGACATATTAATGGTGCCAAATATTCCCCACAAAGGATAAATATCCCCTACACAAGTCTTGTGTGGTTATTTGAAGACTACAACATGAAGCCTAATACTTACAACATTCAAATAGGGCCTATCTTACTCTTTGACCATGGACAAGATCCCATGTTCCTTACATGGTGCATACAATTTGTGAGTGGTGTCCATATCCCACCCAATGGCCAAAAATTCCAAAGAGAGGATTAGTGTGGTGTTTTAAGGCCTTTTTCATGGCCATTAATCCTGAGAAATTTGTGTAGGGCCTAAGGACTTTGTTTTCCTCCCTTGGCCATGGTAGGTTTGGAGATCCATTCTTATTTTGATATAAAAATATATACTAATGGTTCCCACATTCTGAATTGGATGCCTTCTTCATGGCCATTAAGTAAAATAAATGTTTGTTTACAGCCTAAATCCCTTGTTTCCTCCCTCAATGATGTTATAATCCTTGACTCCCATATGTGGTGTGAAAAAATTATTATGGCATCCATATCCCACTCAAAGGCAAATTGTACCTTACAAAGGTTCTACATGCTTTTTTGAGGCCTATTTCATGGCCCTTAAACTTCAAAAGCTTTGTTTTGGTCCTAAGGTCCTAATTTTGTTTTGTCTCCTTGACCATGGTGTAGTCCCCAAGATCCATTATTTTTGTACAAAAACATACTAATGGCATAAAATGTCCCAATAAAGACCAAATATCCGCCACATAAGTCTTTCACTTTTTCTAAGGACTATGTAACGAATCACCCTAACAAGATTCAAATAGGACCTAAGAAAACATGTTTTTTCCAATCTCATAAGACATAACACTATCATTCAATAGTCAAATTGTTACATTTCATTGTCATATCATGTGCAGGCTTGAGCCACCACAAAGGAAACATACAATAATATTTTTCTTATGACCAAGATATGGTACTATCCATTTTGGGAGGTTTGGAATAGAGATTTTTATTATAGAATATAGTACATTGCACCATATAAGCCCTACAATTCTTGAAAACCATGTAAAACCATTAAAGACATTATTACATGAATTAGTTGGTATTATATACTTCCATCTAACTTTTTCGATAGTATAGCTAATTCATTACAAGATTATTTACATTCGTTCTCTCTCAGGACGATATCAAATGATGCTTGATTCATTTCATATTTGGTTTATCAACTGAAATTAAAATTTGATACTTTTCAAGCTATAATGTACCTTGAGTCAAATGCAAATATGCAATTAGGAATCATTAACATATCTACTAGAGCATATGAAAAATAGGGTTTATGGTTTACATAATGATATGATGATGGAAGAAAGTGGGTGTGGAGTCAAATTTGAGTCCAAAATCGCCCCATATAATTAAGGCATGGAAAATAGTCTATCCATGTCAAATTTCAATGCATACGTATAATTTTGAAAAATTTCAACATTGCCCCATTCATATGTCATTGTTTCCCATGTCTAATATTTTTATGGTGTTGATTAAGAAATCAACGGTAAAAGAGGGATTTTTCATCACAAATATGACATGTATATATCAGGAGCATACAATATTAATGTAAAATCTAAAAGAAAAATGGAAGAAATATGGATGAAAACTTAAAACTTGCATCAACCAATTTGTACTTTGAAAGAAAATTAGGTTTATGGTTTACATGATGAATTGATTATGGAAGAAAGTGGATATGTGAGTCAAATTTGAGAGCGTGACAATCTCTCCCATATTGTTAAGGCATGCAATAGTCTATCAATGTCACCCTCACAGCATACATAAACAATTTGAAAAAAATCAACATTGGCCCTATCCATAGGCTCACTATTGCCTATGTTCAGTCTCTAGTACAATTTCGCTCCTTGTTACTTGTAATTAGTTCGATGTAAAGAATAATGCCCCCACATATAGTATGAAAAGGGAGTATTTTTATGGTGTTGATTAAGAACAACTTAAAAAAGAGGGATTTTCATCACAACTAAGTGGCCAATGCATATGTTACTGTATACTGCATTAATGTAGAACCTTAAAAGAAAAAATGAAGAAAGACTGATGAAAAATTAAAACTTGCGCCAACCAATTTGTGTAGCTTGAAAGAAAATTAGGGTTTATGGTTTACATGATGAATAGATGATGGAATAAAGTGGGTGTGTGAGTCAAATTTGAGTCCTAAACTCACCATATCATTAAGGGCATGTGAATAGTCTATCCATGCCAAATTTCGCATTACAAAAATAGTTTGAAAAAATTTCAACGTTGTCCCCATTCAGGTCATTGCTGCCCATGTCTAGTCCTAGAACAAATTTCATTCCTTGTTCCTTGTAAAACTAGTTCGACAGAACACACGTCCCCGCATATAGTAATGCAAGGGAGTATTTCTTTTATGGTGTTGAATAAGCACCAATGAAAAAGAGGGATTTTTCATCACAACTATGACATGATGCATTGCATATACATTACTGCAGAACTTGGAATAAAAATGAAGAAAGGCTTATGAAAACTTTAAACTTGTGTCAACCAATTTGTGTACTTTGGAAAGAAAATTAGGTTTATGGTTTACATGATGAAATGATGAGGAAGAAAGTGGGTGTGTGAGTCAAATTTGAGTCCATAAACCTCCTCCCATATCAAGCATAAGTACGCTAATAGCTCATATCCATGTCAAATTTTGGTGCATAGAGAAAAATTTTGAAAAATTTCAACGTTAAGTACCATCTCAAGTCAATGCTTCCCATGTCTAGTCCTAGTACAATTTTCTATTCCTTGTTCCTCGTAAAATTAGTTCGACAAGACACATAACCTCGCATCTAATATCAAGTAAGGGAGTATTTTTATGGTGTTGGATTAAGACATCAATGAAAATATGGATGTTTTATCACAACTATGACACGTATACATTGTATATACATTAATGTAGAACCCGAAGAAAATGAAGAAAGACTGATGAAAATTAAAACTTGCTAATCAATTTGCTGTATTTGGAAAGAAAATTAGGGTTTATGGTTTACATGATGAAATTGATGATGGAATAAAGTGGGTAGAACCAAATTTGAGTCCTCGTAAACACTCTATATCGTTAAGGCATGCAAATAGTTCATCCATGTCAAATTTCAAGTGTATACAAAATTCTTTTTGAAAAATTTCACCTATCTCCATTCACAGTCATTGTTGCCCGTGTCTAGTCCTAGTACACCTCATTCCTTGTTCCTTGTAAATTTCGTTCGACAATACACATGTCCCCTCAAGATAGGGTACTGCAAGGGAGTATTTTCATGGTGTTGATTAATCAACAACAAAAAAAAGAGGGATTTTTCTTCAAAAATATGAAATGCATACATTGTATACACAATTAATGCAGAACTCTAAATAAAAATTAGGGTTTATGGTTTGACATAATGAATTCTATGATGGAAACAAGTGGGTGTGTGGAGTCAAATTTGAGTCTGTAAACCCTTCCATATCATTAAGGCATGCAAATAGTCTTATCCATGTCCACTCTCAGCAGCATTACTTAAATATTTCCTGAGAAAACATCTTCAACATTGACCCCATTCATTGTGTCATCAAGGCACATGTCTAGTCCCAGAGCAATGCCTCTGTTCCTTGTAAAATTTGCTCAAAATACATGTCCTTGCATATAGTACTACAAAAGTTCATATAGAATCCAAATAAAGTGGGATAATTTGCATTGGCAAGAGTAAGGACTTTAGTTTCATGTGTTCTAGTTTTAGAATTGGATGTTAAATATTGAGCGCGAGGCATTCTGTACAATTTTGGTCTCCTGAATAAACCAGAATTGAACGGTCTACCATTCTCTCTATAACTTCTTTTTGGGGAGGATTCAAGGAGTGAAAATTGGAGAAGTTTCAGAGAATAAATTGAGTAATATTATCTACAAGATCAGAGTATTCCAAGAATTGAAGAATTGTAGAAATTGAAGAAGTCGCAGGAAGCATTATCAGGTTCTATGTGATGGTTGGTTGATGGTGATGATTTAATGTGAAGTTTTATTATCTCTCATATATTCTTGGGTGGAAGGAAGGGGAAAGGATGGAGAGTTAAAATCTCTCTTGATATTTGAGGATTGTATCTTCCTCTTGGAGGTTTATCCCTCCCTTTATATTTGGAAGTTGTAGCTACCTTTGGAAGTCATTACTTCCCTTGAACAATAATTATTGATTATTTCTCATATATTGTGCATGGTGTATTGTTGTGTATTGATGTAACTCTTATACTATTGTTCATTGCTCATTGGATACAATTGAATGGTTTAAGTATAAGTTGAAAAAGGTTTTAAATTGTACTTGATACTAATTCACGCCCCTCTTAGTATCAACAATTGGTATCAGAGCAGGTTACCTTCAATACAGTTTAACCACTGGAAGGAAGATCCTATGCAGAAATGGAAGACAACATTCCAAATGGGATTCCACCATTTGATGGAAGCAATTTTGAATACTGGAGTAATATAATGGAAACTTACTTGAAATGTCTTGGGGTAGATGTTTGGTTCTCAGTTGCTTCAGGATACAATGCTTTGAAGAAACCAAAGACTGCAACTCAGAAGGAAGCAAAAAGGAACAACAAATTGGCAATAGAGACCATCCTGGATGGATTGACAGATTCAGTAAAATACAAGGTGGGATCATGTGCATCAACAAAAGAGCTTTGGGACAAGCTACAAGACCTTTATGCAAGGTAAGAAGCAAAAGAAGAAGAAGTTGAAGCAAATTACAACATTTCATATTTCAAAGAAGGAAATAGAGGTTAGTTCTTTTGCTTTAATTGTGAGGGAGTAGGACATGTTGAATTTGAATGTCCTCATCCAAGAATTGAAAGAGATGACACGAAAGAACAAAATTTCAATGAAGAAGAAGAAAATCATGAAGCAGAAATGATTCAACAAGAAGATGAGAATCTTAAAAAATTGAAGCATGTTGATATTGAAAATACCAAGCTCAAAGACACACGTAGAAAACTAAGAAGTGAATTGGGTAGTTATGAAAAGATAGTTGTAAGCTTGAAGAAAAAATTAGAATACTTTGAGAAACTAAGAGAAGAAACCATTTCCTTGAAAACTCTACTCGAAGAAGCAAGAATAATAGGAGAAGTAAAGAAGGTCCATATGATGAAGAAAGAAGAAGATTGTGAGAAACTTGAACAAAAAGTTGTCTCATTGAGGAAGAGCTTAAGAAAATCTCAAGTGCCAAAAAATATAACACATCTTGGATGGATGGGTGAAACTTCATACAAAGAAGATGAAAATACCAACAAGAAGGTTGAAGAAAGAGATACACAGACAGTTGATGAGAAGTGGACCAGGATACCAGAAAGAAGGAATGATTATAAAATAGATGAATGTCCAAGAAAACCTCCTACCTTCAGGAATCAAAGAATCTTCAATCAGTATGAAGGAAACTACAGAAGAGTAGATCATGAACCCAGATGGACTACATCACAAAGAAGGCCACTTACTCCAAGGTATCAAAATTTCTTTCTTTGTCATTGTTATACTTGCAAAAATTTTGGACATAAGGCAAATAATTGCAGAATCAATGAAAGGAACAAATACGCAAGAAACATGAATGGTGTAAATATAAGATATGGAAATAATCGTGGATTTGTAAACAAAAGTTATAATTCATTTTCCCCATTGATGGAAAAAAATATTGTATGCTACAAATGTAATTATCTTGGACACAAAGCATGAGATTGAAGATATATGAGTGAAGATGTCTCTATGCTAACCACGGTATGGAGAAGGAAAGAGATTCCAAAAAATTAAGATTGTCGAATAGTATTAACCAGTGAAGAATGTAAAGAAGAAGATGAATGGTACATAGATAGTGGATGTTCTTCACACATGATCGGGAATCAAGACAAATTCATCAGCTTGAAGAGAAAGGGTGACAATGTTGCATTTGGAGATGACTCATCTGCCAAAATACTTGGAGAAGGTGTAGTAGAACTTGGAAAAAAAAATGTAAAAGCAAAGAATGTCCTATTGGTTGAAGACTTGAATAATAATCTACTCAGTGATAGTAAAATGTGTGATCAAGGATACACTCTTACGTTTGACTCCCGAAAATGTAAAACCAGAGAAAATAACTTAGGAATATTGGTTGCAACTGCAACAAGAAGACTGAACAACATATACATCCTAGACATGAATAAGAGAGAGAAGACATAAGCCACACAAAATGATTCCAAGGAAGAAAAATTCCCAAAGACCAAAAATAAGGATGAAGTATTATTGAGTGCCACATGTTCAGGGGGAGCAACCCCAAAGAATAAGGTTACCTTTTTCCATTAAACTCAGGGGGAGAAGCCCTACCCTTGCCATTGATGTCAAAGGGGTAGATAAATTGGGATGATGAAGATAGGGGGAGAATGGGTGTTTCCATCAATGGAAAAGGGGGATATTGTTGGAAGATTGGTTGTTGTCATTGATGTCAACCCTAGTCATGGGTTTTGGACTGCAAGATTGATGAAGGTATTTGGACATGAAGGAAACATGTAGATATAAGACCCATGGATGGATTGTATACATCATGTTGTTTCTGGTGGTATGTGGCACGTCACATGGATCCTCATGGTTGAGGAGAAATTAATTTTTGAAGATGTCAAAGTGAATTGAAGAAAGAAGTACATGTAGGCCCTGAAGATAATTAAAGAAAAGAATTACAAAATAAGAAAGTGTCGTCGGCCCTAATGTTAAAAGGAAGTGACATAAATGGTCTGAATTAATATCATTATACATTAATTTGATACACAAGTCAAATTTAAGAGGAAATCATAAGTAAAGAAGGCCGGATTTCAAGGGAGGATGAAGTATTTTGGTGATGTGTTCTAAGGTATGTTATTTTCAGGTCATATTACCATTTTATCTATAACGTTTTTTCTAGAATGATTCAGATGGTGAAATTGCTATGGTATTGAGAATACATATCAAGGTACCTATGGTAAAATTTACATATCTTGATTCTATGTAATTATGGAGATACACTCTGTGGAAGATAGGGTTTTTGACCAGTCCTGAAGCTAGTCAATAAACAAGTGTTCCAGGTAAAATAGTCATAACTTCTTCATAGAGAATCAAAATGAAGTGGGACAAATTGAATTGGAAAGAGTACTAACTTTAGTTTCTTGTGTGAGAGTTTCTGAATCGGATGTTAAATATTGAGCGCGGGGAATTCTGTACAAATTTGCTCTCCTGAATAAACCAGAATTGAACAAAGTCTACTATTCTCTCTATAAATTCTTTTTGGGGAGGATTCAAGGAGTGAAACTTGGATAAGTTTCAGAGAATAAATTGAGTAATATTATCTATAGGATCAGATTATTCCAAGCAATGAATAATTTCATAAATTGAAGAAGTCTCATGAAGCATTATCAGGTTCTATGTGATGGTTGGTTTATGGTGATGAGTTAATGTGAAGTTTGATTATCTCTCATATATTCTTGGATGGAAGGAAGGGGAAAGGATGGAGAGTTCAACTCTCTCTTGATATTGGAGGATTGTATCTTCCTTTTGGAGGTTTATCCCTCCCTTTACATTTGGAAGTTCTAGCTACCTTTGGAAGTCATTACTTCCCTTGAACAATAACTATTGATTATTTCTCATATATTGTGCATGGTGTATTGTGGTGTATTCGTGTAACTCTTATACTATTGTTCATTGCTCATTGGATATAATTGAATGGTTTAAGTATAAGTT
>SNQJ01S0002596.1:6379-24194 GCA_010110895.2 Picea sitchensis
CTCTACGCGTTGTTATAACCCTATAATTCATAGGATCAACTCGTGACTATACAATTTTCACTTTTGGTGTATTTTGGTCGTAAATAATATTTCATTTTTACAAATTATTTTCAAAAGAAAGAAAAGAAAAAGAAATAAAGAAAAAGAATAAAAAGAAAAAGAAAAGAAAATAAGAGAATAAAAGAGGGCATAAAAGAAAATGATATGGCCCCATGACATAATGATGAATTATCCATACAGTTTAATCATGGTTAAGTCTTTTTGAATTTGTGTTGATAGGCTTAGTGAATAAGGCTTGGCTAAACTATTTAATCTTAGCCAAGTAGATAGGTTAGCTAGTGAATAAATTTGATTAAACTGTCTAAACTTGATCGAATAGCCCCAGGGTAGAGTAAATTTCTTAGCCCAACAGTCTAATCTGGGCTAATGTGTTAGGTATGTAGGATAGGACATAGGTTAATTGGTTTATGTCAATAAGACAAGCCTAATAATGGTCGAAATTCTTGGTTTTGAAGTTTTAATGATGTGGTCTAACCCCTTGGTGATCAAAATGATAGAAAATGGTGCTAAACCCACAAAATGGGTGTTATCATAACTTTTTGCAAAGTAATATGATGCACGCTCCATGATTAAAGAGTGCATTGAGATCAATGGTTTAGCATGCAACTCTCAAATCTACGGCCAACAAGAAATTCCAGACCCCCCCACCGTTCTACCTTTAACGGTGGGGGGGGTCCGATATGGCGGTTTTTCCTGGTGGGCCCCATCCTAACGTGGTGCAAATTCGTTATATCAGACCCACCCCTCTCTAAACCATTTACTACCTACCCCCCCTCTAACATACTGCCATACCATCCTTGCTATACCATCGCCTCCTCATGACATCACACTCCACTACCCTGCTGTCTCATAATGTCACACTCCACTACCCCCCTCTTAAGTCTTGTCTCATCACTTCACTGACATTTCCCCCATGTTTACCCATCACACATCAGGTTCTTTTTCACCTTCCCTTCAATCACCACCTTCCATGTCATTCTGGCACACCCATCACCCGTCCTTTATTTTCCACCTCATACCTAGTTACCCATTGGACAATTAATACAAGATAACATATCCGTTAGCTTGTTGACCTGCCCCCCGCGCCCAACAGATACCCGTTCACCCAAATTTAATCTCATTTTCACCATTATCACACTGTTCACATCTTCCGCATACCAGAAGCTCTTTTCACTCGCCATTTTCAGCAAGTAACCGAGATAAAGACAAACACCTGCTAACATTTTTGTTTTAAGTTGCAGGTACCAGTTGAATTGATGGCACCAAAAGCTAAGAAATCAAAGGTCGAGGAAAATCCATTCCTCCTACCTCCTGTCGATCTCGACTAGATTCTGTTAGCTGACAAAGACTACCTGATCTCATAGACGAGATGCGAATTCGATTTTGCCGAATTGTGTTCATGGTTCAGGGACACCTTCCTATATCAAAGCGACGAGATTGGACTCTGGGAGTCCGATCTCCCACTATATATTTTTCCCCAAATTCACCATTTTCCCGAATTCTCCCTCAAGTGCCAAGCACTTTACCTTCCCGACCACAGAGCTATCATTTCATCCTCGGGGGAGACCCTATTCACTATTACACCCGAGGCCATTGACCAAATGATGAAAATTTCCAGAGTCGAGTCCCCCTCTACTTTCACCCTTGAAGTTCTAACTGAAATGTACCAAAATATGTCCTTTCCCTAGAGAGCACAAATCTTCGAGTTTTTCCTTCCTCAGAAAGCCCAATTCCCCAAGAAAAATCCCCCTTACCACTCTTCGATGTTTTTAGAAAAAGGTAACCAAGTCATTTCGTCATTATGTTGCATGCTTGGTTATTTTTCAGACGAATGGGTGGACGAGCCCATTCTGGGTTTCCTGTCCATTTTTTCTGCCGAAGAGAAATCCACCATCCAGTTCGACTACAGTAGTTTTCAGGCATGCATGAGAAAATTTTCAAATTTCCAACAGAGGGCATGTTTCGGTATTCTTCAATACTAGCTTACATGTTTGTTTTCTTTCAAGTAGATAAGTTCTTATTCACAATGCAAAAACTGGACCAGGATGACAAACCTCAACCTGTCACCTCTTGGACTTCATTACTGAGAAGAAACTCCACAGATCTTAAATTCAAGAAATTCATCGAGCAGTTTTACCACCCAGTGGTAAGCATGATCAGTGGCAGACAAGAACCAAGGATAAATGAGTAGATCCAAAGAATTTTAAACCTCTCAAAACTCGCCAAAACTGGAGACTAGTATTTGTATTAGAATCACACAGATATTAGAATTTATGGATGTGAGTTGGCCCCTTATAAGATTCCCAGATATGTACCTGTCAGGATATTTGCCTTGGAATACATCAAGCAAATGATCAATTCAGATGACATACATTTCGTAGCTTTGAAGAAGAAACAACAGTTTAGAATTAAAGGACAAATATGATCTTTTATCTGTAATAGTCACGCTGCTGGAGAAGAGACGAACAAGATGCTGAAGGAAATGAAGTTTGGAATCAGATTCCCATGGCACTATGATCCATGTGGGATTATTGCAAAGATGAGAATGAGGAATAAAAGTTCCCCATATGCACATGTGCCCAAACCTGAGATCGAGAAATATGTGAATCAAACAGAATGGGAGGTCAACACTCTGGAAGACACCGAACAACAATCTCCTTCAGTTGTTATGTCACAAACCACTACACCTCATATACCCAGGGAGAAAAGACCCAGAAAGGATGTTTCACCTTCAGTCACTGAAGTGTCATCAGAAGATTTCCAGGTTTACACGAAAAGGCCTAAAATCAGTCACACTACTGACAGGTCTGGAGAGGAAGAGACCCAGTGTACCACAGTAGTCGAGGGAGAGAATTCATCACCTTTCTCCAGCAGCCAGCAAAAAATGTCTACTTCTCCCTCAAAGAAGTAGACTGATACCATTTTGATCACCCATCCATCACGAGAGTCTGCAAAACTGAGTATCTTTGAGAAACACGATGTGATAAAAAAGAAGAATGAGATGTTGACCAAAAACACCTATGCTCATTTGTAGAAGCAAACCTCCACAACATAGCATAGGTTGCTTTCTACCTTCGATAAAGAAAAAGGGAGAATGCACATGGCCTTCTTACAGGCACATGTGCCTCATCCAAAGGAAATCACTGATTACAAAAGGTCAACACTGGAGTTTGATGGCAAGCAGGTACATCTAGCTGATCAGATGGATTTTCATAAACAGACTAGAGAAATGGTTTTCTCAACATTGGCCAATGCTTCCACAACTGCTGCAAAATTATTGGTTTCTCTGAACAATGTTCAGACTCAACTAAAGCTGGAAAAGGTGCCATCTTTTGAAAAAGATAACAAGATCAAGTATTTGGAAGAGTTGGTACTTAAAATTGGTTATGACCCCTCAAACGTGAAAGTAGCTGAAGAACTACTAAAGAAGAAGAACGTTGACATAACATCTTTGAGAAAGAATTAAAACTGTCAGCTACTGAAGATTCACAGACAAAAGAAATGGCAAAGACAAAGGGTCAAAAGGAAGAAATACTAAAGTTGATCATGGAACAGAACGCACAGATCAAAGAGATGGAAGCAGAGTTGGATAGGTTGATAAAGGAAAAGGAACAGACAACACCCATGGAAGTCATTCCATTGTGTGAAATCCCCCTCATAGGAGTTAGCATAGTGACAACATCAACAACCACCACTGCAGAACTTCCATCAACTACCCCAATGACGGCGCCAGGGACATCTGAAGCTTTAACAACATCAATGGAAAAGATGACTTTACAAGGAACTGAAATCAAAATATTGGAGCAGGAGATAGAGAATCTCCAGAAGCTTATAACTTCTTTCCAAGCCAGCTATAATACAGAGAGACACACATCAGAGAAATTTAAGAAGGAAATACAACAGCTGCAAAAGCAAACAGTTGTGGGCAAAACACTAGTATAAGCCAAGGAGAAAATTTGGGTGGATATCTCAAAATCCATGACAGAAATATAGCCCCTAGTGCAGATCATGTTTGAGAAGCACGAATTGGTGTTAAGGAGCAGGCAGGCCATCAATAGGATCAAGGGATAACTAGGATAAATGCCCAAAGAAGCAAATGAAATCTTCAAGTTTCTGAATTCAAAGACTAAAGATGAGCTCGAAAGTCTGGAAATTAAGGATAGAACTGAGACTATCCTTGAAGTTAAGAAGGTCCTAACCAAAAGAGGATTAATGTTACAGTAGGAAGAGAGAGCTCAGAACATGGATATCAGGGTTCAGAGATTCTTCAGCAAGATTGATGCATTGCAAAAGAAAGGCCTTCCCAGTTTGTTGGTTTTAAATGAAAAACTGATGACTCTGTCTGATTACAGGCAAAAGATGGCCATGGTGGCAAATGACAGTTCCACGTTTTCAGGGATATAGGGAAACATAACAGGAAAAGAATTTTTAGAGACTCTACAACTGGACATCAACATCTAGCATGAAATCAAGTATATCTTCATCACAAAGCCAACTTTTGCAAAATACACAGAAATGGATGAGGTGTACCGGAGACTACTCAAAGTCACCATTCCCAATAAGCAAAGATGGGATGATCTGTGCACCTTGATCGAATAAAGGATGAAGTGCACAAACCAAGTCAGCATGCGAAGCAGTTAAAGTCAAGTGAATGACTCACCAACGGTTTTCCCCAAAATCGGCATGAAGAATTCAACAGATCATCAACAGTTCCTATATTTTTGTATTTTGTTATCTAGTTAGTTAGATTCAGATTCTACCACGTCATGTTCATTAATGATGAGATCGTTTGTAATTTTTCTTATAAATACTTCAATTTTTTAAGTAGTCAGTGTTGATCTTTACGCCCAAGCAACCTATAAACACTGTAATCTTTCTCAAGAGATTTACTAGTAGCAAAAAGGACATTTCACAGAATTCCTACGTGTTAATTGTTGGTGATGTTTACTCCTCTTCGTTGAATGGTTTTTCTATCTTCGTAATCATTTGTGTTTTCTATATCTAATCATTTAAAAGGAGTTTAAGTTGCAGAGTTTATCTTTGTATACTCTGTTTCTGACTTTTAAAGATCTAAATGTTTATTTTCTGACGTTATGATAAAGAAATTATTAAATGCTTCTTTTTTATAATTGATTTCATCATCTTTTCTGCTACCCATCATTTTATTCTAAAGGATCTTAATGTTGCATTATCCTACCCTGCGAAAATACCTTATAAAATATGTTCTTTGATCTCATAACTTTATAAAACAGACCCCATTGCCCAATGGATTCGTAAGCGATATTTCAGCCATTTTATAAAACAAACAATACAGTCTTATTCATTTAACTAGCCTAATATATAATATCTGAAACAAAGTTAAATATTATAGAGAGATCCCTCTCTGAAACTGGAAGGGCTAGATACCAGTTTCGAAGTGGTTGGATAAAGTTACCTATGATAAATTTCTTCTACCTCAAAACAACCTCTAGGAATTTACAGAGCGATAACATAGTGGCGACCATACTGGGGAACTAAACAAACTTTCCATCTCTCGATTTCTCTTCCCTAGACAAAGAAAAATTTATTTCTGAACTAATCATAAAACCCAAACCTATAAAGGGATAATGTTCAGAGGTTGTTAAAGTTTGTATATAATTAGTTTAAAATTTCTAAAAATTAAAATTAAAATTAAAAATTATGGCTCCTAAAAGAGTTTTCATTAGATCTCATCCAGATCCAGAACCTGCAACAACAATAGACAATCCCGAAAAAATACTCAAAAAGAATAACACTACATAGGGTTTCGGGAGTCACATTCCCCTTCATAGGTCCCCTTCTCTCCCAGATAAACTGGTTGCCCTCCAGGATCTTGAGTTTGACATATCCTTTGAGAAAAGTCTTTTTAGAACTAAATCCGACAACTTTGTAAGTGAAACAGTCCTAGATCAAACCATCCTGCAACCTCGGACCCCTGAAATACTCTCTCCCAGAGAAGACTTTGACCAACGATTTCTTCAAGAATTCGACAAGTTAGAAGATCTAGTAGCCAATCTTGACAAAGCGTTGGACAAACCTCACTTCCAAAAGTCAGTTGAACTTTCTTCCTTGACTATTGTTGCATCTTCTGTTAAACCTAAACCATCTCACACAGTTCCTCCCATCCCTTCATCTTCCATAGCTTCTGTTACCTCCCCTCCAATCACACAAGTTGTTGTCCAGCCTCCTCCACTAGTCATAACTGCAAGATATTCTCCCTTAGTGTTGGACGCTCCTTTACATGTCATGCCTCGGGACTATCAAACCAGACTTCCTCAGTTTGATGGTACCGGTCCTCTAAATGCACAAAAACATGTTGACAAAATGAATGATTATTTTGATTTGCAAGAAGTTGATGAGGCTGATGTTCAGATGAGACTATTTTCATAGAGTCTAACAGGAGAAGTTAAAAAATGGTTCAAAGCCTTGCACCTTGCTACCATAACTGACATTGTTGCTTTTCATCGAAGTTTTCTTGACAAATGGGAGGTAAAGAAAAATCCTCTCCAGATCTTGTCAGAATATGAGAATATCAGAAGGAACCAAGGGGAGACAATGCAGGATCACTGCACTTGTTTCAACAATCTGTACAATGCAATTCCACGGATATCAAACCTCCTCAAGGGTTGGCATTAATAAAATTCCCCGATGGTTTTGACGTTGATATGTCATACCAGTTAAGGGAAATAAATTCTGCTACTCTGGAAGACATGCAGAAAAGTGCAGTAAGCATGGAGACAAATCTTCTAGCCAGAAGATCTAGGAAGAGAACTGAAAGAAGGGTCACCATTAAGGAAGAGCCTTCCACCTCCTCTTCAGATGCCAAACTAGATTCCCTAGCCAGGGCCATGGAGAGAAAGATGGAAAGGCTTACTATAGATGATAGAAATCCACCCAGGGAAAACCAAGCTTCTCCTCAAATTCAGAATCTGAACTTCAGAATAAATCCTTCCCAGATTAGGCAAAGAGATCCCTGAGATCAAAGAGAACAGAGGGGTCTTGATCAGCAGATTAGACCACCCCTCCAGGAAAACTACGTCGATGAAGGTGAGGAGATAATCGAAGAATTGAATGACACTCACATAAACCTCATGGGTGTTCACGATGATGAATCCATTTTTCTTACTCAGGAAGAGCACGAGCTCTTCCTCCTTTCACAAACAGAGGTAAATGATGAAGTAGAGGAGACAAAACAACAGGCTTTTGAAAATCCTATAATGGAGGTCCATAGGCAATATAACCTGAGAAGAAAGAAGGAAAATGACAACCCTCCAAAGAAGGATGCTAAAATAAAGAAGGATGCCGAGACAAAGAGAATAGTCGAAACCAAGAAAACCTCAGAAGCTTCTCCCAAGAAAGTCCCTGAGAGGAATAATGTTGAACCTCCTACAAAAAGAAATCCCAAAATTTTACAAAGATCAAATTAGACTGAGGTTTTTTCAACTAGTCAACCAAGTGGTTCTGCCCATAGGACTCCGATGGATAAACCAGAAGTGCATAGCCTAAGCAAAGCTTCCACTACTTTCAGGCTTGAAGGGGAAATAACTAAACTAAAGATTCCCATTCCCCTTTCTGAGCTGATGAGAAAGAACGCTTACAGGTCACAGGTGATTAAATCTTTAAGCATAGAACTAGATATAGGTACGAAGGCTTTGAATGTTAGGTTAGTCAGTTAATCAGAAATGGTAAATCTTGTTGATGATCAACCTGAGCTCCTGTTTGGTCCTGAAGTTGATGGTCAAACTAATAATGATGTCATTGCCCCTTTCTACATCAATATGAATATCCATGAATCAATCCTACACAATGCTATACTGGATACAGGTGCCTCTCACAATCTGATGCCCAAAGATGTGATGGAAAAGTTGGGACTTGAGGTCACCAGACCCTACAAGGATTTGCATTCCTTTGACTCTAGAAAGGTCAAATGTGTAGGGCTAATTAAGGACTTATGCATCACCCTAGCTCAAATCCCAGCAAAGAGTATGGTGATGGATATCGTAGTGGAAGACATTCCCCCAAAATAAGGTATCTTACTATCAAGATACTGGGGAGATAATCTAAAAGGAACCCTGTAGCTAGATATGTCCTATGCCACCATCTCGGTATGTGGACAATAGAGAAGACTGTACAGAGAAACTCTAATGAAATATATGGTCAGCAGTTAGGAAAATCCACACAACTACCCGCTATACTCTACACATTCTGATATGGATTCTTTCATTTTATACAATGATGGTGACTTGGAAGAACAAATTATTTAGCTGGAGAATGACACACCTGAGTCAAAAGAAGATGAAGAAATCATTGAGGTAAAAAAAAATTCAACTGTGGAAAGTGAGGAACTGCCAGTAGACCTTTGGAGCATGGATTTTGATGGAGATGTGAGCAAGGAGGGAGATGGAGCTGGAGTTCGGTTGCATAATCACAAATCAAGGTATTCAAAGCATCATTCTTACAAACTGAATTTCCAATGCACTAACAACATAGCTGAGTACGAAGCTTTGATGCTCGGCTTGAAACTACTGAAGAAGGTTGGTGCCAAACAGATTATGGTAAGAGGTGATTCTGAATTGATTATCAAGCAAATTATAGGTGAGTATGTAGCTTAACATCCCAGACTTAGAGCTTACATGAATGTTGTTTTGGATTCCCTTCAATGTTTTACTGAAATCGACTTACAGGTAAATCCCAGGGGACAAAACATACTAGCAGACGGTTTGGCTACATCAACAGCTACATGTAAGATACCTTTCTGTCCCACTTGCAAATACACAGTGGAGGTGAAATGCAGACCAACAGTTCTAGACAACATCAGATACTGGAAGGTATTTGGGAATGATGATCAAATTGAAGACTTCCTACAGTGTAAGAATGATTTCGAATGTACAAACATAGATTTAGAGAATGATGATGGTAATGTAGATAAATCTGTTTTTGAAAATGGTAGTGTAAATAACCTGGACTCGGATGAAATGAAAGAAAACGAGATAGATTCTGGTATTTTACAATTGAAAAATAATGTGTTACCTAGAGGTTTAGTTCCACTAGAATACTTGTTCGATTTTAACGATGTAGCGAAAAAACCAAAAATTGAAGCTAGTGGTAAAGAGGTCAAAGAAGGTAACATAGGAACAGAGGAAAAACCCAAGATGATAAAAGTTTCCAAGTCTCTACCCCCTGAGCAAAGAAACAAATACATTGAACTATTTAAGGAATATGTAGATGTGTTTTCTTGGGGTTATGAGGACTTAAAATCTTATGACACAAGTATCATACAACATCGGATCCCAATAAAAGAAGAACACAAACCTTTCAGGCATAAACTTAGGATAATTAATCCCGAGTTTCTTCCCTTGATAGAAAAGAAAATCAAAAAAATGTATGATGCCAAAATTATAGTCCCCTTGACATTTTCCAAATGGGTTTCTAACCTAGTTCCTACTAGGAAGAAAACTGGTGAAATTAGACTTTGTATTGATTTCATAAATCTGAACAAGGTTTCCCTCAAAGACAATTACCCTTTGCCTAAGATGGACCACATCTTACAAAAGGTAGTTGGGGCCAGTAGGATCTCCTCACTAGATGGTTTTTCAGGTTATAATCGGGTTCTTGTTCACCCAGATGATCAAGATAAAACAACCTTTACCACGCCCTAGGGAACCTTCATGTATGTGAAGATTCCCTTTGGCTTAATGAACACTGGTGCCACTTTCCAAAGAGAAATGGATATTTCTTTTGTGGACGAACTTGGTAGATTCATAGTCATATATCTGGATGATGTGACTGTCTACTCCAAATCTGACGAGGAACACCTACAACATCTCAAACGAGTGTTTGAGAAGTGCAGAAAATTTGGGATTTCATTCAATCCAAAGAAAATCCTTTTCGGTTTAGAGGAAGGCAAGTTGTTGGGACACATAATCTCTAAGGATGGAATTAAAATGCATCCCATCAGGATAGAATCCATCCAGAAAGTGGAACACCCTAGGAACATCAAAGAGCTACAATCATTCATTAGCAAAATAAATGTCCTCAGAAGATTCATACCTAACTTGGCTGAACTTCTTAGGAACATCATAAATATGTTGAAAAAAGACACAAAAATTAGATGGAACACTGAGTCCAAACAGTCATTTGAGCAAGTGAAACATGCACCCACCCAAGCCCCAGTTTTGATTAGCCCAGATTATACCAAAGACTTTTACCTTTTCTCTTTTGCATATGAACACACCATCGCCACAGTATTATTGCAGAAAAACAATGAAGGGTATGAACAACCCATAGCATTCTTCAGAAAATCTTTGAAAGATGTTGCACTAAATTATAATATAATGGAGAAACAAGCTTTTGCTATGGTAAAGGCCATGAAATATTTTAGAGTCTATATTCTCCATTCCACACAATTGCTTATGTTCCAAACGTGGTGGTAAAGGATATCCTGACTCAGGATAATCCAGATGGTAGGAGAGGAAAGTGGATTGCGGTTATTTTGGAATATGGCATCGAAATAAAACCCACTAAAATGATCAAAGGTCAGGGTTTGGCCAAACTAATGGCTGGATCTAATTTTCATGCTTTAGACATTAATTTCTTGGTTGCAGTTGATGAGTAGGAAGAGAAGTCGACTCCAAATCTAAAAGAGGTATTCTTAAACTCTCCCTAGTACGCAGGCCTCATTTTTGTACTTCATAACTTACAAGCTCCTCCTGGTCTGACTAAGACCAAAGCCAGATTTATTAAACTGAAAGCATTGAAATTTTGTATTCTAGAAGGTAATCTTTATTGGAAGGATCCTGGTGGTATCTTGCTTAATTTCCTATTGAAAGACAACGCTGACAAGGTTCTAAAGGATTTTCATGCAGGAGACAGTGGTGGGAATCTAAGCTAGAAGACTACAACTAACAAAATTCTTAGAGCCATTTTTTACTAGCCCACATTGTTCGTTGATGTACATTAAAAAGTCACATCATGCCATAAATGCCAAGTTTTCAAAGGTAAAAAGAAGCTCCTGCCTTTTCCCCTGAAACCCATCTCAGTTGAATCTCCTTTCCAACAGTGGGGCTTAGATTTTATTGGAGAGATACACCCTCCTTCTTCGGGCCAACACAGGTGGATCCTCACTGCCATAGACTATTTTACAAAGTGGATCGAAGCGGTACCATGTAGGCAAGCCAATGACTCTGTTATCATTAAATTTTTGGAAAATAACATCTTGTATCATTTTGGATGCCCCAGGAAAATTATAGTTGACAATGCAACGACCTTCAGATCCGAAAATCTTATAGAGTTTTGTAGCTAGTACCACATTACTCTAGGAAACTCAACAACTTATTACCCTCAGGGAAATGGGCTGGTTGAGTCCTCAAATAAAAGTTTGGTGAACATCCCCAGGAAAACATTACAAGAGAATAAGAAATCATGGCATAATAAGTTGGTTTGTGTGCTCTGGGCTGACAAAATAAGCACCAAAAGATCAATTGGAATGTCTCCATACCAATCGATGTATGGTGTTGAAGCAGTTTTTCCCCTTTCCTTGGGAGCCCCTATTATGAAACTACTGCAGGAAGTGAAAGAAGATCCAAACGATATCCAAAGGAGAATAAATCAAATGATTCACTTAATGCAATCCAAGGAATAAGTGTACAACAAGACTTAGGTCATCCAGGAGAACATCAAAAAGCTTTTTGACAGAAGAACTAAAGAAGATGATTTTGAGTTGGGTGATTTAGTGTTGAAATGGGACTCCATGAATGATGATAAGGGAAAACATGGAAAGTTTAATAGATTATGGAAAGGCCCTTACATCATTCAAGCATTCAGAGGAAATAACACATTTTTGCTCAAATATAGTGATGGAACATACCTGCCAGGTGGAACTGTAAGTTGTAACTGGCAGGATGCTGAAGCATTATTTTCCACCCCAATAGAGATCTCATAAATCCATTCCCCCTGTACATACCATTTATTTACATTCAAGTTGTGTGTAGGTGATGTTGACCAAATGGTTGAAGCCCGCAGAGAAGGCCCTAAGCCACTGACCAGTGCCACCAAGTTCTCAAAATAAAAACAAAACATATAGCAGGAATAAACAATGGAGGAAAAATTTACAGACATCAGAAAGAAGGTTCTTGGCACTTCACAAGGAGAGTACCATCCCCAGGTGGAGCCGATGTTATAACCCTATAATTCATAGGATCAACCGGTGAATGGAAAATTTCCACTCTTGGTGTATTTTGGTTGTAAATAATATTTCATTTTTACAAATTATTTTCAAAAGAAAGAAAAGAAAAAGAAAGAAAGAAAAAGAATAAAAAGAAAAAGAAAAGAAAATAAGAGAATAAAAGAGGGCATAAAAGAAAATGATAAGGCCCCATGAAATAATGATGAATTATCCATACAGTTTAATCATGGTTAAGTCTTTTTGAATTTATGTTGATAGTCTTAGTGAATAAGGCTTGGCTAAAATGTTTAATCTTAGCCAAGTAGATAGGTTATCTAGTGTATTAAATTTGATCAAACTATCTAAACTTGATCGAATAGCCCCAGGGTAGAGTAAATTTCTTATCCCAACAGTCTAATCTGGGCTAATGTGTTAGGTAGGTAGGATAGGACATAGGTTAATTGGTTTATGTCAATAAGACAAGCCTAATAATGGTCGAAATTCTTGGTTTTGATGTTTTAATGATGTGGTCTAACCCTTTGGTGATCAAAATGATAGAAAATGGTTCTAAACCCACAAAATGGGTGTTATCCTAAGTTTTTGAAAAGTAATATGATGTGCGCTCCATGATTAAAGAGTGCACTGATATCAATGGTTGAGCATGCAACGCTCAAATCTACGGTCGACAAGAAATTCTGGACCTCCTCAACCGTTCTACCTTTAATGGTGGTCGGGGGGGATCTGATATGGCAGTTTTTCTTGGAGGGCCCCATCCTAACATGGCGCAAATGTGTTACGTAGGACCCCCCCCTGCTCTAAACCATTTACTTCCTACCCCCCCCTCCGACATACTGCCATACCAGCCTTTCTATACCATCGCCTCCTCATGACATCACACTCCACTACCCCGCTGTCTCATGATGTCTCACTCCACTACCCCCCTCTTAAGTCTTGTCTCATCACTTCGCCAACATTTCCCCCACATTTACCCATCGCACGTCAGGTTCTTTTTCACCTTCCCTCCAATCACCGCCTTCCACGTCATTCTGGCACACCTGTCACCCATCCTTTATTTTCCACCTCATACCCAGTTACCCGTTGGCCAATTAATACATGCTAACATATATGTTAGCTTGCTGACCTGTCCCCTATGCCTAACGGATACCTGTTCACCCAAATTTAATTTTGTTTTCACCATTATCACACTGTTCACATCTTCCACATAAGAGAATCTCTTTTCACGCACCATTTTCAGCCAGTAACCGAGATACATCCAAATACCCGCTAACTTTTTTGTTTTAAGTTGCAGGTACCAGTTGAATTGATGGCACCAGAATCTAAGAAATCAAAGGTCAAGGAAAATCCATTCCTCCTGCCTCCTGTCGATCTCGACCGGATTCTGTTAGCAGATAAAGACTACCTGATCTTAGAGACCAGATGCAAATTCAATTTTGCCAAATTGTGTTCATGGTTCAGGGACACCTTCCTAGATCAAAGCGACGAGATTGGACTCTAGGAGTCCAATCTCCCTCTATATCGTTTTCCCCAAATTCACCATTTTCCTGAATTCGCCCTCAAGTGTCAAGCATGTTACCTTCTCGACCACAGAGCTATCATTTCATCCTCGGGGGAGACCTTTTTCCCTATTACACCCAAGGCCATTCACCAAATGATTCAAATTTCCAAAGCCGAGCCCCCCTCTACTTTCACCCTTGAAGTTCTAACTGAAATGTACCAGAATCTGTCCTTTCCCTAGAGAGTGAAAATCTTTGAGTTTTTCCTTCCACATAATGCCCAATTCCCCAAGAAAAATCCCCCTTACCATTCTTCCATGTTTTCAGAAAAGGATAACCAAGTCATTTCATCATTATGTTGTTTGCTTGGTTATTATTCAGACAAATGGGTGGACGAGTCCATTTTGGGTTTCCTATCCATTTTTTCTGCCGAAGAGAAATCCACCATCCAGTTCGACTATAGTATTTTTCTAGCTAAGAACTTCCATGAGAAACTTTTCAAATTTCCCACAGAGGGCATGTTCTGGTATTCTTCAATACTAGCTTACATGTTCATTTTCTTTCAAGCAGATAAGTTCTTATTCACAATGCAGAAACTGGACCAGGACAACAAACCTCAGCTTGTCACCTATTGGACTTCATTACTGAGAAGAAACTCCATAGAGTTTAATTTCAAGCAATTCATCGAGCAGTTTTACCACCCAGTGGTAAGCATGCTCACTGGCAGACAAGAACCAAGGATAAATGAGGAGATCCAAAGAATTTTACAACTCTCAGACCTTGCCAAAACTAGAGACTGGTATCTGTATCAGAATCACACGGAAATTAGAATTTATGGATGTGAGATGGCCCCTTATAAGCTTCCCAGATATGTACCTGTTAAGATATTTTCCTTGGAATACATCAGGTAAATGATCAATTCAGACGACATACATTTTGTAGCTTTGAAGAAGAAACAACAGTTGATAATTAAAGGACAGATAAGATCTTTTATTCGTAACAGTCACACTACTGGGGAAGAGGTGAATGAGATGTTGAAGGAAATGAAGTTTGGAATCATTTTCCCATGGCACTATGATCCATGTGATTGCAGAGATGAAATTGAGGAATAAAAATTCCCCATATTCTCATGTGCCCAAACCTGAGATCGAGAAATATGTGAATCAAACAGAATGGGAGGTCAACACTCTGGAAGACACTGAACAACAATCTCCTCCAGTTGTTATGTCACAAACCACTACACCTCAGATACTCAGGGAGAAAAGACCCAGAAAGGATGTTTCACCTTCAGTAATTGAAGTGTCATCAGAATATTTCCAAGTTTACACGTAAAGGCCTAAAATCAGTCACACTACTGACAGGTCTGGAGAGGAAGAGACCCATTCTACCATAGTAGTTGAGGGAGAGAATTCATAACCTTTCTCCAACAGCCAGCAAATGATGTCTACTTCTCCCTCAAAGAAGCAGACTGATACCATTTTGATCACCTAGCCATCATGAGAGTCTGCAAAACTAAGTATCTTTGAGAAATACGATGTGATAAAAAAGAAGAATGAGATGCTGACCAACAATACCTATGCTCAATTCTGGAAGCAGACCTCCACAACACAACATAGATTTTTCTCTACCTTCGATACAGAAAAAGGGAGAATGCACATGTCCTTCTTACAGGCACATGTGCCTCATTCAAAGGAAATCACTGATTACAAAAGGTCGACACTGGAGTTTGATGCCAAGTAATTACATCCAGCTGATCAGATGGATTTTCATAGACAGACTGGAGAAATGGTTTTCTCAACATTGGCCAATGCTTCCACAGTTGCTGCAAAATTACAGGTTTCTCTGAACAATGTTCAAACTCAACTAAAGCTGGAAAAGGTGTCATCTTTTGCAAAAGATAACATGATCAAGTCTTTGGAAGAGCTGGTACTTAAAATTGGGTATGACCCCTCAAACGTGAAATTAGATGAAGAACTACAGAAGAAGAAGAATGCTGACATATCCTCTTTGAGAAAGCAATTAAAACTATTAGCTACTGAATATTCACAGACCAAATAAATGGCAAAGATAGAGGGTCAAAAGGAAGAAATGTTAAAGTTGATCATGGAAAAGAACGCACCGATCAAAGAGATGGAATCAGAGTTGGACAGGTTGATAAAGGAAAAGAAACAAACAACACCCATGGAAGTCATTCCATTGAGTGCAGTTCCCCTCACAGGAGTTAGCATAGTGACATCATCAACAACCACCATTGCAGAACTTCCATGAACTACCCCAGTGACAGCTCTAGGGACATCTAAAGCTTTAGTAGCATCAATGGAAAGTATGACTTTACAAGGATCTGAAATCAAAAGATTGGAGCATGAGATAGAGAATATCCAGAAGCTTAAAGATTCTTTCCAAGACAGCTACAATACATAGAGACACACATCAGAGAAACTTAAGAAGGAAATACAACAGCTGCAAAAGAAAACAGTTGTGGGAAAAACACTAGCGGAAGCCAAGGAGAACATTTGGGTGGATATCTCAAAATCCATGACAGAAATCTGGCCCCTAGTGCATATCATGTTTGAGCAGCTCGAATTGGTGTTAAGGAGCAGACAGGCCATCGATAGGATCAAGGGAGAACTGGGAGAAATGCCCACAGAAGCAAATGAAATCATCAGTTTTATGAATTCAAAGACTAAAGATGAGCTCGAAAGTTTGGAAATCGAGGATAGAAATGAGTCTATCCTCGATGTTAAGAAGGTCTTGACCAAAAGAGGATTAATGTTACAGCTGGAAGAGAGAGCTCAAAACATGGATATTGGGGTTCAAATATTCTTCAACAAGATTGATGCATTGTAGAAGAAAGGCCTTCCCAGTTTGTTGGTTTTAAATGACAAACTGATGAATCTGTCTGATTATAGGCAAAAGATGGCCATGGTGGCAAAGGACAGTTCCAAGTTTTCAGGGATATAGGGCAGCATAACAAGTAAAGCATTTTTAGAGACTCTGTAACCGGACATCAACATCCGACATGAAATCAAGTATATCTTCATCACAAATACAACTTTCGCAAAATACACAGAAATGGATGAGATGTACCGAAGACAACTCAAAGTCACCATTCCTAGTCAACAAAGATGGGATGATATGTGCACCTTGATCGAATAAAGGATGAAGTGCACAAACCAAGTCAGCATGCAAGGTAGTCAAAGTCAAGTGAATGACTCACCAACAGTTTTCCCCAAAATCGGCATGAAGAATTCAACAGATCATCAACAATTCCTATATTTTTGTATTATGTTATCTAGTTAGTTAGATTCGGATTCTACCATGTCCTGATCATTAATGACGGGATCGTTTGTAATTTTCCTTATAAATAATTCAATTTTCGAAGTAGTCAGGGTTGATCTTTACTCCCAAGCAAGCTATAAGAACTGTAATCTTTCTCAAGAGATTTACCAGTATTAAAAAGGACATTTCACAGGATTCCTGCGTGTTAACTGTTGGTGATGTTTACTCCTCTTCGTTGAATGGTTTTTCTATCTTCGTAATCATTTTTGTTTTCTATATCTAATCATTTAAAAGGAATTTAAGTTGCAGAATTTATCTTTGTATACTCTGTTTCTGACTTTTAAAGATCTAAATGTTTATCTTCTGACGTTATGATAAAGAAATTCTTAAATGCTTCTTTGTTATAATTGATTTCATCATCTTTTCTGCTACCATCATTTTATTCCAAAGGATCTGACAGTTTCATTATACTGCCCTGTGAAAATACCTTATAAAATATGTTCTTTGATCTCATAACTTTATAAAACAGACCCCATAGCCCAATGGATGCGTAAGCAATATTTCAGCCATTTTATAAAACAAACAATACAATCTTATTCATTTAACTAGCCTAATATCTAAAATCTGAAACAAAGTTAAATCTTACAGAGAGATCCCTCTCTGAAACTGGAAGGGCTAGATCCCAGTTTTGAAGCAGTTGGATAAAGTTACCTCTGATAAATTTCTTCTACCTCTCAACAACCTCTAGGAATTTACAAAGCGATAACACCCCTCTCTCCCT
>SNQJ01S0002596.1:90191-107115 GCA_010110895.2 Picea sitchensis
AAAAAAAAAAAAAAAATAGGATAGATATCATTAATTTAATTTATAGTTTATTTATTAATATTAATATAAAATAGTATATACAAGTATATATCAATTTTAACTCTAGAGTCAAGAATGATCAATTTCTAGGTACAAACCTTTATTATCATAAACAAAATAAAAATTCCAAAATTCCAAATTTACATTTTAAAACATTAAAAATAATTTTCAATAAAATTTAAATAATTGTTTATATTATTCTTTAATTAAAAGGTGTTATAGCATTACATAAATTACTATAAATCTTGGTACAATGTTATAATATTCTATAAATTACTAAATCTCATGTTGTTGTTGGTCAGACTAGTGATAAGTAAGCATGACTATAAATGTGAACCCGCGACTCCGTAATTGTTGGGTGTAAAATGTATATGATGAAAGTGTTGGATGCAAAATGTATATCACGGAACAAGTTGCACATGAAAAAAGAAAAATAAAAATAAATGTAAATAATTAATTGAATAAAATTTAACAAAACATTATCACGTATTAATAATAAGATATTTAATATTTTTTTTTTTTAAGTAAATCGGTGGAACCTATTATATTATCAAAAAGCAAGAGTATACAATGACTGGAGGTGACGCCAGTTGTCCCGCCTGAGCAGGAAACTAGGACAGTTGGGTCACCTGTGCCATGTGCAATTCAGTTATCAAAATATACATTTGCGCGCCCTGCCTGAGGGAAACCATGGCGGCAGTGCTAACAAGTTTCAAAAAAGTGATCATGTCTAACCATAAGGAAACTTGACAAATGAACTAAACCGAAATGACATAAAAAAAACCCTAACCAAAGCCCCTGCGGGACTATTTGCTCGAGCTCGCTCGCTTGTAACCCGCCCGACGCCAACCTACTGGAATCGAGTACGCCTGCGCACACATTGGGCACTGCTTCTTCGGAGCGTTCTTCGAGAGTGTTGCAAAGGGCATGTCTATCCTTTGATTCATTCTGGCTAGACGAAATTCCAGGTCATCCAGCATGCTTCAGAGCTCAAAAACGAGTGGTAGGTGCCAAAGTTCCGAGAAGGTGGCCTGGTCCCTCCCTCCCCTGTCGCCAGAGGTCCGCGTGCCGAAGTTCTTCGCTGCACCTGCACTGGGGTCTCCCACTGGTCGAGTCGATGTCCGCTCTTCCTCCTCCATCCCTGTGGTGTCGTCGGGCATGGCCTCCTCCTCCACGATGCAAGGTGGGAATAGGTCCTCCTCGTTGACGTCTCGGTGTCTCCCCGGGTGAGATTTCGGTTGTGGCCTATGCTCTTCTGCTTGTGCAATGGGAGGGTGGATCTGCATGGCCTCCTCGAGGCTAATTTCTTCAACAATTTCCATGGGAGTCGACCAAGGACTGCTCTTCCGTCGAATGGACGCCAGTGCAAGAGCTCGTTCAAATTTCTGTATGCGCTTGCGCCGGGATTCGGCTCTATACCAGGATGCCTCTCGGCGCGATTTGCCTCTTAGCCTGGGCATGGTGGAAGCCCCTGGAGGAATGTGTATGGGTGGAGTTCGGAGTTGCAGGTCGACCTCTCCCTTCACTGCCTTTGACGGAGGTCGGAAATGCCTCTCGAACAGAATGAGCGCTGCGTAGGGACAATACATCTCTACCCTGTCTCTTGTCACCATAAAACCCCATAGTGCTATACTCGCGATCACCATTAACACTAGGCCGATAGTGCTCTGTTTCCTGGTACCTCTCCCGCGCGCGAGAGGGCTCGTCACATTAAGGTGGCGGATGCAGGCCATGGTTCAATTAATCAACGGAGGGATCGCGTCGGTTGATGCCATAAATGGGCGTCCCGGCAGCCTCCTGCGTGTCCTTGTTTGAGCACGTGGCACCCCATCCGGGGGAATAATATATTTAATATTAATATTATAGGATAGATATAATTAAGTTTACTTTACATTTTATTTATTATTATTAATATAAAATAGTATATACAAGTATATATCCATTTTAACAATTTCTAGGTACAAATTTTTATTATCATAAACAAAATCAAAATTCTGAAATTCCAAATTTACATTTAAAAGCATTAAAAATAATATTCAATAAAATTTAAATAATTGTTTATACTATTCTTTAACCCGCCACTCCTCTACTCCAGAATTGTTGGGTGCAAAATGTATATGACGGAAGTGTTGGGTGCAATATGTATATCACTGACTATAAATGTGAACCCGCAACTCCGCCAACCAGCTCACCATGTCACATCTATTTTATTCTACTATATTTTTATACTTGTTTTTCATTTCCTTTGGTGCAATAGCTTAATATATATAATTTTATGTGTATTTATCTTTTCCGTCTTCTATACTTAACCAATTTCTTGTTTCTTTTTCCCTGTACTTTATCTTTCTAGTTACTTAGTCGTTTTTTCAAAAGTTGTTTGCGAGTTCCAGTGGTCCAGGGTAAAATTGCAAATGACGGAAGTGTTGTCTGCAAAATATGTATCACAAAATTGTTGGGTGCAAAATATATATGACGGAAGTGTTGGGTGCAAGATGTATATTAGAGAACAAGCCGAACATGAAAAATGAAAATAAATATGAATAATTAATTGAATAAAATTTAACAAAACATTATCACATATTAATAATGAATACGATATTTAATATTGATATTATAGGATAGATATCATTAATTCTACAATCTTCCATCTTTTTGGTTCAATTCTCTTCACATTGATTTCTACAAATTGTATCCAAGATGATATCACCAAATAATTATACCAACAATTAAGTTGTTCCGGGTAAATCAACTTTTAATTTATTTTTAATTAACTCAACAAATTAACTTTTAATTTTGCAAGTAAATTAATTTTTAGGCACTTGTTAAACATACATCCAATCTTAACATAACAAACACATTAAGTTACATATGTTAAATTACATATACATTTCATTTAGAAGTTTTTTCAAGAACACGCCATCGAAGTACTTAACCCTTAAACAAAATCCATATTCTTGAATATTCACTCTATATTAGGAGTTAAAGAAATTGTTAAGAGTTAAAGAAATTTTTGGAAGGGAGGATAAGATCTAATGCGTCCTTCCTTCTCCTTCTGTTACCTTTTTAAATTCTTTAATCGTATAAAAAAAAATAGTTTTTAAGAACTTTTAACATTATAAGATAGTTTATGTTCAACATGGTATAATGTGTTTTTAGGTTAAAGTACTCTTTTAGTGTATTTTTATTAACTTAAATAGTATTTTACACAATAATGTTGTTAGATGTTTAACATTTCATTAGTTCATAATCTTCATTTTAAAATTAAGTAGAGATATTTGTTGATGATCCATTGAAAGATGTCCATGTAAAATATTTTTTCACTTAATTAATTTACTTAGAATCACTTAGAAATATTTGTTGATGATCCATTGAAAACTGTCCTATCTTTTTTTTAGTTAATTTACTTAGGGCAGTGAACTATTTCCCTTTTAACGGTTTTAACCATGTAAATCCTCTTATCTTGATTTTGCAAGATCTATGTCTGCCTTGAAATGTTCAATATGTGTGAATATACCTTATTTTCCAAAAGATTAGAATGTTCCTTCGTTAATTTACTAAGGGTAATGAACTATTTCCCTTTTAAGGGTTTTAACCATGTAAATCCTCTTATCTTGATTTTGATTTATGTTTGCCTTGAAATGTTCAATATGTGTGAATATATCTAATTGGAATGTTCCAATAACAAATCAATTAAATATAAAGTTGTTTAAATTACGATGTGCAATATATGTGAATTCACATTAAAATGTGCATATTATGGACTTTATAATTACATTGTAAACATATTATGGACTTTATAATTACATTGTAAACATCGAGTTGTGTTTATAATTATGATGGATATCTTGTCATGTATTTTCTTCAACATTAATATTATTTCTAATCCAAATTTGCAGAATAATAACTATGAATTTGGTAATGATAAGAATATTTTAACTAAATCTTTTCCATGTAATCACTCCATTATGCATTGGAGGGAGATAAAAGGTATAGTGAATATGTTTTAGTGGAAGAGTATGACACACTTTTGAATGTGTCACCCTTAGAATTTCCACATGATACTTATAGTGATGAGTCAAGGGGTAATGTAGGTATGTAACAAGGGGCCAACAATGCCATCATACATAGTGAAGATGAGAATCTACTTGAAATGGATGACATAAATCAATTTTCTCATTTTTTTTTATGAGAGGAAAAACATCCATATAGGTTACTAACACAGGCTAGATATGGATTAAGGTCAATTTATTGTGGCATTGAATTAGAGCATTTAATACATGCTAAAAAAACACTTACTCTGCTCAAGGAAAATAAAGCAAGGTATTCTAAGTTGTTTATTGTTTTAATCGTTTAGAAATTGAAAGAAACACATGTATCAAACAATAATTTTACATATATATTATCTTTTTATAATTTCATTGACTTTATGCATTTTCAAAAACTTTTGTCTGTATGGAATTTAAAAATAAGCATAAATTACAACAACTAATTAATCTTAGATGTATATATATGTTTTTAGATATATTATTTCTAGAAAATAGTATACTTAGAAGAGGAAAGAAAATTGTTGAATGATTTTGTTGTTAAATAAAAGTATACCATGCATTAGGAATAATTGATTTTGTTGTTAAATAAAAATATACCATGCATTAGGAATAATTGTATTTAATATAATTAAAGTTATGAAGATAAGTTTTTATGTTCAAATTGTAAAATAAGGCATTACCATGATGATGTAAAGGGCTTAGGATTCATTTGTTCCATTAAAAAAAACTACACCACTTGCATATAATTTCAAGATTGTAATGTATGTTTTGTTGTAAATATTTAGTTAAATACATGGACAACATGTAAAGAGTAGGACTCAGTTAGGAATCTTTTGATTTTTACCTATTTCAAGGAAATGAAATGCATAGGGATTATATGGTCTAGAAAATTTATAATTAAGGCATGGAGTGTAAACCTTTGCTTAGATTGTAATGCATGTTTCGTTGAAAATATTTAATTAAATACATGGACAACATGTAAAGAGTAGAACTTAGCTAGAAGTCTTTTGATTTTTACCCATTCCAAGGAAATGAAATGAATAGGGATTATATGGCCTAGAAAATTTATAATTAAGGCACATAGTGTAAACCTTTAATTAGATATGGATTGAATACATTTTCTTTTGAAACTACAACTTATTCAATTCATCCCATTATATTAATTAACATCCCTCCTTGGATGGTTGGGAAAAAAGAGTGTTTGATGTTGGATCTTATTTTTCTTTGAAGGAATCAAGTCAATGACATAAATGTTTATTTGGAACCATTAAAAGAGGAAATGTTCCTACCAAAATCCTAGTGGCTTAGCTCAATCGATTCAAATAGATCATTTCAAGGCATAGGTTTTCGTGAAGTCTCAAATTTTTAGTCCAATTGAAGTTTGATTCTACTAGAGTCTCACTAGGATACTAGCTACTATTATGATTGGAGTTTAAGTAATTCTCCATTCAGATATTTTGGGAAAGAGTGGGGGATTTGGGAATTTTGCAAGGTTTTCCATAGAAGAAAAGGTGATGATGTTACTATGAAACAGAGTTCAAATGTATAATAATTCATGAATTTTATCTAAAAGGTCAATTGTAAAGTGTAGTATAATTTGTTGGACCATCCATGATTGTTAGAGCCTTGAAATACGTTAAGGTATATTAACAATTCAAATCCTAAATAATTCAAACCATTTATTTGTATATCAGATTACCATTAATTTATGGTATATTCTTTTTTGTATACCAATTTTTTGTCATGGTTTAGTACGATATGTTTTTTCGATGTTATGGCCTCAAGAATTTTTTTTAAGGTTGAGCCAGACTGCATAGGGAATAAAATAAAATGCAAGCAAGGAAATGCCACATATATGCATAGAAATATACCCGAGAGAACAATAATATAGTAAGAAGCCAACCCTTTATTAAATAGAAGAATATTGTAGAACAAACACTAGTTTAGAATGGTGGTAGCTTATCTTTGAAAGGGATAGATGTTGGCCATGTTCATTCTCCAAGAATCTACTACAAGAGGCTAAAATGGTGGTTTTAAAACATAAGAAATAACTCTTGAGTTCCAAAACCCTAATTGTTGGAGGTGAAGTAACAAAATCTCTGGAGGCCTAAAGTAGACACTCCTATTACATTCACAATACTCTCAAAATAAATATTTTATGTCTACATCATGAAGGAATAATGAGATGATCTTTTACAAATGAGAGGGCTTGTGTGTGTATATGTAATTTGTGTGTGTGTATGTGTATATATGTNGTGTGTGTGTGTGTGTGAATTACTTATGGGTTCCTTTTCACTTAAGAGTAATATATTTTCACTATTTTATTATTATTATTTTCTTTTTCCCACCTTTCAAATACCATGGGTGAATACTATGGGTTACAAAAACCACGGGGTCATGAACCACCAATGGTAAAAACTAATTAATGAACATGTAAGTATTCTTTCATCACTTTATTAATATTATTATTTATTTTAATTTTCTCCACCTTACGAATACCATGAGTGTATACCATGGTTTACCAAAACTACATGCTCGTAAACTACCAATGGTAAAAAACCAATTAATGACTGTGTCAATTCAATAGAAGAGGTGTATGTCCATCGATATCCACCTAGATCATCCCTCCCCCATTAGGATACAATGGTCCCCATTGCGTCAAGTTCTTTTAGGAGATGTGGAAACTTTTGTTGAATTTGAATCCTAGTGAGCCACTTTCTTTATTGAAGAAGTTGTCCTACTTTGAAAACCTAATAGAGTTGTATGTTATGTTGGCAGATGGCTTTAATTCTGGTTTCTATGATCCTATCCACTATAGCGTGCTTAATGTATTCAAGATTGAGGTCGGTAGGGGAAAAATCCTCAACCACCTCTGAGGTGTCCAACAAAGGTGGGTAATATGGTTGAAGCAACTCCACATTAAATACTAGGTGTTAGCCAAGGAAATGAGGAATACTCAATTAAAAATAATTTTCACCCATAGCCTTTCTGATGGTGTAAGACCCATAATGGAGTGATCTTAGCTTCTTATGGGGGCTTGTGAGGTGCTCTTTCTGCAACTGCAACCACACCTTATCACCAACCCGAAACTTGTGTGGAACCCAATGTTGGTCATGTTGTTGCTTGTACTTGGTATTAGCCTTTTGAAGGATGTCATGAACTTATTGTTGGAGGTGATGGATCTATTGAAAAAATTTGGTTGCTTGATCTATATGAGTCTGAGTGTGAGAGGAATTTGTCGATGAATATGCAATAGAAAAAGCTACATCAATGGCGGATAATGGATGGAACCCTAAGCACACTTGAAAGGGGATATGGCCAATAGAGCTTTGAGGAGATATGTTATAGCCATGTTAAACATATGGAACATTCTTCTGCACCAACACAATTGGGCTTTCACAAGGTGAGGATCTCCATCAAATGTGGCCCTTTTCGATGAGATCATGATTTTGACACTTTATTTCCTCATTCGTTGAAAGGGAGCATCTATAGATTAGACCATTGGGTAAGGAAACACCGAATACAAAGTCTATAGAATTCTTGACTTGGTAGTGTAGAGGCACCCTCGTAGGTGAAGAAACAATATCTTTGTGCTCTTTTACAATCTTGTCGACATGCTTCTACTATGTAGAAAGTTCTCAGGTCGAGGTTGTGGTGGTTGCAGTGAACTTCTGTTGTGGTGGTCAAAATAATGAACTTTAAGTGGGGAAACATTACACAATACATGATATTTCAAGGGCTTTATGTTGTAGGACATGTGACATTGTTGGCTAATGCAAATGTCTCATCCCTAGGTTAACCATCTAATGTTGTATGGTTAGGGTGTGGCATTGTTGGAGGCTTCATTATTTTGACGACCTTGGATGAGATTAGGTTTTTTCGACTCCTATTGTTAGAAATGAAATGCATTGTGGTTGCCTTCACCCACATCTATGAGTGGAAGAGGCACTCTATAGATTTTAACCTTGTACAATATTTACTGCAAACATATTTTCAGTAAAAGAACAGAAAAGATACAATGGAAAATACAAACATTACAAAGATATTTTTCCCCTGGAAACCCAAACCGGGAAAACCAACATATTCTATATTCATTCATGATACAATGTTTACAATACAATATACATATAGGAGCCAACGGAATCCAAAACCCTAACCCAATGACCTGGATTAGTCAACAACCATAATTCCTTAATTGGAAATAGAAAACCATTGGCAAAAATCTATGCGCTGAAAAACCACCTAAATATGTGACATGTTTCCCGAGGTAGAAAAAAAAAATTCGAGGGAGCTGCCCCGAACCCTTGTGCGGGGGGATTTGCCCCCCTACACCCCCCCATGCATTCTCGATGCAACGCAAATGCTACTACTCGTGCAAAGAATATAACATATACCCAACACACTCCCCTTCCTCAGGCTCCTTTGGTTCCTTTGGTTGGATTCATATGATCATAATGGTAGCAACAGGTTCTATATCGATGATCTATTTTCCTTTATTGTGCTTTGAATCATAGTTGGAGCCAGGGGATGATTCTTTTTCTTTGATCTCTTCTAGAATAATGATTGTTTCTAGCAACATTCAATGGTGTTGTGCCAAGGGATTTTTTGGACCTCACACCACTTTCCGGTGTCCTTCTTTGACTTTGTATCACCCTTGTTTTCCTACAACTTGGACTGGTTTTCTTGAGATTGGATCTCCTTCCTCTATCCTTTATTTTTCAAGTTAGGATATGTTGATGTTTTTCCAGTTAGCAACAACAGGCAAACATTCTCCTAGATTGGTCATGTTGATTTGACCAAGGGAGAATGATGCATTCACTCACGGGACCATGCTGATTTGACTAGTGGTTAATGGCCCAGAATAAATATTTTTCCTATTAGTCTGTTGATTTGACAAAGAGAGAAAAAGACTCGACATGATCTAACATTTCCTACTCTAGGATGGAGTGATATATTTTTTATAGGGAAGGTTTGACTTGTTTACAAGTCTAGTCTAATGTTGAAGATGTAGGCTCAAGATACCTCTTGTGATGAGGGGATTCTCGGTGGATCTACTCAAAATTAGAGCCCTATGTTAATTAGACATGCATTTTAGGAGATGATACATTAATAAGGCTCATGAAAAACTTTTCTAGTGAAGAAGAAATGCTAAGAAGACAAGACAAATCATTGAAGAAACCTCAAAAAACATTAAAAAATACATTGAAGACAAAAGTACAAGTCGGCCCCACAAGCAAATTAAAGGTGACTCAAATTGTATAAATAGAGGCTTGATCATTTCATTTAAACACAATCACAACTCTTTTCATCAAGTGCGCAAGTATTAGTTGCAATTGCAGTTGCAGTTGGTAGTTATAGTTGCACTTGTAGTTGCAGTTGGAAGTTATAGTTGCAATTTCCAGTTACAGTTGCAGTTTCTAGTTGCACAAATTTTGAGGTGCCCAATCTTGTCTAGGGTTAGCTATATTTAAGGTTTCTTCCTCATACAAGGGAGAAATTATTTATGTGTTGGGTTTCTTCATATTGATGGTGATGTACTTATTGGATGAAATTCTTCTTAAGAAAAGTTGTTGGGTTTTCTCCCAAGGTTGGGTTTCTCAGTATAAAATATTGTTTCTACTATGCATGGCTATCTTTCTGTGATGTTGTTGTTTCTGCTGCAAATTTATTTTGGTTGATATTTTCAATGTGTAATTATTCTATGATAACAATGGCACAAAATTTTGTTTGAAATCATAAGGAAATAATTATCAGATCTAAAAATTAAATTCAACATGATTTCAGAGCTTGGGATCTGAAGAGAAGGGGATCATATTGAGACACATTGTTGGGTACAACATTGGAGTGTTGTTCTTCTTCCTGTTTTTGTTTCGGGAAGGCCACATGTGAAAAATATAAGGGAACTAAGGAGTTAGCTCTGAGAGGGAGCTACAATGATGGTTGCAAGTGGTAACCAGTTAGATGGTCTTTGGTTTGAGACATGGAGCAAACCATCTCAATGAGGAGTTGTGGAATATTGCATCTTGGTGGTGTGACAATATGGGAGTTCTAGTGGATTGGAAGAGAGCCCAGATCACAACAATATGTTGTGTGTCATATTTCCAACCTTGTGAATGGACTTTCGGTGACTTGTCATGGTGAGTTGCGATGGGTGCATCTCAGGTGCTTTTGCACAAACGAGATGGCTTTAGACGTTTGGAAAGTTGATGAGATAAAGTATTTATCGAGCCAAAGAGTTGCACATTGTCAAGGTATGAAAAATGTATGATATATTTGTGCCCAAGGAGAAGAGGAAAAAGTTAGAACCTTCTGGAAAGAAGGGTGCTTTTGCGAGATACAATGAGACTTCGAAGGCCTACAGGATCTACATTCCAGGACAAAGTCATATTGAGATTATTCATGATGTTACCTTTGATGAAGAGTTATCCTTCAAGAGGTCTAGAGAATATCATATGGAGATTTATAGTGAGGAAGAGGAGGCTTTCAAGGATGAGAGTATAGATCCCTCTAATCCAGTTGTTCATCCTTCAGACTATCAGGAGGGGTCAATAGAGCCAACAGAGCCAATGAATCTACCTAGAGATGTTTCAATGACTGGGAAGAGGCCATCATGGTTTCCTGACACTTTGCAAGATGCAGAGGGGCATGCAACTTCGAGTGGTACTTTAAGAGAGAGAAAATGACCTCAAAGGTTCTTGATTTATATGGCATTGATCAGTCACATCATTGATTCTAAACCTTCCATTTATGAGGAGGCTACAAGCCAACATGTTTGGAAGGATTCCATGATGTAAGAGTATTAGTCCATCATGAAGAATGATGTGTGGGAGATAGTTCCGAGACTAGAGGGGAAGTCAGTGGTAACTTCCAAGTGGATCTATAGGATCAAGCATGCAACATATGGTAGCATCAAGAAGTAAAAAACGAGGTTTGTGGCCAGATGATTCTCTCAGAAAGAGGGAGTGGACTATGAGGAGAATTTTTCTCCGGTCATGAGGTACACTTCCATTAGGACTATTATTTCTCTTGCTTCATTTATGGGTTGGAGATTACATCATATGGATGTGAATACGATGTTCCTCAATGGTGTGATAGATGAAGAAGTGTACATAGAGCAACCTCAGGGCTTTGTGATACATGGAAAGGAGTCTCATGTTTTCATATTAAAGAAGGCCTTGTATGGACTCAAGTAGGAACCAAAAGCATGGTACTCTAGGATTGATGGATACTTGATGAGTTTCGGCTTCACTGAGAGTGATGCAAATCCCAACCTTTACTACAAGGTTGTTGATGGTGATATGTTGATATTGGCACTATATGTTGATGATCTATTATTTACTGAGGCAAAGAGGCTCATTTCAGGTGCAAAAGGGAGCTGGCTTCAGAGTTCGAAATAAAGGATCTAGCCTTGATGCATTATCTCTTGGGATTGGAGGTGTGGCAGAAACCAAGTGAGATCTTCCTTGGACAAGGGAAGTACATAGTTGAGATCTTGAGCAGATTTTGTATGATGGACTTCAAGTCCATGGCTACACCTATGATGACCAATATGAAGAAGATGAGTAATTTCACTTCATATTTAGATTTGGTGGATCCCACTATGTACAGACAACTAATTGGATCCTTGATGTACCTGGTTAACACAAGGCCAGATATTTTCTTTGCAACAAGCACCCTGAGCCAGTTTATGGTTGAGACGAGGCACTTACATTGGTTTGTAGCAAATCATGTGTTGAGTTACCTGCATGGTACAGTTGGATATGATATGATATATGTCTCAGGTGGTGAAGTGAGGCTACAGGGATATATTGATTTTGATTGGGCAGGGAGCGTAGTTGATAGAAAGAGTTCCTCGGGTTGTTTCTTCAACTTAGGATCAACTATGATATCATATTTTAGCAGGAAACATACTTTTGTAACACTCAGTACAATAGAATCAGACTATATTGTATCCAGTGTCGCAAGTCGTGAAGCAGTATGGATTTTGAAGCTTCTTGTACGACTATTTGATCAAGAGCTAGAGACGACCTTAGTACATTGTGATAATCAAAGATGTGTCAATATTTTGGAAAATCCAGTATTTCATGACAGCTCGAAGAACATTGAGATCAAATATCATTTCATCCAAGACATGGTACAAAAGGGAGCAGTAAATAACCAATACATATCCATAGATGAGCAGATTACGAACATTCTCACCAAGCCTCTACTTAAGGCAAAGTTTGTATACTTCATAGAAAATCTTGGCGTGATGCAGAAATTCTCCTTCGCTGAGAGGGAGTGTTGATGTTTCTACAATTAGCAACATTCAGAATACATTCTACCAGATTGGTGATGCTGATTTGACCAAGGGAGAATGATACATTCACTCATGGGGCCATGCTGATTTGGCTAGTGGTGAATGGCCTAGGGGAAATGTTTCTCCTGTTAGTCATGTTGATTTGATAAGGAGTGAAAAAGACTTGAGATGCTCTCACATTTTCTTATCTAGGATGGAGTAATCTGTTTTTTATAGGGTAGGTTTGACTTGTTTACAAGCCTAGTCTAATGTTGAAGATGTAGGCTCAAGAGACCTCTTGTGATGAGGGGATTCTCAGTGGATCTACTTAACATTAGATCTCTATATTAATCAGATGTGCATGTGAGGAGATGATACATCAACAAGGCTCATGGAAAAAATTTCTAATAAAGAAGAAATGGCAAGAAGACAAGACAAACCATTGAAGAAACCTCGTAAAACATTAAAGAAGATATTGAAGAAAAAAGTACAAGTCATCCCCATAAGAAAATTGAAGGTGACACAATTTATATAAATAAAGTCTTGATAATTTCATTTACACACAATCACAACTCTTCTCATAAAGTTCGCAAGTCCTAGTTGCAGTTGTCGTTACTATTGCCAGTTATAGTTGTAGTTGCAGTTTCCAGTTGCAATTGCAGTTGCCAGTTTCCAGTTGCCAACTGTGCAAATTTTGAGGTGTGCTATCTTGTTTAGTGTTCGCTATCTTTGAGGGCTCTTCCTCATACAAGGAATAAATTCTTTATGTGATGGGTTTCTTCATATTGATGGTGATGTAGTTATTGGTCGGAATTCTTCTTAAGAAAAGTTGTTGGGTTTTCTCCCAAGGCTGGGTTTCCCAGGATAAAATCTTGTGTCTACTATGCATGGATATCTTTCTATGATTATGTTGTTTCCAGTGAAAATTTAATTTGGTTGAGATTTTCAGTGTGTAATTATTCTATGATAACACTGGCATAAATTCTGTTTGAAATCATAAGGAAATAATTATCAGATATGAAAATTGAAAATTCAGAAGGACCTCCTTTACCATGCTTTTATTGTGGCATATTTGTAGACCCAAACTCTCGCTTATTCCTTTGCTTAATTTTGACAACATAATGATCAGAGACTCCCATTGAGGATATGTCCAATAAATCCATCCTTGTTTGGATGTACCTTCTTAGGCCACTATAGTAATTCAGAACGAGGTGTCTCTCAAAATATTGAATTACCATCCTTGAGAGTAGGGTATGGAATATGTTGGTATACTCTAGCACTTCTAGTATCTTTTCAAACACATGGTCATCCATCTTGTATACTAGTTATTATAGCTTCCAACAGGGTAGAACTTCTCCTTGAGGGGATCCATAAAGGATTCCCAAGTGGGTTATCTCTAGCATGACATAGATTCATATGTGGTGTGTCTCTCCTAGTAACCTTCCCACCAAGATTTGACACGGGGAAGGCATTTAAGGAGCACGAAGGTGATATTTTATTCGTCGAAATGTTTTTGGACAAAGTAATAACCTTCTAGCAAATTCAACCATTTATTTAGAGAATTTACATCTATTTGGCCCTCAAATAAGGGGATATCAAAATTAAATTGTATATTTAATGGCATCGCACCTTCGAAATGGCTTTTTGTCGAAGATGCATCAACCACCATTAGTAGTCATCAAAGGATCTAAGAGAAATTGTCCATCATCATGTTCCTCTATCGTTGAGGGATTCCTTGAGAAACATGTTGAAATCATCTCCTACTCCATTATCTCTCTTTAATTCGTTCCACCATGGGAGGTCACTTGGGTTGGTGAGAGTGTTTGTCCCCAAATGAAACTAGCTCGATACCTAAATCTCTATACCTTGACCTTGTCGGGGACATGCACCGAGAAAAAACAAGGAGCATATTTATCTAATACCATTGATCTAGTCTGCATGAGGAATGAAATGAAAAGAGACACATATACATAGAAATATATCAAATAGCACAATAATATAGTAACAACCCAACTCTTTATTGAATACAAGAATATGGTAGAACAAACACTAGCTTATAATGGTGGTAGCTTATCTCTGAAAGAGAGAGATTTCGGCTATGCTCATTCGTGAAGAAGTTATTACAAGAGGCAGAAAGGGTGGCCTTTAAACATAATAAATAACTCTTGAGGTCCAAAACTCTCATTGTCAGAGGAGAAGTGCCAAAAGGTCTACAGTCTTGAAGTGGACACTCTTATTAAGTTCACAATGCTTTAAAAATAAATAGTGTATGTCTACATCATGAAGGAATAATNATCTTTGACTGCTATTATTTTCTTTAGTTTCTTTATCTCCCCTTACAAATACTATGGGTTACAAAAACCATGGGATCATAAACCACCAATGGTAAAAACCAATTATTGACCATGCAAATATCTTTTCACTACTTTATTATTATTATTCTTTTTATTTTTCTCCACCTTACAAATACCATGGGTGTATACCATGGTTTACCAAAACCATAGAATCATAAACTACCAATGGTAAAGAACCAATTAATGACTATGTTGATTATGTGGAAGAGGTGGATGACCACGGATATGCACTTACATCAAAGGTATTTAACAAATTTGCATAAGTGTATCTCTGAAGGACATATGTGATTTTTTCATTCAGAGCACCACTTTTGTGAAATGAAGATAGCTTTTAATGGAAAGGCTAACAAAATACCCCCTCCTTATAGCATGATAGCTCGACACCAATAGATTGGGGAAAGAAGATTGGATAACACAATAATGAGATTTAGGAGAAATGTTTAATTGTGATGTTGAAACTCCCGAGTATTTAGGTGACTTCAAAGTTTCTCAATATCACATGTTTTTTTTTTGTAAGTAAGAAGTTTTATATATAAAGGCCTTCAAAAACCAAATTAGAGGTACATAATACAGAAATTAGCCGTATTGTAGTTGTTGGACTGCCCCAATAGAGGGGAAACCAGTCCAGCCAGCAGGTGAGTCAAACATAGGTAGTTTAACAGTCTAATATATCAGTCTCAAACTGTCTGGACAACAGCTAAAAAAACAAAAACTATTGAAACTTGAGGGACCCCTATAGGCTTAAACATTTGGCAAATAACCTGGCCAGGTGGCATGAACGGCCTCGGACCAAGGTTCCTCTTCGACGAGTGTCACTTGACTTACCCACTGCATTCCACCATCCACATTGCTCTCATCTCTATCGACAGCTGGCGAGGTGTCCTACAACTCTTTTTGTCCTGTGTCCACCTCGACGCCCATGTCCTCATGCTTGGCTTGCTCCATCCCATTCCCTGCAGAGTGTTGCGTCTGGGTGTTTCCTTTGTTGGTTGCTGCACAGGGTTTCGCTGTTGAAGTCACATCTACTGGGTCCAAGGGAAAAGCCTCTTGGAGGGAGGAAAGGATTTGAAGGAGGATCGTGACTTTTCCATCTGTGGTCTACAGACGGAATTGGAGGTCCTCCACCCCCTAACGGAGTTCAAAGACCAAACCGAAGAGAATAGTAAGAATGTCTCTCAGCTGCATGTCAAAGAAAGAGCCAGAAGACTGGTTCTCATTGTTTCGAGGCCTGTGAGAAGGAGGTGGCGCCCCCATGGGCTTCCTTGAGGAGCCATTTAATAGTGCGTGGGAGGACTCGACAATTCTGGGGATTGGGGGGACTAGAAGGTGGCACGAGGAGGAACATGGAAATTTGGAAATGATGGCTAAGAAATCAAACTAGGATACAGGCGGGGTGGGGGAGGCGGGAAGAACTGGCTCAGGCTGGAGGGACGGGGAGGAGCAAGTGGAAGGCGACTCAGGGGGCGAGACAGAAGGTCGGTGAGGATTCCATGGAGAGCCTCTACGCGGCCGCCCCCTTTGGCGCGACATGAGTTTCGTCGAGTGAAATCTAAAGAAAACCAAGTGCAACAGGCAGAGGTAGAGTGTCTGGAGATGAACAGGGGCTACAATTAACATGAAGGTCCAGTTTGAATCAGGCCAGGGCAGTGGAGGGGAGAGCCAGTCGGGTCGTGAGTGGAGGCGAGAGGCGAACACAAACAGCCAGGCCATGGAATGATTTGTAAAAATAGACGTAAGCTGCATAGTTAAAGCCCCTGCAACGTCGTAATGGCGATTTAATGAAGGATCGGGGTGGCGGGCGATGGCACGAGCTCGTCACATGGCCCCGTGCCTCGATGGCCGATTCGTTCCTCCAACTTGCGCAAGTTGGTCCGCACTAGCACCCCATCCGGGGGTGTGTCTACTACTCCAGCTTTGTGAACACATTGCTGGAGAATAGGGTGATTAGGTTCCAGGGCCGTTTTGTAAAGGAGTTCTGGTCCATTCCAATTGGTCCCCATATTAGCTAGTTCATCCGCAACTTGATTTGCCTTCCTCCTGATATGAGCAGGTATAACAGCCTGATTTGGTTGCAGAAAATCTGTGATAATTTGTAGCCCGTGTGAGAGTCTCCAACTAGGCGACATTTTGTCTGGGTTCACTCCATTTAAAATTCTGCGGAGCATATTGATGATGATTTGAGAATATCCCTCGACAATTAGCTTGGT
>SNQJ01S0002596.1:142680-155435 GCA_010110895.2 Picea sitchensis
TCTTAGAGAGGAATGTAGGTTAGTTGTGATTGATTGGTAGGTTAGTTTAGTAGGTTAATCATGTTAGGTTTATGGGTTAGGTATATTATGTAGGTTAGTGTGGTTGATTGGGTAGGTTAGTGGGTTATGTAAGGTATGTGGGTTAATAAGGTAGGTTAGGTAGTTTCAATGGGTTAGTGGATTAGGTAGGTTAAGTGGGTTAGCATTTAGTAGCTTCTAGCATAGTAGGTTGGGTGAATTAATATGTTAATTAGTAGGTTAGATATGCTAGTGGGGTAGGTGGGTTAGTTTGGTTTGTAGGTTGGGTGGATTAGGTAGGTTAGTGGGGTTATTCAATGGGTTAGGTTAAAGGGTTAAAAATATTAGGTTAGGTGGGTATGTTAGGTTATGAGTGTGTTAATAGTCTAACCCATATTCTTCTAAAACATAACTAACACCTATTGAGCCTTATAATTATACCAAAATTTCTATCACCCCTAACCATTAACCCATGAATAACCCCTCCAACCCATCAAATTGAAATCATAAATCCAATGACATATGAACGTAAAATCATAAAGATAATTAAAAATGTCCTTTTAATTTTATACGAACAACTAGTATTGTACCCATTGATAGAAAATGAAACAATTGTTCACATTATGAAAGTGATACCCATTGAAGCGAGAAAAACCACTATCTATATATGTTAAAAGAATATATGTTTCTATGGTGATCATAAGTAACCTTTCTCCAATAAAAAATTATAAACAATTTGTATTTCAAAATAACACATTTGAAGGACCTATAATTCATTTCAATAATCTCATAAAGACTACTAACATATTCAAGTTATCCTTAAATTTGATTTCTATACTTCTAACTTACACATGATTTGTTTGAAAAAAATGAAATTAACATTTCATTATCAAGTACCACTAAAAAAAAATTATGATCATATTCCCACATTAAAAAATATGTTCAAACCTTCCAATATAAATAAATATATATTAATATCAACCATATTAAGCTTGAAAAAATACATAAATAAATAATACAAGCAACACATCTAAATATTAGATATCACTCTAGCTCATCCAATCCCATGTTCAATGCATATCTTTATTTTGTTTATTTACTAGAGTCGTATGTTTATGCACCCTATATTCAATGAGCGGAGTATGTCGAGCCTTTGACCTTTTAAATGCGTATATATTGATACGGCACATACATTGCTCATCTCACGAAGGAAATAGATAAAATAAAACATAATAATCCAAAAACATTTAGATTTATTTTTGGAATTAAAAATAGGCTTCAGAGTATCAACTTAAATAGGCTTGACAGTATCAATTATACTATTATAAGTGTTAATTTTAACATTTCCTTAATTTTTACATAATTAAAACATTAATATTATAAATAATAATCACATAAACATGTTTTATGTTTGATATGTCTTTCATCAACAACTTTAACCACTCTGCACTCTTCCAGACTATGCTTTTTCTTCTCCATCTTAGAGCTTACCAACTGATCCATTTGAAATACACTTACCTCCATAAAGTGATCACTCTATGAAAAAACTCTCATTTGCCAGATATCATAACTTACTGAATCAGCCTAGGACAGTTATCTAGTTATCTAGTTGTCCCATGAACTGAAAGCAGGTGGATCCTTCTCACAAACAACAGTATTCCAACAAGATGGAAAGGCGGAAGCAAACAAATCACTCTGGTCTCGTTTATGCAAGCCTCTCCACACATATTATGTACGGCGCCCTCTCCAATGGAAACGAATACACTCACCCACACACTGAAAATAATTAATTTTCTCTCTTAGGGATATAATCCTAAACACTACTATGATACCAAGATAAAAAAACAGATTATACACAAAACTATATTAGTATTACTATATTCAAAGTCAAAATACATTTCACATATATAATGCTTATGATATCCAACTACTTCTATTATTATGGTTAACTACTTCTATTATGGTTGAGAAAATATTTCAACTAATGAAATTAACTATATTATTTTTACCATTAATTCTAACATTAAAAAGAGTTCCCCAAACATAAAGAAATAAATCAAGTTGATTGCTTAACTAATGATAAACTAATATGCAATAGAATATGTAAATAAGTATTCATAATTATGCTTTGATGATGGAAAAGGTGTCCTGGTGCTTGGAGGGCACGCCCTTATGTTCCACATTATTTAGATCAAAGGCGGGCATCTTTGTTTTCTTCCTAGTTTAAAAATGGCTCTAGATAATGTGCAAATGTTGCGAGGACTTATAAGAAGAGAGAATGTATGAAAATATGCTCAAAGTCTTGTAAGTCTAGATCTATTGTTTATCAACTAGGTTGAACTATGAAAAGAACATGTATGAAAAGAACATGGTTATAGTTGGTTGAGAGTTATGTTGAAGCTATAATATGGGGTGTTAGGTATTGTGATTATGATAACTTAGTTATGGGAATTTATTCATTGTCATTGTTGTCTCAAAAAGGTGGTACATCTAGGGTGTCTTGAGGTGGAGGAGTTAGTTTTAAGTGTCTTGGGGTGGAGGAGTTAGCTTTAAGATAACCTAATGGAAGAAGAGATTTAATGTTGAGTTTACTATTACTAAAAACTAATATCATGGTGGAAATCTGGATTGTTAAAAGAACCTTGATGGAGCTTGGGTAATTGGAAATATTATCTAAGTGAGATGTGAATGGTAAAAAGAAACCAAAAAATACATGGAAGGATCGTGGTGGGGGAACTATACTAAAGAAACATGTTGTGGGTGGATGCTAAACTAAAAGAGAGCTAGACTAATTTCCAAGAGAAACTAGGGTGAAGGGGTAAACTTCTAGGAACATAGCATTATAGGAAAAAAGGATTTAGGTGGAAGGGTGGCCTCAAAGGAATCATATTAGTAGATGATGGAAAAGGTGTCCTGGTGCTTGGAGGGCACGCCCTTATGTTCCACATTATTTAGATCAAAGGCGGGCATCTTTGTTTTCTTCCTAGTTTAAAAATGGCTCTAGATAATGTGCAAATGTTGCGAGGACTTATAAGAAGAGAGAATGTATGAAAATATGCTCAAAGTCTTGTAAGTCTAGATCTATTGTTTATCAACTAGGTTGAACTATGAAAAGAACATGTATGAAAAGAACATGGTTATAGTTGGTTGAGAGTTATGTTGAAGCTATAATATGGGGTGTTAGGTATTGTGATTATGATAACTTAGTTATGGGAATTTATTCATTGTCATTGTTGTCTCAAAAAGGTGGTACATCTAGGGTGTCTTGAGGTGGAGGAGTTAGTTTTAAGTGTCTTGGGGTGGAGGAGTTAGCTTTAAGATAACCTAATGGAAGAAGAGATTTAATGTTGAGTTTACTATTACTAAAAACTAATATCATGGTGGAAATCTGGATTGTTAAAAGAACCTTGATGGAGCTTGGGTAATTGGAAATATTATCTAAGTGAGATGTGAATGGTAAAAAGAAACCAAAAAATACATGGAAGGATCGTGGTGGGGGAACTATACTAAAGAAACATGTTGTGGGTGGATGCTAAACTAAAAGAGAGCTAGACTAATTTCCAAGAGAAACTAGGGTGAAGGGGTAAACTTCTAGGAACATAGCATTATAGGAAAAAAGGATTTAGGTGGAAGGGTGGCCTCAAAGGAATCATATTAGTAGTAAATGAGAGTAGGGTAGGAAATCATATCTCTAAGAAATCAGGAATGCGAGTTGGGTGGGACAGTAGATTTCCAAGGAACCAACGTGAGCAAGAAAATGAGAGTTGGGTAGGAGAGAAGATTACCAAGGAACTAATGCGAGATATGACATTTAGGGTGGAAGGATGACCTCTAAATAAACCTAGATCAAATTTGCAAATGCTTGTTCAGGATGGGCACTAGGCCAAAAGGAACTTGAACACTTCCAAAAGATACTAGGGTGGATGGGTAGTCCTCAAGAAACTCAAAGTTGTATTCCAAATAGATCTAAGTGAGAGATCATATTCCAAGAACAAGATTGATTATAAACAAGATTGATGCTGATGATGATTGTTTTGGGTGGATGTTGAGCCAATGAAAACTAGAACATTTGGTATAAGTAATTCTAGTGGAGGGGTAGACCTCAAGGAACCGCCGAATGTTGTGCACCAAACTATTTAGGTGGGAGGGATGTGTCTAAGAAACTAGATCTAATGTTATGCACCAAAATATTTAGGTGGGTAGGTGGGAGGGATTTATCTAAGAAACTACATCTATGTTGAAGATGATTATTCTAGATGAGCATTGACCCAATGAAAACTAAAACAACTGCTAAGAGAAGTTGGTATGGAGGGAATCCCTCAAGAACCTAACATCGTGCTGAGAGAAGTTGGTATGGAGGGAAGCCGTCAAGAACCTAACATCGTACCAAATGGAGATTGTCCAAAGGTATAAAGCGGCATTAACCAATTGTGTGTGCTCAAAAAAAAATGTAGGGTTGACTTATTGGTGTGTTAGCTGCATGTGGCGATAATGACACCATGTCTCTAACATCATATGTTTAACCATGTCTTGTGCCTTTTCTGTCTAGGGTAACTAGATTAGAAGAAAAATATCTGAAACATATATACATAGATCTCGGTTTACCAATAGTTGAGTATTACTACAAGAGGGTATTGGCTTAGATAAAACCCTAAGCTTGGACTTCATATATTTATTCCTATCACTGAGCACCCCAAGCCATGGTCTTTGAAAATTAGACAAGATCGCTTATCCAACAATTCGAAAAATAATTGTGATAGGAACTTGATTGCATGTTCAAGGGTAGGTTCCATGTGATAAAATGAGAAGCAGAGAATACAAAGAAAGAGAAGAGCAGAAATAGTATTCAATATATTAGGAATATGAGGAAAAGAGTACATTGAGAGAACAGAAAAAAGCTGAGCTAAATAGGCTCAAGCAAATCAAGAACATCAAGAAACGATAGTACAACTGACCAAGACAACTGGTAGTGTACAGTGAGACTGTTGAGGTTACATTATATTTAACACTCCCTCTTAAACTCAATAGTTATAAACATCAGCACTGATGATGCCAAAGTGTTGTCTCTGAAAATCAAAAACGGATTTTCCTAGTGGCTTTGCGAAAATATCTGCGAGATGATCTCGAGAGCCATAGAATTGAAGTGCAATATCACCATTATTGACTAGCTCGCAGATGAAGTGGAAGTGAGTGTCAATGTGTTTTCTTTTCTTGTGAAACACATGAGTTTTGGATAGAGCAATTGTTGAGGTGTTGTCACAGAAGATAGGAGTTGGATCCTTTTATGTATGTGACATATCTTTCAATATTCTTCTTAGCCACATAGCTTGACAGGAAGCTGAGGTAGCAGCGACATACTTTGCCTCTGCAGAAGATATTGATACAATTGGATGCTTCTTTGATGCCCATGAAATCAGGTTTGTGCCCAGGTGAAAAACATGTCTTGAGGTGCTTTTCCTGTCATCTAGGCTGCCTGCAAAATCACTGTCTGTGTAACCAGAGAGATGATTATCATTAGATTGAGTGTACCATAAGCCAACATTGAGAGTTCCTGCAACATATCTCAGAATCCGTTTCGCCATCTTCCAGTGAGAATCTTTGGGGGATTCCATGAATCTGGAAACAAGGCTGGCTGCATACATAATATCAGGCCTAGTTGTTGTAAGATACAACAAACTACCTACTAAACTTTTGTACAGGGTAGGGTCCACTATAGGGCCTTCATCTTTCTTACTCAATTTTGTGCCTAGGGGTATAGGGGTTTCTGCTGGATTGCATTCTTCCATGCGAAATCTTTTGATGATGTCTGCTGCATACTTTTTCTAACAGACAAAAATTCCTTTGGTTGATTGATCAACCTCAATCCCCAAAAATATTTCATTATGCCAAGATCTGTCATCTCAAAACTCAGATTGCATCTCAAACTCAGATTGCATGGCATGTTTAAAACTAGTTTACTCAAGATTTCCAGTATATATCATGTCATCAACATATAAACATACAATCAAATTTTTTTCGTGCTGATTTGTTTTGGTGTAAAGAGTTGGCTCATTTTGGCTTCTGCTGAAACCACTTTTGATCAGGTAAGTGTCAATTATGTTGTACCAAGCTCTTGGAGCTTTCTTTAAGCCATACAAGGCTTTCCTCAACCGATATACTTTGGCTAGCTACTCTTGGACTTCAAATCCATGTGGCTGATCGACATAAAATTATTCTTCTAAGAAACCATTCAGGAAAGCTGACTTGACATCCATCTGGTATACTTGCCATTTGTGTTGGGCTGATATGGCCAATAGAGTCCTTACAGTGTCTAATCTTGCTACTAGAGCAAAAGTTTCACCATAATCAGTACCTGGTTGTTGTGAGAATCCTTTGGCAACAAGTCTTGCCTTGTGTTTTTCAATCTGCCCTTTTTCATTGAGTTTAGTTTTGTAAACCCACTTGACACCAATACTCTTCTTGTGTCTGGGAAAATCAACAAGATCCCATGTCTTGTTATTCTCAATAGAGTCAATCTCTTGGTTTATGGCTTGAACCCAATGTGGATCCTTAGCTGCTTCTTTAAAAGATGTAGGTTGACATGACATTAAGGCAAAAATATTGTGATGTTCAATGTCATCCAACTGCTGATGGATTTCTCTCAAACTTCGAGTTCTATGATTTTGAAGTTCACAGGATGAGTCTCTGCTTGAAGTTGAGTTATTATGAGAATTTGCAGGTTGTCCTTGTACCTGCAATCTTGGAAGAGCAGGTTGAGGTATTGGCTGTCCTGAATTTTTTGCGTTTTCAGCACTGGGTGGCAATGAATTTTGACTGTCCATTTGTTGATTTTCAGATTCGTTCCAGAGTTGATTTTCCAGAAATTTTACATCTCTGCTGAGAATTAGTTTCTTTGAGAGTGGATTGTAAAGCCTGTAAGCTTTAGATGTTTCACTGTATCCAGTAAAGTTGCATTTCTCACTTCTATCATCAAGTTTCTTCTTTAATTTGGAAGGGATGTGAGCGTATGCTATGCATCTGAATGTCCTTAGATGAGCAACATTTAGCTTTGTCCCACTCCATGCTTCTTGAGGGACTTTCATCTTTAGATTGGTGGTTGGAGATCTATTCAAGAGATAAGCTGATCATGCTACTACTTCATCCCAAAAAGTATTTGACAAACATTTCTCTTTGAGTAGGCTTCTTGCCATGTCTGGTTTTTCCTTTCAACCACTCCATTCTATTGTGGAGTATACCTGGCTGTAGTTTGCATGATAATGCCTTGTGATTTGCAGAAATTTGAAAATTTGTTGGAGTTGTATTCTCCTCCTCCATCTGACTTGAGAGCTTTTATATATTTTCCACTCTGTTTTTTAGCTTCTGCTTTGAATTCTTTGAATTTTGCAAAAGTTTCAGACTTGTGTCTGAGAAAATAGATCCATATTTTCCTGCTAAAGTCATCAATAAACGTTAGAAAATAAAAGCTACCACCTATTGAATCTGTTTGCATTGGTCCACATAGGTCAGTGTGAACAAGTTCGAGATGTTGTTTGGCTTGAGTGGAGGACTGTGGAAAACTAGTTCTCTTATGTTTTCCAAGAATGCAAGACTCACATGGGGAATTTTTCTCTTTGAAGATAGGGAGACCTTTGACCATGGAGTGCTTCTGTAGAAGACTTAGACTCTGAAAGGGTAGATGTCCAAATCTTGTATGCCAAACCATAGTTTCATTGGGGGTGGATGCACTTTGTGCATATGTTTGGATTGGATTTGCAGTTCTGAGGGTCAGGGGAAACATCCTATTAAGAGTCTTGTGGATTTCATAAATCAATTTTCTGCTGGGGGTTTTATCGTATATCCTGCAAGATTCTCCCTCAAAAAGTACCTTATAGCCATGTTAAATGAGTTGTCTTACACTTAGCAGATTATGTTTAAGATCTGGAACATGATAAACATTGTTTATGTCTTTCTTTACATTTTGTTTAGTAAAAATAGGTACAATTCCTTTTCCTTGAACTTTGACTAAGGAATCATTTCCAAGTGTAATATCAGATGAGATTGAAGAATCAATGCATGAAAGTAAATCTTTGTTACCTGTCATGTGATTGCTCCATCCACTGTCCAACAACCAAATATCTTTAGGTTGTTCTTCAGTCTTGTGGCATGAGAGAAACATACCTTCTGAGGTTTCTCCTATATGATTTGAGACATGTGCTATGCCTGAGAGATGATCTTCTTGCTTCTTCTTGCATTCAGATTCATAGTGCCCATACTTTTTGCAGTAATAGCATTGTATGCTTGATTTGTCAATTGATCTTCTCCCTTTGCCTCTTTGAGGCTGGAAATTATGATTCGGGTGGTGCTGTCTGTGACCTTGGAAATTTTGATTATGGTTCTGTTGTCTGTTACCTCCACTTTAGTGTTGGGTACTTGTAATGGTCCCTCATCCTTGGTGACCTCTGCCTCTTCCTCTTCCTCTCCCTCTGCTGAAGGAGAATTGAGTTTTGAAGGCATTGGCGATTGACTCATCTATGAGATGGAGTCTGGTCTCATGTGTCAACAGGGAACCAATTAGTTCATCTCTTGAAAAATGTGACAGATCCTTGGATTCAAGGATTGTTGTAACAACCATTTCGAATTTCTTTGGTAAGCTTCTGAGGGCTTTCTCAACAATGCATTGATCAGGGATGGCTTCACCAGTCAATCTGATCTGGTTCACGATTCCCATGACTCTGGTCATAAACTGATCCACCTTTTCAGACTCTGTCATTCTTAAAGTCTCGAATTGCGTCCTCAAGGTCTGCAATTTGACTGTTTTGACCCTGTCATTTCCTTGGTAGGATGATTTAAGGATGTCCCAGGCCTGTTTTGAAGTAAAAGTGCCTGTGATTTTTGAGAAAATCAAGTTATCCACTGAATTTTGAATCCAGAATTTGGCTTTATTCTCTCTTTTCCTTTGTGTTGCCTGAGCAGTTCTCTGTTGGTTTGTCAGGGCAGAAAGGTCTGCTGGATTTGGTTCCACATATCCAAGATCCACTAGATCCCAACACTCTTGTGCTTGCAAGAAGGATCTCATTCGAAGAGACCAAAACAAATAATTCTTTCCAAGAAGAATCAGACCTTGAGTTGGTCCTAAATTGCTAGACGTGGCCATCTTTAAAGAATTTAACAAAACAAAAAACAAAATGTTAGAAAATTTTGTGTTTACCTGTTTCCTGCGCGTAAAACTAGGTCTTCTAATTTCTTGCAGTGACTTCAGACCGAAAAACGTGGTGTAAACCACTTCTTTGACTTCGATCAAGCTCGATCTGACTATCCAAGCGAAAGATCTATTGATTTAGGGCTATGATCTATGTTCTTTAGCAACTGTAGTCCCTTTAATGGCGGAATAGGGCTTTCTGAGTTTACTCAAGAGCCAAAGAAAGTTTAGCTTCTCATATGACTGTGGGCAGAAAAAACCGGGTGCTACGGGATTTTGCGTTTCAAGACTTTTGCGTTTCAACGCTGAAGGTAGCAGTTCCTTCAAATAGCCGAAATGAAAAATTACTTCAAGGATCAACGATCCTCATTGATTTGAGATCAACGGCCACAGTTTCTTTGGAATATCTTGATCAATGATCTACGATCCTCCATGATCGAAGATCTAACGGTCCAGATCTACGCTCGATCAACGACTCAGATTATTTCAGAATTTCGTGTATCGCGAGTTCATGAGACTCTCGCCTCTGATTTCCCAGTAGCCGAAATCGCTATGGCGCTTGCATCAATGGTTCAGATCCTCCTATGATCTAACATTTCAGATCCTTTCAAGATTTCGCGAATCGGTATTTCGTGACTCTTGAACTCTCGTCACGATGTTCTCCAAACCTCGAACTCTGAAATGCCGAAATTTTGATGGCGCTTTGATCTGTTGCCACCTGTCCTCTAAGATGGATGGTCCTGATTCTCTCGTGAAATATTCTTTCCCCAGTCTTCACCTTCGTTCACCTGGTGCCAAAAAAACGTCGATGGCTTCCGTATCTTTGCCACTTGTCACTCCAGATCCAATGGTTGGAGTGATTTCGTGATTTCGGGATTTCACATATCGAGGTATGGAGTGCAGTCTCCTCTGCTCATCCAACTCACGATTCCCGATTTTGCGATAGTGTCAGATCGACGGCTCACGATCTTTCTTGATCCAACGGTTCAGATCAAGTTGTGATTTCGTGATTCGCAAATTCTCACTGCAGTGTTCTCTGACCTTTACTCCCTGTGAGTCAGCGAAATGTCGAGATCTCGCCACGTGTCCTCCTTGATGGACAGTCCCAACGATTTCGGGATTTCGTGACTTCACAAGTCGACTTTTCTCCTGTGCACTCCAAAGGACTAAACCTCGTGCACTTTCTCCCGGATCCGACAGCTATCGGCCCTCTGCGCTAAATCTAACGATTGGAAATCTTTTGCCTTTTTTGCGTGCTCCTCATCCTTTCTGAACTCGATTAACACCTCAGATCTGTTAGCAGGACCGATCTTACGACTACGTCTTCTTGTCCTTTGCTTCTTTAGCGTGTTCTTCGCTGCTTCTGCAAAGAGTTTCTCCTGAAGAAGGAAATTCATGAATCTTTCATGAATTGGAAAGAATTTCACGAAATATTTAAAGAACTCACGTATCTTTAATTGTTTATGCCCTCTGCAACTCTTCTTCGTGAATCTTTCACAAATATTTAAATGATTACAATTCTTTATTGTTTCTGCCTTCTGTAGCTCCGACTCCTCAATCTTTTGAGCGTATTGCGCTCTGCTTCCTCATGTTTACTTTCTGCAATGATCTTTTGAGCGGATGGTGGACTACGGATTTCTCTCCAGGCTTTGTGAATAATCTCGCGTCTTATGCTCTCGTTCACAGTGTAAACTCTGCACTTCTTAGGATCGGGTTGCTCTCCAGATTGTGTGAAGAGGCTTACGTCTGAAGCTCTGATACCATGATAAAATGAGAAGCAGAGAATACAAAGAAAGAGCAGAGCATAAATAGTATTCAATATATTAGGAATATGAGGAAAATAGTACATTGAGAGAAGGGAAAAAAACTGAGCTAAATAAGCTCAAGCAAATCAATAACATCAAGAAACGATAGTACAGCTAGCCAGGACAGTTGAGACAGTACAGTCATACTGTTAAAGTTACATTATATTTAACACCATGTTACAAGAGTGTCGTTGGACCATCTTAAGCATTGTAGGAATTAATTGATCAAAACAATGTGCCCATGCTAACGGTATTAAGTAAATGATCTCTGTTGCTGACAAGCACTATTGTAGTGACAAAATGGCAGGATTTTTGACCTCCTCCCTCTAATCTGTGAAGTCCAATTCTTGCATAAACCTATCAATTATGCAAATGAATAAGCAGCATCAATGCATAATACATAGTTTGCATGCACCACCTGCCATAATAAATGAGATTGCTTCAAAACCAGGTTCAAAAGCATCTGGATGCCGAGTAGAGATGTAAAACAGAGATACTACGGTATGCCATCCTATTGGAGATTGAATGAGACCCGCATTTTTTGTCACAAATTACGTGATTTCTTGAGTAAGGCATTCATAATACATATTGGATACCCTGGCATCCAAGTTTAAAAGAAGCTATTAAGAATTTAAAATTTCCGCTGTAAGGTTTTCCTTTTACAGAAGTAATCAACAAACAGAGGGAGAATCAGATCTCCAGTAATAATGCCTTTGTCAGGCTTTACACTGTCAACGAGTCCGACATCAAGGCCGCAAAAACGAAGGTTGAGGATGCCGCGAAGGAGAAACTCGTAAGGCTAAATTTCGATGCACCAAGAAAAAATTGCATGAAGAGATTTCCAAGGTGTAAAAATTGGCTCAGAAAAAGGTTAAAGCCCTTTCTAAAGAAGATATTGTTGCTCGGAATGATATAGTGTCGGATTTAACAGGCAAGGTTGACTCGATTCTAGATGGAACAAACACAGGAACCATGCGAACTGGCGTAGGGTGGGAGGGAAAACCTCGAAAAAACCCTAGTTGTTGTATTCGTGCAGAGGCGTGGATTTGGTCAGAATACTTGACGTAGAGGTTATGGAGTTGGTGTCAACACTGTTTGAAACAAAAGAACGGAACTGTGTGTATTGTGAGAGGTGTGTTTCACTGTGCGTTGAAATGAATAGCAGGAGGCAGACCTGTAGCGCTAAGGATTTGAACTGAGTAGCCATAAAAAAGTCGTGTACCCATATTAGATAACACTCGCTTGTCAGAGAGACGTGATCTGGGTAGCGAGAATAGGCTGAGGCTTGAGCAACATGTATTGGTGTTGGTGCCCGGATATGCTGCCACTCAGGTTAGGGTGAATGAGGGATAGTAACGCTAGTGCATCATCCCACCATGAATCCATGACATGTGGTGAAGAATCTAAGATGCAATGTTTAGGGAAAAAAATATTATGTGACCCTAAAAACCATACGTCATAGAATACGATACTATCCCAAGAGCACTGTCTGTGAGGTGGGTTTTACCAAGCTATTTGCGGAGAAAGATGGGAACTATAGAGGTAAGTATGAAAATGCACTGGAACCACTGAAATATAGCACATCAAGTGCACTAACACATGCTCCAAGAGATATCGTTGGAAAATATGCAGTTATAGCTGTACCATGAAAGAGAAGTTGTGTTTGGAATTGATCCACCTGGTTTGAAGATTGAAGATAGACAAATCGTTTTAAAAAATACAAGCAATTTCAACTATTTCATCATGCCAACATT
>SNQJ01S0002596.1:159332-173585 GCA_010110895.2 Picea sitchensis
GTACTTCCAAATATCACATCTTGGGATAATTCCATTTTTTTATACCCATTAATTAACAAAGAAGCATAAAAGGAACACACACAATAAAAAATATTCATGTTACACCATAAAAGAAATGAACCATATGCCATGCTCAACAATAACCAACAAGCACACACATTATAAATACATATCTTAGAGATAATAATTAACACACTACCCAAATAAATGTACTAGCAGAGGAACACATAACAAATAACACTTACCTTTAATAAAAGCAATCACCAACTGACTGTAGACCAAGGAAGTTCCACCCAACCTTAGACATGATTGTTCCAAGTCCCAACAATAGGTCACCCCCAAGCTAGGGATATGAATCCACAAGGACGGGTCTCATAGAAACATTCAGTTTCCCAAACCAATTAGAAATGAAGCTCTCACATGTTTTTCAACACACAACAAAATCCAGTTTACCAACTCTTTTCCCTTCAACTTGCACCACCTAAATAAAATGAACCCCCTTCATTGCCACAGAGTCCCTCAGGTTGTCACCCTCTTTCCAGGGCTCTAGTACTACTGTTTAGGAAAAATCAATGGTGGAACTCTCAGGATTCATAACTGTGAACAAGGTTTATCAATATGCCAATGCATCTTAGGCATACATACATCAAATCATTGTTGGAATACTTCATTAATTTCTTCCTTTTGACCCTCTTTCTCTGCCATTTCTTTGGTCTGCGAATCTTCAGTAGCTAACAGTTTTAATTGCTTTCTCAAAGAGGATATGTCAGCATTCTTCTTCTTCAGTATTTCTTCAGCTACTTTCACGTTTGAGGGGTCATACCCAATTTTAAGTACCATCTCTTCCAAAGACTTGATCATGTTATCTTTTGCAAAAGATGACACCTTTTCTAGTTTTAGTTGAGTCTGAACATTGTTCAGAGAAACCTGTAATTTTGCAGCAGTTGTGGAAGCATTGGCCAATGTTGAGAAAACCATTTCTCCAGTCTGTCTATGCAAATCCATCTGATCAGCTGGATGTACTTGCTTGGCATCAAACTCCAATGACGACCTTTTTTAATCAGTGATTTCCTTTGGATGAGGCACATGTGCCTATAAGAAGGCCATGTGCATTCTCCCTTTTTCTGTATCGAAGGCAGAGAGCAAACTATGTTGTGTTGTGGAGGTCTGCTTCCAGAATTGAGCATAGGTGTTGTTGGTCAACATCTCATTCTTCTTTTTTATCACATCGTATTTCTCAAAGATACTCAGTTTTGCAGACTCTTGTGATGGTTGGGTGATCAAAATGGTATCAGTCTGCTTCTTTGAGGGAGAAGTAGACATTGTTTGCTAGCTGCTAGAGAAAGGTGATGAATGCTCTCCCTTGACTATTGTGGTAGACTGGGTCTCTTCCTCTCCAGACGTGTCAGTAGTGTGACTGATTTTAGGCCTTTTCGTGTAATCTTGGAAATCTTCTGATGACACTTCAGTGATTGAAGGTGAAACAACATTTCTGGGTCTTTTCTCATTCACATGTTAGTAGCTTGATTTTTGACAAATTAAAAATATTAATTTAAATTAATAATGAAAAATTAAAAAACATTACTTCTTTCCATTTCAATGTTCAATATGACTTTATAATTGACATTCAAAATACTCAGAATAATGACTATATTATGAAATTTACATTATAAATATATATTTATATTAAAAAATTATAGCTTAATTATCATATATGATAGTGTGGGAGGGTGCTTCATGACTTAAGAGGAAATATTACCGTGGTTGAAAATCAAACATGCAAGACTCTCTTCTCTTCCAAAGAAGATCCATCTTTGAGCCATTCTCTATAGAATTCACAAGAAATCCTAGCTCTTTTAACACAATCAAATTTAATGAATGTTTTCAGTAAATGGTATTTAAACCTCAAAAATAATCCCATGAGCTTAAATATCATGCCAATTTTCTCAGTAAGGGAAAACCTTGGCTCTTCTCTCTCTTGGGTGGGTGGATTAGGATCACCCAACTTCAATAGTTGTAAAACCTTATGATAGCGTGGGAGGGTGCTTCATGACTCAGGAGGAAATAATACTGCTATTACTGTGGTTGAAATTCAAACATGCAAGACTCTCTTCTCTTCCAAAGAACATCCATCTTTAAGCCATTCTCTGTAGAATTCACAAGAAATCCTAGCTCTTTTAACACAATCAAATTTTTCCGAACTCTAGTAAAGAATGCTTTCAGTAAATGGTATTCAAACCTCAAAAATAATCCCATGAGCTTAAATATCCTGACAAATTTCTCAGTAAAGAGAAAACCTTGGCTCTTCTCACTCTTGGGTGGATGGATTAAGATCACCAGACTTCAATAGTTGTAAAACCTTATGATAGTGTGGGAGGGTGCCTCATGATCCAGGAGGAAATATTACTACTCTTACTGTGGTTTCCCATATCCTCTGGAGAGCTTCTACTATTACTCATGAGCCATTCTCTGGGATCCATCTTTGAGCCATTCTCTGGAGAGCTTCTACTATTACTGTAGAATTCACAAGATGGAGCAGCTAGAGGAGGAATTACAAGACACCAAAAACACGGTGTTTTCTCTGCAAGTAAGATATAATGAACTCTCGGCCCAAGTGCTCACTGTGTTGGAAGAATTAGTGACCCAAAGGAAGACTATCTCGCAGATTCAAGATGAGTGCATCGCCCTCCGTCAACAATTGGATGATGTTTGAGCCAGACCCCAATTGGATGATGTTTGAGCCAGACCCCAACAACTAATGGCGCTAGCAACAGACAATGGAGATTCATGGAATTCGGTGGAAGCTTCTTCTCCAGCAGTGGCTCCAGCTCAGCTGCACTTGAACGCCTCAACGCCAGACACAGGAAATTGGAGTCAATTTGGACATACCAGGTAAGGTCTTTTATAAATGTGTCATTTTTGCAGACATATACTACAGAGTATGTAACGGCAAGAATTATAGATGTAAGCACTTTGGGAAAATGGTATTGTTGTTATCAGTAACTTTAGTGGCCCCTTAGCAGGGCATTTTTTCTAATTTAGTATTAAAATTTAAATTTTGGACTCGATGTACTTATCTAACGTTCTCCAACATCATTTTCATATGAATAAAAAAATTCCCCCTCTTTCTAAAAATAAAAATAAATTTTCATCTCTTTAAAAAAATTAAAATTAAATAAATTTTCATCTCTTTAAAAATTTAAAATTATCATTTATAATATAAAATAGATATAAAATTACCCAGATTCTATTGTTTTGTAATATCATTCAACTTCATGTATATAACTTTGACTTGAGATAAATCCTTGCTTCTGGACATATATGGCAGTTTCTATTTTTTTTGGCTGGCTATATATATCCACAACCATAGTGAAAAAGGTTACCTCCAAGTTACTACTATTTACCTCAGTAATCAGGAATTACTGACATGGACTTGTCTTCTCTCTTTGCTTATAATCCCGATAACATAGGATACTTTCCTCTTTAATTCCATAAGACCCTTTAATTTCTCCCCTTCACATGAAAAACACAACATTTATGTAATTTGAAGAGCATAAGCTATTACATATTTAGCTTAAAATAAATTTATATTTTATGAATTGCTATAAATTGAATATATCTTTTAACGATGGCATCAATATTCCCTTGGTTGCTAATGTACCCTATGTCTGTACTATGATATAGGGAATCAAAAGATTTTATATTTCTAAATACTAATGAAAATATACGGAGGAAATTTATAAAATCAAATTTGTATGACTATCTTGACCTCATAATAAGAACGAAGTGTTTTAGTTATTCTTAATAAGAAGGAAATGCTTTAATTATTTTTTAAACTTATATAATATAAGTTGATGGTAAGATTGCAAATAATCATAACAATATGATTATAAGATTAATACAATATTAAATATTTTGGAGAATAGATATAAATATGGTAAAAAATATATAATATATTATATTAACATTTTCATTCATTTATAGGGTTTTATTTGTTATTTCATATTACTCCACTTTTATTATTATGAATTAAAAAATTTATATTTATAAATGGAAGAAATTTATAAAATTAAATTCATATGGTTATCTTGACCTCATAATAGGAAAGAAGTGTTTTAATTATTCTTTAAACGTATATAACAAAGATTGATGATAAGATTACAAATAATCATAACAATATAATTATAGGATTAGTACAATGTTAAATATTTTTGGGAATAGATATGGATATGGTAAAAAATATATAATTTATTATATTAACATTTTGATTAATTTATATGAGTTTTATTTGTTATTTGATATCTTATCATATTCATTTTAAATGGGGTTTTAAAATTGTGAAAAATTAAGTTAATATATTATTTCATATTAAGGGGGTGTATTTTTTAATTGAAAAATGTTTATAGGTATTTAGGGGTGGGGAGAATTTATAGGTATTAGGTGATGGCTTGTTGTGCAAGAAATCAATGCACACTCAAAATGATGAGACTCTTTTTCATAAGCATAAATCCACAATGAGGTTATACCTTCACTCCTTGTTGAGGTCACATGAATCCTTCACCTCACTCCTTGTTGAGGTCACATGAATCCTTCTTATAGAAAACGAGATTGAGAACCAAAGTCCCTATGTCACATACCCCTATATGTATCAATTTTCTTAAACCCATTTTTTAACTATATTTATGCATGTAGAGTTTTATCTCTAATTTTGTATGGTTCACTTTGTTATAGGTTGATTCTATGCATTTGTAAAATTCTATAGCTTGTACTCAATATGGCCACAAAATATATGATCCCTCCACACAACCACATGCATACATGTACATATACTTTCCATTTTTCATTATACAGGTATATGATTATGATTATCTTGATTTTGTCTGTAGGGGTGTAGATCGATTGACATGTGCCGTGTAAATGGAAGGAAAGATGTAAAGGAGGTCTCAAGTTCGGTTTTCACCCCGATTTACTCGTGTTCTATGCTTGCGGATTGTGTGGCACACCTAGGGTTATAGTGGTAGCGGATGGGTATCGACCCTGTGTCACGTGAGTATGAGAACCGTGAGTTATCGATTCCCCCACTACAAAAAAACCAAAAATTGATTACCTTGATTTTATTGAGCTCAACTAACCAATTGGGTCACCTACTTGGAAAGATTTGTCTTAACCTTCAAATGCAAATAATATTCTTGATTTTACATCTAATCTTAATTTTAATATAAGTAAAAACATAAGAAAATGATAGTGTAAAAAGGAGAAAGGACTAGTTTCTACCTAAAGGATAGTAAGAATTTCCCTAGGTCATATAGAGCCTTAGGATCACAATCTCTTACATCTCTCCTAAGGTTGAGTCTAAATGATAAGAAAATAGTAATGGATTATTAGGTAGATCACTTGCCTAAATATCACTACATAGACAAGATTGATAGATATATAGATGTTTTTTCCTAAAATGTCCACAATATTAGAGATCTAAGGGACTAAAAGTTATGATTTGAGATGACTTTTCTTTCTAGGTTTACAAGTTATGATTTGAGATGACTTTTCTTTCTAGGGTTTACAATTAGAAATTTGTGGTATACTTAAAACCTTTTCCTCGAAACACACTAATTCATTAGGAATGAAGGAGGTGTTATCCCCGGTTCCTAGGGATAACTAGGGATATTTTGTCTCGAGGCCCACATGGTCCAGACATGGAGTACCGAGTGAGTGATTTGAGCATACACTCGAGGGCTCCATCTTTCTTCCTGCATTCTTCTGTCCCTCACGCCGCTAGCATCACAACTTCATCACTACCGCATGCTGGTCAGAATGAGAGGCTCTGCCCCCATGAGAGGTAATTGGTCCAAGGTATCATGGTATGTAGTCATATTTGATCATTATAACCTTCTTATATGCATTGGTTTCTTTCTTATCGATGACCTATTGGATCTTACACTAACTAATTTGACCATTGTTGGGTGATTGATGGGGCAACTTAGCAAGACGGAAGCCCATGGGGGTTTTGGTTAGCCACCAAGGGGATTTGCGTGATCCATCACCGTCCGGCCCCATCATCTTGTATCACTTTTTTATCTTATACCTCGCTCATCCATACCATTCAGCTCACTCATTAGGGACATTTAGACCCTTCCAGGGTACATCTTGTCTGGGAAGAAGGGGCTAAAGGCCCATGTGGGAAAAGCAAACCGGGTAAAGATAAAGTTTCAGGAAAAAAGAAATGAGATGTTTCTCGCTACCAGTGGGGATCCCCCAGAAGGCAGTAAAAATCCTCTCTATAAGAAACCAAGGGACCCTAAAAAATGATTAAATAAATAAATGCAACTCCAACCAAGAGGATGGGAGGTCCCAACACCTAATGCCCATTATGTTTATAGTATTTAGCGCTATGACATCACACCTTATCCGGGTCACCAAATCCAGGTGCTGGACTCCTTTTATTACATGGCTACACAAAGGAAAGGGGGTCTATCATCAGCCACTCTTCATTTCGCTAAGATGTTAGTGGTAACGCTGTCACCGCCACCAAGGCAGTGTACTCTTCGTCGGAGCTTGTAGTAAAAAGGAATAAAAGAAAGATAAGGGGCAATAGTTATTTGGAAAATGCATTCCACATCTGTATAGCTCGCTTCCACAGCAACTCCATTTAATAACACCTTCCAGCCCTTTGGTCTGATTCGAGGATCGACATCCCTTAAACCACATCATCATCCCCATTACACATGGCTTGAATGATCCCTTTGAGGAAACTCTTCCATCTCTTGTGGTGGTAGCCCACAGGGTTGTCTCTGTTGGTTTCCTTAGCTTTGTATAGTAGATCCGTGTAATGTCTTTGAGCTCTAGGATGATTTGTTAGTATCATGCATATGTTTGATAAATTTAATGATGAGATACTATAATGCTTAATTGATATCCACGGTTCTTCGCTGATGAATTTTGATGTGCACGCCCATGAAACAGACTCATGCACATAGATATGATTAGCTCGGACCTCCATGGGGGATAAAGAGCCCACCGGCTAAGTTGTTGGGATGGCGCGTATATGTGGACGTAGTTGCCAGACGAAGCCCTTGGTACTTGAATAAGAAGGACTCATCAGCAGACGCTGGATGATTTGACTCCATGGGATCACCGTGATGGATGATGGCTCTGATGGATAGTACCACCCGTATCAGTCGGACGCTTTATGGCGTGCCTGGCTTGTCAAGTAACACATAAGAAGGCTGCAGGAGCTCCAGAGCTTTCCAAATTTTGTCAGGATGAGAGATATGCCTCGAAGCTAACGTGCCTCCTTATAGGGGCCCCATCGCCTGTCACATTACATTTTAGCATGTAATGTGACAAATAATTGAATAATGTAACGTCACTGGTTTCTGTTGTTTTTAATGACCTAATTGTTAATTAAAGGTCATAGAGATTGTATATATACGGAGGACGTTTACCCCTCATTTAGACATGCATCGGCATAACGCCTCTCGAGAGTGACTCTTTATCTCTTTGTCTCTGATATTTGCCTGGAGTGAGGCCACACCTCGAGGGAGGATCATTTTTGGTACATATGGTGTTTGTCATTGAAGAAGTTTGCTAACCAGGGTTTGATTATGCCTTCATGGATTTCCAGCAAATTCTGCACAGCAAAACTTTATTGGAATGCATAAAGTGGTCTTGCTTATTTGTATTGTTACATTGTTATTTGCTTAATCATTGAAACCCTAGAGCCAACACACAGTAGGTCGTGGCTTCATGTCCCCATGGATAAAAACTTAGAAATTGGATTAAAAGAGTCATTAGCCTAGCCATACTACACTAGCCATGCTCTTTTCTAGAGTTATGAATAGCTGAAAAGAGGACGTCCCTAGGCCTAATTGAGTTTACACCTAGGTTTTGGACTCTTAGGGTTTGAAAGTTTCAATTGTCCCTAAGCAACAATTTTCAGCCCCAGACTTGTATTTTAAAGTTAGCCATTTTCCAAAGAGTTCTAAGGAAAGAGCAATGGCCACATGAGGCCTAGCTTACACCTTAATGAGCCTCCTCCCCTTTCACTCCCAGGATAGCAACAACACCATCAAGTCTAACTCTCCCGTCCTTAGATTTCCTCTTAGATCCTCCCAAGCCATTATCCTTACTCCTAGACTCCACACCCAAGCAACCGTCTTAAGTTACAATGTTGAGTCTTTGATGTTCTCAAACAAATCTTCAAACTCCTTTATTTGAAACCCTAACCAACCTAGCATCTAGAACTAACCCTAATGATGATGACGCCTTGGGTCATTGATTTTGTGCTGAATCCTTCAAAAGTTATGGCTTCCACTCATCTCTATATAGCCATAGAGGTTTCAAGATTTTTTCATTGTTTGATTTAGCTAAAACGTCCACTTATTGGCTACCTAACCCTAACCCTAAAACATATAAATAATATAGAGACGCCACACTGTTTTGATCTCTTGCTTGGCTCAAACGCTAGACATTTATCACCTTTATTTGATAGACTTGAGTTGATTGCACATATAAGTTTATTTGAGAAAACGCTCCACTGCTATTCCCTAAATTGATTCTGCTAATGGTCGACGCCACCCCTAATTCCTCAAGATAGTGACAAAAAGAAGAACATAATATGTATATGTGTATGAGCAGATTTAAGTGACATCTATTGCATTGTGATATAATAATGATTGATATTAAACATTGAATGCTTTTATCACTTTGGGTATTTATTGAAGAAGTGTTTTAAGTTTTATTCTTGTTCATAATCATTGACTTGTCAATAATTACATTTGATCATTGCTCATATGTATGTTGGAAGATAGTCGTTAATCTTTTGAAGTACTAACCACTACAAGCACGGTAGGTCTAGTTCCTTTGTCTTGTCTCAAGTAAACAAAAATACACAGTCTGGAAGATTCTCTCCTCGACTATCTCTATTGGCAGTAATATATAAAGGGAAGTTTCATCCTTAGCCTTGAAGCTTAAACCTTGCATCCCTCTTAACCCTGTGACACATTAGGGAATGCCTTTGGGATTACAAATAGAAAGAACTCCCATCAGGTGATAGTGGGTGGGAATTTCACGCTTGAAGCCTTGACTCCAAGCTACCCAAACCCTTCCCACAACCTGCATGCGATAACAGGGTGAAAGGATTATAACATCAAGTCCTTGAATTGATGGTTATCTTACTTTAGTGGCATATCCTTATGTTGAGATATCAATGCACAAGTTTGCTTATTTTTATGATTTGTGGGCTTGTATGAGTTTTTTTCTATCTTAATACTAGGGGAAAAAGTAAAGAAGAATATTAAAAATGCCATGAAAAATATGGATACCTATAATGTATCTAGGGGGAAAAAATAAGAATTTTTTCAAAAATTAGATAGATGTAGTGGAAGCTCTAACAAAGGATTCTTCTTGGAGTATTATCTAACAAATTACAGCACATTCTTAATTCCCATTACATGTTTCTTTTCATAAATTGATGAAGTGAAGCCCGATAAGTACTCATATATCTAATATAATAATATTTGATCATATTAAATAAATTTTATGTTGTAGCAAAATTGGTCTTTTAAATTATGATTTGTTTAAAAGAATTAAAATGTAATTATTTTAATTATAATTTTTTTAAATATACAATTTTAAAATTAAAATAAATGTAAAATAAATATAATAACCACTATTATAAAAAGCAAAGTCGTCCATATAAAAGTAAACTCGTGAGAGGGTGAAAATCTCCCAAAAATCGTGTAATTTTAAAATAAAATAAATAAAAATTATTATTATTAAATTATATTTATTTTAAAATAAATAAATAAATAAATAATACATTACTAAATTAAATATATATATATATTTTTAAATTAATATAATGATGATGGTTGATGCTCATTAAAATCAAATTTTATATTTTAATTTGATATTTTAGAATTTTGTATTTTGCCTTTGAAATTGCTATATAATATGTGTATACAAAAGAGAATCTTTTTAAATAAGACAAATTCTTTAGGCCCACTATGACTAACATCCTATTTCATTATCCTTATTTGCTTCTTTAACTTAGTTAAAATAGGAACATACTTTTGATCTTAGAGATTAGTATTTTAATCTTTTATTTTATCTTCTAATTCTTTATAGCATCACAATTTCATCTTAAATTCAAATACAATAATATACTTAATATTATAGTTATAGTGACCTCTTCCTTTATACCACAATGACATGGCATGCTAGAGTTTCCAAGCAATCTTAGAAAGTTTCCCTTCTCCTCCATGTCAAGCTATCTTACTTTTGTATATTAGGTACCTAGTCATATCGATGTTCTCAATGGGGAAGACTCACTTCAATGAGGACGATAGGATATGTATTTCCTTTGATTTTGAGATTATAAGTTATAAAACATTTTGATTTTCCTATTTTCTTCAATGAAATTCTATGAGATGTTCCAACCCCAAACTCTTCAAACCATCTAGTGTACAATAATAGGGAGTGTGACAAGATTCTCAAAGAGGAATTTATTCTTAGCCCATAAGGAAAGGTCCACTAAATTGCAATGGTTTTCAAGCCCATAAGAAGCTTCCACCCTCCATTTATCATTTATCATCGCTTCTCAATGCTATAGTCCAATTGAGCTTGTGATGAAGATCGCATTCCAAGATATTTGCATGAAGTCACTTCCTCCGGGATGTTGGTCATCAGACAATACACAAAATTTATGTTTATCTTTGGATTCGGCTATTATAACCTAGGTTTTGTAGGAGTGTTAATCATACAAAATACCAGAGTAGAAGGCTTGGTACTTTTACTTCCTTTGTGGAGAGACACTTTTCCATAAAAAAAATATCCTCAACTTAGAAGATGATGATGACTATACCGCTTATGGTCTAATGGACACAACTTATTTATTCCAACCAACCCTCTAACTTGTCAATTTATATGCCAACAAAAGTAGGTGATAACAACAACCTTGCTTAAATCCTATATTATAGTTATTTTCTTCTAGCCAACCATCATTATTCCTAAACATGATAATAACCATCTTGTACAACCTTATCACAAAAACTTTTGACTTAAAAAAAACTTGGAAATGTAAAAGTATCCGTGCAAATTAGTAAACAAACCCAATATAATCCATCGTGTCAAAATTTAAAATGTCATAGTAAGCTTAAAAAATAAATAGCACGGATGAACCATTCAAGGGGATTAATCATTGAAATATTACTCTTGAGATAAGGGATTGGATCTCGCCTTGATTGAAGGGATTAGTCTACCATTATTTTGATAAAACATGATTTGTTTGACCATAATTAACGAATATAATTCGTGACCATAATTAAAGAATATAAATGGTGCAATTGATTTAGGATCAGTCTTTATCAGGAAAAGTTGGACTGAAATTTTCAGTGATTTTTAGGCCCACTTGAAGATCTCCTCACAAGTCGTAGGTTTGAGACGACGTTGCTTCTCTCAGCCCAATCATGGAAACACTTGCGTTTTACTCAAACAGGTTGGTTGTCATTGTTATTTTACTTCTTTTAGTAGTTCCATGAACAACTGCCGATTGCTAAATACCATCACTGATGTTACTTTCCTTTATTGCAAATTTCAGAAAACTCCATCGACACGACTACTCTAGTTGGAAGTTCATCACTTCACGCAACTGAAACTTCGGTATCGCTGACAATTATTTTTGAATGCAAAAATCAACATATTGAAAAACTTAAATCTTTCCAATTATATAAAAATAATAAATCAAATTTGAAAATCTAACAAATTCTCTCCAAATTTGAAAATCTTATCCCAAGCAATCAAACCCTAGCCGACATATCCGTCTGAGGTTGTCAATCCACATCGGTCACTTTTATCAGGCTATACCTACAGTAAACACGTGGCCATAAGTTGGTAACTGATCACTATTTATCATGTTATACTTATCAAAAACAGGTGGCCATAAATGGGTGGTTAATGATCATCATTTACGTAGAGACAAAACAAAAGACTTTTTTGTCCATAAAGGGCTGTCCATGTGTACAATTCGTATGTATCATTTGAAGAAGATAGGGAAAGATGGTCAATCTACATCATCTTTTTATTTTTTTAAGATAAATTGTAACAGTTATTAAAGTTAATTGTTTGTTCTTATTAGTGGATATAATTTCAACTATAATTACAAGTACAACGGAGATTGTGGATATTATCTCATGCTGAAATTATTATTCATTTTATATTAAAATTTAAAATTATTTTTAATTGATTAAAAGTTAGTTAAAATTATTTTTAATTGGTAAAGAGTTAATCATTTTTAGATTTAAGGAAATAGGTTAATGGTTCAATATCCATAAAAATTGGATAAGAGTGAAAATCTATTTTTTATTAGCCATCAACAAGTTATTTCATGTAACACTAATAATAATCACTAATAATTATAATAAATTTTAGGAGCTTAAAAAATAATTATCAATCCATACTTACAACATTGGTTTGGCTGTGATCTTAAAATTAGATTATTATTATTATTAAGTAAAAAAGGGAAGATCCTATTGTATTCGCTGTGTTGTCCTACAAAAACCTTTGGAAGGCCACTTGTCCCGTCGAAAAATGGAAACCGAGACAACTGTCTTCCTATGTTGTATGTTTCAAAAAATTGCCTGCCATATGTCCTACTTGAAAGAAACTAGGAGATATGATGACCATTAGTCTGAGCATGTCTCTTTAACTTACTACTAACATCATAATGATCTAGAGCACTGGTTCAAAACAAAACAATGCCTCTAACTAGAATCATTAACAGTGTAATTACCTTGTGGGTTCAGCATCCTCGCCATTCGTTCCAGCTTTGGCTTGTAGCACGAAGGGTTGTGCACACGTTGGGAACTGTCGTCCTGGTGACATGTTGGAGTATGCGATGAAAGTAGGTGGGCGGATCCCAATTGTGAGGAACGGTGAAGAGAAGGTTCTTTGGAGGATTTTGGACTGGTTCTGTCGTGTAGACCTCCTCCACATAGGCCATGGGAGATGTCTGAGCTCTTCTACGTTTTTGGGTTCTTTGCATCCTGGCTATGGACAAGGCCCTCTCGAAATTTTGCTGCCTCTTTCGGCGAGCAGCGGAAGCATACCAGGTTGTGCCTCTGCAAGGTCGACCTCTTTCCCTCGGCATGAAGAAGAGTAGAACTATGACCAGAATATCAATCGGGTGGCCAATTGTGCACCTGCGCTCAAACAACTCAGACTTTGGCCTACCGGATTCAGAATGCATCGTCTCCTGTCCCGGATCGCTGAAAAACTTGGGGTTCATTATGACATGCTTGGCCATAATGGCTATTTCCCTAGTGCCATGTGCGCCTGTCCTCCTCGCTCGTGCGAGAGGCCTCTTCCCATGGGCCTGGTTGCTCGACCTTACCCCCATCTTAATGGTGAGAAGATGGGAGCTAGTGGGTTGTATTTAAGGCCCTACTAGGCTCTCCACCCCGTGTCCAATATCCTCTACGTGGCACCCCATCTGGAGTGATTATTATTATTATTATTTATGTTTACATTTCATTTTTTTTAATATAATAATTGACATTTATATTTGGTTTTTTTATACAACATTATTACTTATTTTATTAAAAAAATGATATAAATAATATTTATAATTATAAAATTTAGTTGATTTAGTGTTTATTTAAGAGGTCACAAGTTCGGGTAGGGTATGTATACCTCTGTAAACTTGACTAGTCAAATCGTTGGGCGGAGGGGGGTCCTTTGTCCCACAAACAAGAGGGTCTCACACACCAATTTGTTGTGACTTGGCCATAACCTTAAAAATAGATTATTATTATTATTATTATTATTATTATTATTATTATTATTATTATATAATTAAAAGAATTAAAAAATGAAAATAAATATTTTGATATTTTAGGATTTCCAAAATTAAAATGAATTTATGTGCTTATAAATATACTTATATAAAAAGTAATTTGAGAATATGTCTTATATTTTGCAAATATTTTTTTAGTAAAAACTGCAAAAAATGCTTCAACTTCCTCCCTTATTAATAATTATTATGATTTAATTACTATAATGTTGATTTTGTTATATAAAGATTTGTATTAAAAATTTATATTCACTAATGAATGATCATGATGATGATGATGATTAACGTCCACTAAGACCTAATTGGTCTATCGGACCTTAAGAGGGTAAGTGATTACTTGTGATTCTTTAGAATTTTGTTTCTGTGCTCGAAAAGCATTAAGAGAAGGTTTCCAAGATCACCATACT
>SNQJ01S0002597.1:0-23904 GCA_010110895.2 Picea sitchensis
ATGTAGGCCCTGAAGATAATTAAAGAAAAGAATTACAAAATAAGAAAGTTTCAGGTCGGACCTAATGTTAAAAGGAAGTGACATAAATGGTATAAATAAACATCATTATACATTCATTTTGATACAAGTCAAATTTTAGAGGTAATAAGAAGAAAAGAAGGTCGGATTTCAAGGGAGGATGAAGTCTTTTGGTGATGTGTTCTAAGGTATTTTATTTTCAGGCCATCTTACCATTTTTTCTATAATTTGTTTTCTAGAACGATTCAGATGGTGAAATCATTATGGTATTGATAAGACATATCAAGGTACCTTTGGTAAAATTTTCATCTCTTGATTCACTATAATTATGGAGATACACTCTGTGGAAGATAGGGTTTGTGACCAATCCTGAAGCTAGTCAATAAACAGGTGTTCCGAGTAAAACAGTCATAACTTCTTCATATAGAATCCAAATGAAGTGGGGCCACTTCCATTGGAAAGAGTACGGATTTTAGTTTCTTGTGTGCCAGTTTCAGAATTAGATCTTAAATATTGAGCGTGGGGCATACTGTACAAGTTGGGTCATCTTAATAGACCAGAATTGAATAAAGTTTACCATTCTTTCTATAACCTCCTTTTGGGGAGGATTCAAGGATGGTGAGTTCAACTCTCTCTTGATATTTGAGGATTGTATCTTCCTCTTGGATATTTATCCCTCCCTTTACATTTGGAAGTTGTAGCTACCTTTGGAAGTCATTACTTCCCTTGAACAATAACTATTGATTATTTCTCATATATTGTGCATGGTGTATTGTGGTGTATTGGTGTAACTCTTATACTATTGTCCATTTCTCATTTGATATATTTGAATGGTTTAAGTATAAATTGATTTTTTTTTTAATTTTTACTTGATATTGATTCACCCCCCTCTCAGTATCAACAGGGAGAGGAGGCATCACTGTTACCCCCAAGCTCAAGGTTTTCGATGTATTCACATGTTCAAAATTGAAGACATTGCATGGGGATAGGATAAGTTAGAGTTTCTCGAGGAAATAAAAGGTTCTCACAATTAGTGGCATGCAATTGAATGGCATGATCCAAAAATGAAGATGTCACTTGAAAGTAAATGGAGGAGATGAAGATTTGAAGTGGAGTATATAAAGTGGTGTTAGTATGGTAGTGGAAGAAAATCAAGAATGAAATAATGTAGGGAATTATCAAGAATGAAGTATTGTAGGGAATTATCAAGAATGCAATATTGTATGGAATATATTGTTGGAGAAATTATTGTATACAATATAATATTTGATCCAGGATATTTTATTCAATGACTATAACATGAATTTCATTAAAGAGAATGAACAAAACATATGTTAAACACACACAAGGAAAGCATACACGTGGAGAAATAACGAGAAGAAACAATTGCACCAGGCTTGATAATAGAGTTCATCCCAAATATGGACTATGAATCTAGGCCCACTTCTCAGTGGAGAGGACTTTATATTATCTTAGAAAATTTTTGGAAAAATACATGGAAATACCTCAATTCTTGCGATGCCCTGAAAATCCAATGCTCGGATCCAAATTACGACTGCACTAGTGGACTTGGCTTGAAAAATCGTGCAAAAATGACTATAATTTCATATAATTATGTCACTGTCACTTTGGGGACCCTCCTGGGCTCCTTGCCTCAAAATCCATGCCACAATAGTCTCATCTATGCATTAATTGCAGGCTCTGCATAGAAATTCACTCCCGTGGATGGGTGTGTGGATACTCCCCCCTTGGTGCATGAATACTTGGCTTAAATAATTTCTATGGGTGGAATTTACAAAGCCACCCCTTGTGACTCGTTGGAAAGTTGATATTAATATTAGAGGGGATACCTAGGGTCAAACCTGTGGGCTCCTCCCTTTGGACATTGGTTATAACAATATACATTTACATGCCAAACTTTGGGTTCCCATCAGAGTTTTGGGGTTCCGGCCGGTCCGACTGTCGAATCCGGTGCGGACTGATCGGGCCCCTTTTTCGACCTCCAACAAACTTAACCTTTAACTAGAGTTGGTGATGTACAGTGGTTAGGATTTGCTAGTAGAGGAGTTGGTCATGTTGTTGGGCCTTTCTGTAGAGGTTGGGGGTTCGACATTTGTCCAGTCTTCCCAAACAAATTTTGTTACACGGTTGAACCAACTGGCCAACCGGGTGTTTCCATGTGGTATCCCTAGATTTGTCCACATCATTGCCAATGCATCTACCATTGGATCGTACGACTATTGACTAGGAATGCCAATGATATGCCATGTCAAGTCTGTATGGCCATGTGGAACATTTTTACTAGCCCAAGGGGACCCTAAAAGTGCCAAATCTACATGACATGTGACATCCTCTTGTGCTACCATGTCAACATGTTGACGTCAACATTGTACGAACTACACAGTCAACAGACTCACAACTTTGTTGTTTGACGAAAAAAATTAGATGACCATAATGTTTTCATACGGTGGCCGACTGAGGTGACTTTTACACCATTGGAAAGATATTGACGAGTTCTTCGACTTGGTGCCATTTTTGATGAGATTTGAGGACTTCAAATTTTGAACCTTTATGGATCCTCCTGGATCATTCCTCCCCACCGGAAAGCTTTTGGACCATCAAAAGCCTTATAGGTGAGGGAATTTCTCCCTCACTTTCCCCTTCTCAGTTCGTTGTGCCTTGCTTGGATGTGTGCCTTTAAGGCCCACTGGAATATATTCAACATCATCCCTGCATGAAGTCCTAGTCCTTCTGTCCAGGATGATATCTTCCTTCAACTCGTCCAAGTAATCAGGAGAAAACTCATCAACTGAAGGTACTAAAACACTCTCCCTTTGATCCATGATCAAGATAAACATCTTGCTAAACCTATACACTACCACATACAAGTATTCATGACCCCTCCTAGACATAGGTAACCCCCCTACAAGTATTCATGACCCCTCCTAGACATAGGTAACCCCCCTACAAAACCCATTGAGATGCTCTCCTAAGGATGAGAAGGAACATGAAGTGGTGTGTACAAGCCCAATTTTCTATTAGTGGGCTTACAAGTTGAGCACAACACACACCCCTTTACATATTTGGTTACAATTTATTTCATTTGAGGCCAATAAAAAAACCTCTGCAAATGTGCTATGGTCTTTCCTATCCCAAAATTCCCAGATACTAGAGAAGTGTGAGCTTCCTTGATTACATGCACTCTTTCATTTGTAGGAATACAAAGTTTTCCCAAATAGTAAAGTAGTTTATCTTGCAAATGAAAATTCTCCACCTGCGAACCATTGGTTAGCCTCTTGTTATCCCCATTTTTTTGGGAAAACTAAGGAGATTATGTCTCGAGGCCCTTAGGTTGCAGATATGGAGTGTCAAGAGACTACATGACTAGCAATATCATTTTGCACATATGGAGACCCTTCTCACCACCACACATGTCATGATTTTTGGGATGCCATCCACCACACCCACTGGATTTCGGAAGGCAATGGGCCTTGCTCCATGTGGTACAAGTTAGGTATTATGCTAAGTGTCATTTCAATATTTGAGGCATTTGAGTATGTTGTATGTTATACTTCTTTAGATTTCATGACATATGCTTAGACATTATGCCTTTTTCCCTGCTTCACCTTGGTGGTTGACATTGTTCCCTATTAATTGGTCTTCCTTGGGGATGTGTTTTCTACTAGGAACTCCCTTGAAGAGCCATCGTACCATTCCCGACCATACTTACCACTTTCCTTCACTATTTCCCCCCATTTCCTTATCTCTTGGGATTTTAGGGTGTATTGACCCAAGAAGGGGTTATCCCTCATTCTATGGGAAGAAGGGGTTTAAGGCCTAGAGGGATTGTTGTTGGGTAAGAGATAAAATCCTATGTATAAACATTCTAGATTTTTCACCCATGAATCACCCAATAAAGAAATGAAACACTTATCTTTTAGAAAAGGGGGACCCACAAGAAATATGATTATGAATGCTTAAAAGGTTAGTTGGATGATAGGAGGTCTCATCATGAGCCGACCTATCATGTTCATGGATATCTAGTGTTATGACATTACCATCATCTGGTCACCAAGCCAGGGTAATGGTTCTCAATTGCATGGCTGAGAGAAAGGGGGTCTCATCACGAGCCAACCTTCTCATTTCTGCTAGGTATTTTTGGGTGACACTATCATTATATGGAAACCACACTAGGGTAGGGGCCTTCAACTTGTCCCTAAAAATTGAAAGAAACAAAGAATCGAAAAACGACGGGCTTGGAATAATTTCATTACAAACGAAGGTGCCACACACCCTCTACAAAGGCACCCATGAATGAGACACTACAACCCCTTGTATGTCATGAAACCCATGCCCATTGAGTCTTAACCCTTAACCACTTCACCCACTTTAAATGGATTAGAGAGGGATCTCTTGGAAACTCTCCTTGACCTAGGGCAAGATCTACCCAATAGGACACCTCATCAACCCTCCCATATTCAAGATTGACAAGTCGCATAATGTCTTTGAGAACTTAATTGTTTGACATGATAATCTTTGATGCATGTGCTTAGGTGGCTCATTTATTGATTTGATTTACTTATCATGATGCTATGACTTGATATCCTTGGAGGGCGTGCTTACTTTTCTTTCCAGGACCTAGTTGGTGGACAATTTTGGAGGAACAAGCCTATCTTGGGCTTCCATGGGGCTTGAAGCCGACAGGTGGATGCCAAGGTCCTGCATGACGAATGAGAGAGATGAAACTGCAAAGGCCTAGAATATGATTTGGACGACATAAACTATCCCCCACATGCCAAATGTTTTTCCTGGGAGAGGCGAAACGTCACCTTTAGAGGCACGACGTCACCTACGGAGTTAGGGTTGGGTTGTGAGGTTGATATGCATTGGCACAAGGATTTTTTGAGGTGGTTGAGGCTTTGACCATGAATGAATTGACTTGGATGCTTGAAATGTGGCTTTGGGAAGCCTTACTACACTCCTCCAACACCAACTACTTGCTCCTAGTGCCAAAATGTCCCCTAAAGGGGTGACATCATTTTGAATTAGGGTTTTTTTTTTGTGTAAAAGCAAATTTTAAGTAAATTTTTAATATTATTTTGTAAAAGGGGAAAGATTAGGGTTGTTGACCCCTATTCTTGTGGTTTACCCTAATATTATGTGGAAAAACTATTTTGGAGACATTTTGTATAAATAAGAGATCATAAGATATCATTTTAACATATCTCTCCCATGCTAAAATTTTCTCTCTCCTTGGAGAAATTCATCTCTCTTTGCAATTGTTATGTTTTTCTCTTTCGATTGATGGAACAAAGTGTTGCTCTACACTTGAAGGATTTTTCTCATGCTTGTGGATGGATTATTCTTGGTCACTTATGGGTTTGAATTTGCATCTATTTGGAATTGGTAAGGAAATTATGCATTTATTGTCTTGAAATTGTTTCTTTCCTCCATAATTTTTAGTGGATAAACCCTTGGAGGAGTATAAGGGCATACACCCTCCCCAAGATTCATTTATTTTCTTGTGAAAGGTCATTAATTGCAAGGTTTCTTGGAGAAATACAAGGACGTACACCCTCCAAGTCACCTTTGTTTTTTTCACAAACCATGGGGAGTAAAAGGGCTTACACCCCTAGGTTATTTGTGGATCATTCTCATACATCCAAGGTCATATCATTGCATAAGGTTTTTCTAAGAGAAGTAAAAGGGATTACACCCTCTTAGCATTTCCTAGTGGACCTAGATTTTCTTGGGGAGTAAGAGGATTTACACCCCCAAGGATTTAGTCTAGTCTTCACATTTCTTTGATCCCACAACCCAATAGTAAGGAACCAATCATTTTTAATTTTCCTTGGAGAGATAAAATTGTTGCATTGGGATACATGAAAATATGAAGGAATCAACTTGTTCAAATCACTTTCTTTCGTTGATGTTATAGGATTTATTTTCCCCCTAGGGAATCTCAATTGGATAAGTGTTTCTTATTGTTGTTATAAATTTATGGTACAACCATTAGGGATGCAACAAACTCTCTTTTTTCACACTCAATTTCTCACTTTTTTACCGTTGGAATTAGTTGGAAAGTTGCAATTATAAATCTATTTGATGTTAGCTATTGTTGGGAAATATTTGGGCTTATTTCTTGGGGTAAATGTTGCTGCTGTAGAAAAACACTGCTAAATCCACTTGGATTTCATAAATATACTCTGAAGACTTATATTTACAACCATCTAAATACCACTAAAGTTGTTCTAAAGTGTTGAGAATTTATCTACATGTTTTATGCTTCATAACTCAACTAATCTTTCATGATTTAAGTGGTTAAATCTACAGTAGTTAATTGATTTCATTTATGATACATATTTATGATTACTTCTGCAATTAGGGACATCAATCTTAACTTGCTTGTCCACCTAACATATACTACATACAATTGGTTTTTCTTGTGTCTCGGGTAGGTACAATCACTTTGGCAGGTACCCAAAGACTTCGCAGCCTTAAAACCTTTCCAGAGATGAGCCATCAAAGCCACTTTCCTCTTCCCTTATTGACCTTTAGGGGGAAACTTCTCTTCCTTCCTTTCCATCCATCTCAATCCCCCCAAGGTCATCGAGATCACCTCCCTAGACTGACCTAGTCACCCTTGAAGCGCGATACCTATATCGAGGTGACATTAGGTATAGTGTCCCTTAATTTGTCACCACTTGGTGGTTGGGTCTGGATTTTCCCAACCTACAACTTGTGCGATAACACCTCTCATATACATCTTTGAAATATTCATCAATAGTGTATTTTTCACAATAACTTACATGAGCTAAGGAAGCATTTTTCAAAACAATAGATGTAGAAATAGGAGGCCAAGAAAGGATATCAACAACTTTGTTGTTTATTCCTTTCTTGTATATGATAAATAGATGGAACTCTTGCAAGAATCCCATCCACGTGTTATGTATTGACTGATGTAGTTTGGTTTGTGACTGTAGGTACTGTAATAGTTGGTGATCAATGTGTATGATTGTTTCCTTCCCCATCAAGTAGTGTTTCCATTTATTCACACTTTGTACCAATGCATATAGTTCTTTGTCATATGTAGGATAATTACAGACAACCTTAGAAAAAGTTTCAAAATGAAAGAAAATGGGATTATGTTGTTGCATAGGGATTTCTCCCATGGCATATGCACTGGAATCGGTCTCAATCTTGAAGAATTTATGTAGATTAGGTAGATCTAGCACTGATGTGGTGTTGATATTTTCCTTCAAAGTGTTGAAGGATTTCTGGTGTTTTCCTCCCCACTAGAAGACATGTTTCACATTGTTTAAGGCATGCAAAGGAGATGAAATATAGGACAAGTTAGAAATGAACTTTCTCCAGTACTGAAATTCCCCTAAGAAGCTCCTAACTTCTGTAGTTGATGTTGGCTTAGGCCAATTTACAATAACTTCAACATTGGAGGGATCTATCTTTAGTTGATCACCTCCTACAATATAACCCAAGTAAACCAATGAGGTTTTTCCAAAGTCACACTTTGACAATTTTACATACAACTTTTCTCTTTTGAGGACATCCAATACTTTATTTGCATGCATCACATGTTCATCCCAAGTCCTATTGAATACAATAATGTCATCTAAGTATACAATCACAAATTCATCTATGAAAGGCCTAAAAACATCATTCATAACATGCATGAATGTCGTTGGGGAATCACAAAGCCCAAATGGCATTACCAACCATTCAAATAGACCTTGTTTTTCTTGAAGGAATCCTTCCACACGTCACCTTCTACAACTCTGACCTAGTGGTAACCGCTCCTCAAATCCAGCTTAGTGAAGTACATTTTATTCTTTAGATGATCCAACAAGTCATCTATACAAGGCAAGGGGTACCTAATGGTTCTTCACCATGATTTTGTTTAGTTTTCGAAAATCCACGCACATTCTCTATGTTCCATATTTCTTTGGCACCATCACTATAAGAAAGCCACAAGGATAAGGGATTGGTATGATGACCCCTCTTTCAAGAAATTCCTACACCTGCTTCTTGATCTCCTCATTCTAGAGCACAAACATCTTGTACATGCCAATGTTTGGTAAGGAAACATCTTTGTGTAATTGTGTTTCATGTTGGATCTCCCTCTTGGGAGGAAATCCTTTGGCTCTTGAAAAACTCCATCATAGTTAGAAATAACATAAATCATTTCATCTTTATGAGAAGGATCACAATCATCAAAAGCATTAGATTTATCAAGATATTTTTCTTTCAAAACCATAAGCACAAATCTCTTGATAGCATTGATGTCTCTCTTCATTTGTCCTAAACTAACAAGAGTTAAGTTCTTCATACTGTGAGCTCTAACAATATATTCCACACCACCTTTTGTGAGATGGTATTTTTTCTCCTGTCGAAAGAAGATAGCATTCCTATCATACAAATAGGGACTTTCCAAGATAATGCCACAGATATCAAGCGAGACTACAACAAGCTCAACCTCATCTACCAACTTCAAAGAAATCAATCTACACTGCCTAGTAACTTGAAGTTTTTCACTATCACATACCCAACCAAGAGGGTAAGGTTTCGGATGAGGTGTTGTCTCTAAGACCAAATTTTTAACAATTAATTTAGATATCAAATTAACTTGAGAACTTAGATCAAACAAAGTATCCACTTTAGTATGTTTGGATACTACTCTAATATGAAAAAGTTCACTTCTATTCTTTTCATTTTCAGGAGATGGAATTGTAGATCTTGAACTAGTATGAGAGGAAAATTTACCTTGTACTCCAACTACTATGATTTTCATTTCATCACCTGAATTAGAACCTAGGTCTTGTTGCATTATAGAAATAGTTTTTAACTTAGAAGGCTAAAGATAATTGTAATATTGTTATGGGTGGATGAAAATTGTACCTTAAAAATATTTATGAATCCCATAATGTTTCAGTTAACAACATATCCTTATCATGAAAAAAAATGTTTTTACTATAGTTGTAACATCCCCATCCACCCAAGAAGGGCCATGCTACTTCAAAACGCTCTGATATTTCTTTGATACCTGACTATAATGTCCCCATGCACCCCATGCTAAGACACGTCACTACAACCTCAACTTTTGTCTCTCTAAAAACAATCTGTAACATCACCCAACATACTATTGAACCATGGTACTCCCAAAATTCACTACGCAGATTCTAATCTAAACAAAAGTATGTGCAATATCACTTGAAGTAGTGCATTCAACCTCCAACTAAGTTCCGCCACACCAACTTTCTCCTTTTAACACAATTTTAAGTAGTGGAAGTAACTCAAATAATTGTTCACAAGTACACTAATCACACAACATAATCGTGTGCACAACCACCTTGGCATCACACACCAAATCTTTCCTACTTATGCATGCAGACTACTTCCCTGTGTGCATAAGTAACTCCAGCCCCTGATTTACATAGAGTTTTCTCTGCACACACAATTATTCAAACCTCTTCATGAAGACTCATAATAAAAATCACAAGGTTAACTTCACAGAAAATACTATCAATATTTGTCATATCCATGCACAACTATAAATACATTCTATAAGCACAATTCTTATATGCACAAGCAACATAATATAGAGTAACAAAAATTACTTATATGCGATAAGATAAAATAATTAACCCATGTTAAACATAGATAAACAAGCACATAGTAAACATGACAAGCGCATAAAGAACGTGTATCTTTTATGAAAGTCACCAACTGTGCACAGAACTTAGACATTCCTCCCATCCATGGAATATTTTTCTCATAAGATTCCAGCAACATATCACCACGAGCTCGGGCTTAACTCCACCAAGAAAAAGGGTTCCTAGTGACCGACTAAGGTCTAATTCTCAACAAAATTCCTCAGTCCCAGGGTGCCCACTATTTCAACTAGCCTATAGTCCCTCATTCCCCACACACCTGTCACACCCAAGGAAGTGTGCCCCTTCTATTCTCAAGAGTCCCTTGACTTCCCCACTTCCCTTCTAGGGTTACTATCAATAGGCCAAAAAGGAAGTCTTCGAGCCCTACGACTAATGCCCAACGCACTAGGTAACAATTCTCAACAAAGCTCTCACCTGGAGAGTATGCTTATGGGCATGACAACCCGCTTCTTCAATAATGAATCTCTCACCTAGAGAGACTTCTCATGGGCCTGGAAACCCACCTCTTCAACAATAAAACTTTGATTGTATTATGCAAACCCCTTACAAGCTTCTCTGTGCAGATAAGGTAATAGTTGTCCTCTCTCAGATGGTCTGACCCCCTTCTGCACACCAGAAAATGAATAATGAATAATCCCCCGAAATACTCTAAGGCCAACAATATATATTGCATGCCTTAAAATTGACATATGTCACCTTTAGAATTATCTTAAGCTACTCAGTGACTTGTTTCATACCCTTGGAAACCTAGGATAAAATAATTATCCAACATTACACATTTCTGAAAATATTATAAAATATTCCCTAAGACTTAAGTCTCGCCCCCTTTTCCCTTTTTTGATGGAGTCAGCCCCCCATATATTTTCGTCTGAGTCTGTCTGTGCACAACGATGTAATATTATATTCATAACTGTAATTACATTTACATGGATAGACGCATTGACCTAATTGTATCCCGATTCACCAGCCTCATAATCATACAGGCTCTCTAGCCTCAACACATATACATCCATATATATACATATATATAACTTAGCTCTACATGCACTCCTAGGTCATTCCCACACACTTACCCAAGTGCACACAACACTATGAAACGTGTGTACTTACCTAGGTGTGTGCAACACTATGAAATGTGCACATCCTGCTTTTGATAACAATTCTCCATGCACTACTCCGGTGTGCGCACCATCAAAACTTAGTGCCAAAAACTCATCAGTATAAATGTACATTTACATTTACAATTGGTACCAATGGCTCACCATCCTATATGTACAATTAAAAAGGGTCAAGATCAAGGACATTACAATCCCCTCCCCCTTATTTATGAACTGTCCTCAGTGCATCATATACACATGTACATACAAAATTTCAAAATTATTCAAAAAGATGTGGATACTCTACCTACATAGCATCCTCGTGCTCCCAAGTTGCATCCTCAAGGCTGTACTAGGTCCATTGAACCTTTACCAACTCCATGACTCGATTTCATAGCTATTTGATTTTTCGATTCAATATGAAAACCAGTCACACTCAGAAATCACCTTCTAGTTCCACCTGAATCACATTCTAATCAATATTATGATTAGCATCAGGTACATACTTCTTAAGCAATGACACATGGAAAAATTATGAATACACAAGGATGCAAGAAATGCAAGCATATATGTGACAGGACCAATCCTCTCTAATATTTCAAATGGCCCATAATAGCGCATTGCTAGCTTAGAGCACTTTCCCAACTTCAGAGAACTACGCTTGGATTTCACTTTCAAAAACACATGATCAACCACTTTAAAATCTTTATGGGTTCTTCATTTATCTACACAAATTTTCTTTCTGTCTTGGGAAACCTTTGAATTCTTCCTTAACTTTACCATCTTCTCCTCCATTTCCCGAAGTAGATCTGGCGCAACTACTACATGGTCTACTGGGTTGTCCCAACTCGCTGGTGTGTTGCACTTTCTACCATAAAGTGCTTGAAATGGGATCATCTTTAAAGATGCTTGATACCCATTGTTGTAAGTAAACTCTACCAAATGAATGTATTCTTCCCATTTCAATGGCTTATCCATCACATACATCCCAAGCATATCTTCAATCACTCGATTTACCCTCTCTGTTTTCCCATCTATCTCAAGGTGATATGTTGTGTTGAAATTTAGATTTGTCCCAAATCCTCTGAATATCCTTTTCTAAAAGTTCGAGGTGAACTTGGAATCTCTGTCAAAAACAATTGTCTTAGGTACACCATGTAGCTTGGATATTTCTTGCATGTATATCTCAGCAATGTCGACTACTTTGTGCGTTGACTTCACTGGAATAAAATGGGCAGCTTTAGTAAGCTTGTCCACCACCACCATAATAGAATCATGTTGCTTAGAAGTCCTAGGAAACTTAGTTATGAATTCCATGGTTACAAATTCCCATTTCCACTTAGCAATGAGAAAAGTATGTAGAAAAATAGTTGGATGTTTGTGCTCAACCTTGACCTTCTGAAATTCAAGACATCTAACAATAAATCAACAACTTCCTTTTACATACCTGACCAAAAGTGTTTATTTTTTACTACGAAAATTGTCTTCTGGTAACCTGGATGTCCAACATAAGGATCCTTATGCATATCTAGCAATAACAGACTTTTCAACTCCTGATGATTTGGCACATAGAATTCGTGTCTATACATGAGGATCCTATCCTCTCTTAGCTCATAACCTTCCAAATTTTGTTGCGACATACCTTGATGTAAAGTCACCTTTATGTCCACATAACACTGATCTGATTTGGAAACTTCTAAAATTCTATCACACAAATCCAATTTATACATGCTAAAGGTTGTATCACGCATCTCATGCACTGTCCTTATGAGTGTGTCGGCCACCTTGTTCTCTTTTCTTATGATATGATTTATGTCAAAGTCATACTGACTGAGGATCTCTAACCACCTACTTTGTCTGGCATTCAAAATTGGATGTCTAAACAAATACTTAAGACCACTAGTATGGTGTATCCTTAGCTCAAATATTTTACCCATAATATAATTCTGCCACATCTTCAAGGCATGCTCTATAGCTATCAATTCTAAGTCATGTGTGGCATAGAGCCTTTCATGCTCTTTCAACTTTATTGATTTGTAGCATACCACATGTGCATTCTGACTAAGGACTCCACTGTTCCCTTCCTTGTATGCATCTATGCACATAATGAAGTCTACATCAGGATCAATAATTCTCAAAATTGGCGTACTTGTCAACAAATGTCTTTAAGTGTTGGAAACTCCTTGCACAACCCAGAGTCCATTCAAATTGCACACCCTTATTTTGCAAAGATGTAATTTTATGAGAAATATATGAGAATCCTTCAATAAAACCTTCTGTAATAACCCAAAATTCCCATAAATGAACTTACCTCTATGAAATTTCTTGGTGTCGGCCATTCCTCAATGGATTTTATCTTTTCCAGATCCACAACTATTCCTTCCTTAGAAATAATATGACCCAAATAATGCATATGTCGCTGATAAAATGAGCACTTGCTCAAATTTTCATAGAGTTGATGCTCCCTCAAAACTTGTATTATCATCCTCAAGTGATGCTTGTGAACCTCTTCATATTTTGAGTAAATAAGTATGTCATCTAGAAATACAATGACAATATTATCTAAATAACTTCTAAAAACTCCATTCATCAAACACATGAAAACAATTGGTGCATTCGACAACCCAAATGGCACCACTGTAAACTTGTAATGAACGTACCTTGTTCTAAAGGTAGTCTTATTGATGTATTTCTATTTTATTCTCACTTGGTGATAGCCAGATCTAAGATCAATCTTTGAAAATATCCACACAGCCTGCAATTGATCAAAGAGGTCATCTATCCTTGGCAAAGGATAATTGTTATTTACTGTTACCTTGTTCAAATTCCTGAAGTTGATAAAAAGTATCAGCGTACCATCCTTCTTCATGAACAAAACTGAGGCACCCTAAGGTGACACACTTGGGAATATATACCCCTTCTTTAGAATCTCTTCAAGTTGCATATGCAACTCCTTCAATTTTGGTGTACTTATCCTATAAGGAGTCTTGGATATAGATGTTGCTCCCGGCATCAAATTTATAGAGAAATCAATATCTCTTTTTGAAGGAAATCCTAGTATATCTTTAAAGACATCCTCATACTATTTCAGTACTGGAAATTCTTCAATACTTGGCACTTTATCCTCAGATACCTCTTCCATGTGCATTGCAAATACTTGGCATCCTTTCATGTATCTTTTCTTCAATTGCAAGGATGAAACTTCTCTGATAGTTACAACCCTTGGAATTCCTTGAATTGTTATTAAGTTTCCTTCCTCATCCAAACAAGTAAATTCCTTATTGTAACAATCTAGGACAACATGGTGCTCGTCCAACCAATCCATAATAATGAGGCAATCATACGAGACCCAATGTATAATATTCAAATCAACCTTTGTGCGAAGTCCATTCATCTCCATTAGACATGCTTTAACCATTTCATTAATTTTCCTCTTTTCTCCTGTAGCTAATTTCACTAACCATTATTTACCAAGCTTGATCCTTGGCAATTGGAATGTTTCCACCATCTTAGGGTCTAAATAACCATGACTAGCTCCTGATTCAATTAAAATAGAAATGGGTTGGTCATTAATCTAACCTTTCGCCTCGATCATGTGCGACTAAAACACAACCCGCTTGTTATCCAAGTTGTGTAAATCCTTGGCACATTTATGCCCATGTCCTCAATTATCGTATCTTTTTGTACACTGTGCACATTCCTCACTTTATCACCTCTTTGAGGGAAATCTGTTGGGTATGTGTTATATTCTTTGCATGTGTTTTTGTGGGTGCGTCAGATTCGACAACTACGTCTGACGATCCCAACTTCCTTCTCTATTTGTGTCGTTTGCGTTGGGTGCTTTCATAGGGGTGTCCTGGGGGGGGTAGGTTTGGTCCCCCCTGGTTACGCACAACATTCAGGACAATGCCTCGATTGTTTTTTTTTGGGTGATTTTTTTCTGTTTTAGTGGATTTTGTTGTTTTTAGCGGTTTTCTAAATTAATCCTGGATTAACGAATTAGGGTTTTGGTAGCTACGAAATACCTAAAATATTGTATATATTGTATTATGAATGGTGAAATTAATATGATGAAGAGTTGAAAGGTGCGGCACCAAGGAAGGTTGGTTTTGTCCTGGTTAAGGGTTTCCAGTGTAAATCTTTGTGTATTGTGTGTATGAGCCATTGATTAATTTCTAGTTTTCTTAAGAATATGTATGCATTTTTTTACTTCATAGGTTTAAAACTTACAAAATATCTGTGCATATGATTCCAACCACAACTCCAACATTGAATAGATTTGTTCCATGGATTTTTCCCCACTGTCTCCAACATTCTGGGCTCTTGGAGAGTTGTCTATCCTTGCGCAGTATTTTTGAAAAATGGTGTCTTAGCCCCCTTATTCCTATAATCCACCTTGTTTTTCATCTTATCTTCCCAAGATTTTTGGGAAGTTGATCTTCCCCTTTGCATTCATAAAAAAATTTACTACGCCTTATAGTTTCCTCCAATGTCTTAGGGTCATCATACTATATATTGTCACTGATAAATGAAGGTAACCCACTCAGATACCTCTGAATTTTAACTTGATCATCCTTGATGAATGAAAATTATTTCAACAACTCTAAGAATCTCCTTTCATACTCATATATCGTCATACTCCCAAGATTGAGTTCAAAGAACTCCTTCATTTTCTTGTCATAGTATCACTTGGTTAAGTATTTATTTTGGAAATACCTCTTGAACTCCCTCCAAGTAAGTTTCCTCTCATCAATGTGTTGCACTTGCACAAACTGATCCCACTAGATTAATTTTTTTCCTTTTAGTTGGTAGATAGAAATTCTTCCTTCTGACCACACAAAATAATTGTGCAGCTGGAAGTACTTCCTCATACCCAAAAACTAGGTCTCCACATCTTCATCCTTCTTGTGCTCACCGTCAAAAGTAGGAGGCCTGATCTTATTCATTTCTCCCAGTATCTCTTCCACCCTAGTCCTTCTCTTATGACTCATGATTGGATATGGACTCGAACTACTACACACTTTCCTAAAAGAATGATTTGGCGAGTGAGGTCGATGCATACTAACACTTATTGCTTCTTTTATTTTCTCATCATGAGACTTAGGACTTATTGACCTGCTCGACTCTATCTCCTTATCCATATTATTTTCTATTATGTCTAGGCTCTCCATCAATTTGACATTAAACTCATCTTGTTGCTCCTTGGCTCTCATAAGCCTTTCATTATCCACTTTATAACTTAGGACATCTTTTTACAATCCATTTATGGTTTCTACCAAGTTCATGTGCTCCTCCTTGGATTCGGAGCCATCAGCACCCAAACCAACATAAAAATCTAAGTCCTCAAGTGGGAGATCTAAGTTTAAGGGTAGATCTAAATCTCCCTAAAATTTTGTAAAGGTATGCTGGAGATGTTGAAAATAAGGGCACTACAAGAAGCAATGTAGATCCAAAGTTGAGAAAAAGAAGGGTTCTGAAGAAGCTCCTTCTACATAAGAAAATACCTCCAAGGAAGAAGGAGGGGATGTGTACTTGGCTTCTTCAAGCACACATGTAGATCATGAGGCATGGTTGGTTGACTCGGGTGCATCCTTTCATATGACTCCCCACAAGGAGTGGTTTTGTGAATATGAAAGGTATGATGGAGGTAATGTTTTCCTAGGTGATGACTCAACAACTAGAATCATAGGACGAGGAAAGGTAAAGTTGAGGCTCATAGATGGAATGATTAGAACACTACCTGGTGTTCTTCACATCCCAGGATTGGCCAAAAATTTGATTTTTGTAAGAAAAATGGACGATGCAGGGGTAAAAACAATATTTGAAAAGGAAAATTGTAGGATGGTTTGAGGAGAAATGGTGTTGTTGAAGGGAGTTCAGTTTGGAACTATGTATAAGTTGCAAGGAATCCCTATTAGTGATAGGTGTAATAGTTCCATTGTTGTTGATATTGGAGTTGAAGAGGAACGAAATCCTACAGTCTATGGAGAAAAGGTTATGATGTGGCATAAAAGAATGGGACATATTGGAGAGAAGGGTCTTCGAATACTACACGGTAAAGGTATGGTTGAAGGTATGTCTAACTGATCTCTGGATTTTGATTTCTGTGAACATTGTGTATATGGGAAGCAAAATCAGGTAAGATTCCCCTCTGGTGCAACAAGGGAAGAAGGAATTGTATAGCTATTTCATAGTGATGTGTTTGGGCATGTGTCGGTTCCATAATTGGGAAAATATGTGTACTATGTCTCATTTATAGATGACTTCTCGAGGAATACTTAGATATATTTTCTTAGGAAGAAACATGAAGTCTTTGACAAGTTTACAGATTTTAAGGCTCTTGTTGAGAATCAAACAGAGAAAAGAATTAAGGTGTTGAGGATAGATAACGGTGGAGAGTTCCGCGGGAATGAATTTGAAGAATTCTGTAAGAAGTGTGATATAGCAAGGCAGAATACTATTCCATATACACCTCAACATAATGGAGTTTTAGAAAGTATGAACTGGACGTTGATGGAAAAAGCAAGGTGCATGCTTAGTGGTGTCGGGTTAGGGAAATAATTCTAGGTAAAGGCAGTGGGTACTGCATGTTACCTGGTCAACAGATCACCCTCGTCAGCATTGGATGACAAGACTCCACAAGAGGTATGGACTGGTAAGAAACCTTCTCTCACACATCTCAAGGTATTTTGTCGTGAGGCCTATGCTCATGTTCCAAAGGAAAATAAAAGTAAGCTAGATAAGAAGGTTGAAAAGTTTATCTTTATGGGGTATAAATATGATCTTAAAGGTTATAATCTTTGGAACCCAGAAACTAAGAAGGTTGTGTATAGCCGAGATGTGGTATTTAGAGAAATAAAATAAGTTTTCAAACAGGATGTCCTACCAAGTAAGGAAGAACCAAAGAAAATAGAGTTTGATTTAAAGGATGATGAATCAGACTCTACAGAAGAACATGAATTAGAAGAAGAAGATCCTCATACTCTAGTATTGAGGAGATTGGTTCGGGAAAGAAGGCAACCAGAAAGGTATACTCCACCTGATTTTTGTTCAAATTTTTCTTTGTCTATTACCGATGATGATCCTAGAACTGTCAGGGATGCAGTGGATTCAGAGGATGGAAAACTCTATAAAAAGGCCATGGATGAAGAAATGGAAGCCTTGGATAACAATGAGGCTTGGGATCTAGTGTAGTTCTCGACTGGAAGAGAACCCATTGGAAGAAAATGGGTATTTCAAAAGAAGTTGAATGCAAAAGGCAAAGTGGAGAAATACAAATATCGGTTAGTAGAAAAGGGTTATTCCCAGGTTCAGAGAATTGATTTTGGTGAGATTTTTTCTCTTGTTGCCAAGTTAACTTCTATTAGATTTTTTTTATGTGTTGCTACTGCATTTTATTTTGAAGTAGAACAGATGAATATGAAGACAACATTCCTACAGGGGTATCTGGAAGAAGAAATCTATATGGAGCATCCATAAGGCTTTGTTGTGAAGGGAAAGAAGGAGCTGGTATGCAAGCTGAAAAAGTCCCTGTATGGTTTAAAACAATCACCAAGGATGTGGTATCAAAAATTTGATACTTATATGCTAGAACTTGGCTTCACAAGAAGCAAAGAGGATCACTATGTGTATTTTAAATTAATTGGTGATCATTTGATTTATTTGGTCTTGTATGTGGATGACATGTTGCTAATAGGAAACAACAAGGAGACTATCCAAGATGTGAAAACTCAGTTGTCCTCTAAATTTGACATGAAGGATCTTGGTACTGCAAATTTCATTTTGGGTATGGAAATTAAAAGAGATTGGGAAAAGAGGAAACTCTGGTTAAATCAGAGAAAAAATGTCGAGAAAATATTGCAGAGGTTTAATATGCAGGAATGTAAACCATTCAAGGTCCTTATTCTTGTTGGTGTAAATTTGGTCCTTAGTCATGGGAAGAGGAGGAGGACATGTCTCATGTTCCATATGTGAGTGTATTTGGTAGTTTGATGTATGCAATGATTTGTACAAGATCAGACATTGCACATGCAGTGGGAGTTTTTAGCAGGTATATGTCAAAACCAGAGAAGGAGCATTGGACAATAGTAAAAAGGGTTTTCAGGTATTTGTGTGGCACTGCTAGCTATGGATTGTGCTACCATGGAAGACTAGGATTGGACAGAGTGTTGGACATACATGGCTTTGTAGATGTAGACTGGGATAGAGATATGGATCATAGGAGATCTACAAGTGGGTATGTGTTTAACATGTTTAGAGGAGAAATCAGTTGGATGAGAAAACAACAGTCTATAGTGGCACTTTCAACTACAGAAGTTGAATACATGGAAACCACTCATACAAGAAAGGAAGCAGTATTGTTACAAAGATTGTGTTCAAGTATTGGGTTGGCACAAGAAGCTGTAAGTATAGATTGTGACATTCAGAGTGCAATTTTTTTGGCGAAGAACCCAATTTATCATTAAAAGACAAAACATATTGATGTTCAATATCACTTTTATGAGAGACATGGTTGAATAAAAGAAATTTTTGTTGATGAAGGTGGACACTTTGAAGAATTTTGTAGATTCATTAACAAAATATGTGAGCACTGAGAAGTTCTCTTGGTGCAGAGGATCTATGGGAATTGTTTCCTTGAATTGTTGACTATGTAACCATGTAACCCCTTGTATGCAAAGAAAACAACAAGTGGGATAATTTTGGGTATGTGTTATAGCCCCCTTGGGCAGGGGTTGGGGCAATGTTCTTGATTTGTTTCCTTGGGAAACGTGTTACATTTTTTGCCTCGTTTTTCGTGTCACCTCAATTTTTTTGTCCATTGTTGGGAATTGTTTCGACACATTGTTTTTGGTTGATGATTTTCTATTTTCAATTAAGGAATTAGGGTTGTTGACTAATCTAGGTCATTGGGTTAGGGTTTTGGATGCCAGTAGCTCCTATATGTATATTGTGTTGTAAACAATGTATGATGTGAATGAGTATTGAATATGCTAGTTTTCCCGATTTGGATTTTCAGGGGGGAAATTTATGTGTAATGTGTGTATTTTCCATTGTATCTTTTTTGTTCTTTTATTGAAAATTTGTTTGCAGTAAATAATTGTACAAGGTTAAAATATACAACACATAGAGTTTTATCTTCACACATGACTATTCAAACCTCTTCATGAAGACTCATAATCAAAATAATAAGGTTAACTTCACAGACAATACTATCAATATTTTTCATATCCATGCACAACTACAAATACATTCTATAAGCACCATTCTTATATGCGCAAGTAGCATAATATAGAGTAACAACAATTACTTATATGGGACAAGATACAAGAATTAACCCATGTTAAACATAAATAAATAAGCACATAGTAAACATGGCAAGCACATAAATAACACTTACCATTTATGAAAGTCACCAATTGTGCGCAAAACTCAGGAGTTCCTCTTAACCATAGAATCTGTTGCTCATAATATTTCAGCAATAGGTCACCCCCGATATGGGGCTTAAATCCACCATGAAAAAGGGTTTCTAGTGAAAGGTATGATTCTCAACATAATTGCTCAGTCCCAAGGTGCTCGCTGCTGCAACTAGCCTATAGTCCCTCATTCCCCACACACCTGTCACACCCAAGGAAGTGTTCCCCTTCTCTGACCAACTGTCCCTCTGCTTCCCCACTTCCCTTCTAGGGTTACTAGCAATTGGCTGGACAATAATTCTCTAATCCCTGTTACTAATGCCCAACACATCAGGTAACAATTCTCAGCAAAACTCTCACCTAAAGAGTATGTTCACGGGCATGACAAACTGCTTCTTCAACAATAGATATCTTACCTAGAGAGACTGCTCACGAACCTTAAAACCCACCTCTTCGACAGTAAAACTATGATTAGAGTACAAAAACCCCTTACAAGATTCTCTGTGCAGATAAGGTAATATTTGTCCTCTCTTAGATGGTTTGACCCCTTTCTGCACACCGGAAAATGAATAATGAATAATCCCCCGAAAAATTATAAGGCCAACAATATATATTTCATTCCTTAAACTTGACTTCTTTCACCTTTAGAAGTACCTTAAACCACTTGGTCACTCATTCCCTATCCTCAGAAACCTAGGATAAAATAATTATCCAGCATTACACTTTTTCGAAAATATTACAAAATATTCTCTAAGACTTAAGTATCGCCCATTTTCCCTTTTTTGCTGGAGTCAACCCCACATCTTTTTTTCTGAGTCCGTCTGCACACAATGATGTAATATTATATTCATAATTGTGATTACATTTGCATGGATAGGCGCACTAACCTATTTGTATCTCAGATCACCAGTCTCATAATCACACAAGCTCTCTGACCTCAATACATATACAACCATATATATACATATATATAACTCAACTCTACTCACACACCTAGGTCAATCCCACACACTTACCTAAGTTTGTGCAACACTGTGAAGTGTGCACACTTACCCAGGTGCATGAAACACTATGAAATGTGTGCACCCTATTTTGATAACAATTCTCCACGCACTAATCAGGTGTGTGCAACATCAAAACTTAGTGCCAATGGCTCACCAGCCTAAATGTACATTTACATTTACAATTGGTACCAATGACTCACCAGCCTATATGTACAATTACAAAGGGTCTGGATCAGGGACATTACAATAGTAAACATTTAGTTTGAAGTTAAGTGTCTTGAGAAAGGGAGCACTAAAGACATTGAAGGTTATCAAACCGACATTTAAATATTGGAAGATCTATTTTTATTCTTCACATTCACAACCTTTTTAATCTAGTAGTCAATGAAGGATTTTCCAAGTGTTGGAAGGAAATCCTTATTGCTTATATTCTTAAAAGTGGTGACAAAAATATTCATTCAAAAGCATAAGACTATTATGATAATCCCTTGTTTAGATAAGTTGTATGTATTAATGTTGGAGAATATGATTAGCTCATGGTTTGAAAGTCATGATAAGAGAGATAAGGAGAAAGATGTTTTTTTAGGTCATTGTTTGACATTAGAACACCTAATTATTCTTAGGATTATAGCCAATATTGTCGAAACAACAAGGTCAATCTCTAGTGAATTGTTTTATTGATTTCAAAAAAGATTTTGACACGGTCCTTAGAAATATATTCTAGAAGAGGCTAGAATATATTGGGGTTCCTTTTGGGTTGAGGTTTGTAATAAGAAGGTGATACAAGAGGGTCATTTCCAAGTTTAGAAATAAATATGGATGGTTAGATGAAATCATTTTAAAATTTTAATATAGGGGTTAATCAAGGTTGTTGTCTGATGCCTGGTACTTTTGGTATTTATATCAAGACAAGTTAGAGGATTGATTGGAGAAAATAGGTTGTGCAGGAATGGATTTGGCATGGTTATTCAACATCCTCCTTCTATATGTGTGTTCGCACCCAATTCGTCACCTGGTGAGAAAATCTAGGGTGCTTACATGCCCTGTTGGGTCTTGCAGGGCATGACAGCTGTGGAAGGAAGGGTTAGAGAAAACAACACAAACTACAAGCGAGAATTAAATAACAATAAACTAAAACTGTGAGCATATGAAATAGAAACAATAAACACAAAAAGACACCGATATCACCAATAGTTTTGAGCTGATCAATTGATGAAACCAGAGCACGATGAAGGAAGGGAACTGTGGTTCCTTCTTCCCCCAAAGGAAGGCTCTTGAGACCCTCACGAATTTGCTTCCCTTACAATGTAGAAAACTGAGAATGATGGTGAAAGAACTCCCAGCAAAAAGAAATGTTGTCGATGTGTTACCGTCAAAGAATGAGCCCTTGACAATCTCAGCAGCATAACAATACTTGAAATTCCTTGCGAAAACAATGGTTCTTCATGGCTTTTTATAGCAGATCACCGGGCGATTATGTAACCTCTTCAAAGTGTGAAAAGGGGCTCTTTAGGGCTTAATTAGGTCTTAGACCTGCCGACTCTGCAAATTCGGCTCGGATTTGGGAGTCAAATCAGATTGGGAGCTGGTCCATAAGCGGTTGGGAGGCCGACCAATGCAATAAATGCACCGTTTAGCAGGTGCACGGATTATTGCGCTGACAACCGCGCGTCGTGCGCACATGCACGTAGAGTACGTTCTTGTCCCGCGCATGTGTGCGCGCACCAAACTACTGTAAAACACCCTTCAATTTTTGGTTACTTTGTATAGTTTTTGACCCTTCTGGAATGCTGTGAAATTAATTCAATGCCATGAATGAGTTCATTGTTGTTTTGGCAATGCGGAGTTCTTGTCGCCATGTGCGGACGAAATTTCAGTGATAACAGATGCCCCCTGATGGATGAGGTTAGGAGCATACGTATAGCCGAAATCCATAAATGTTTCTTCTACTGAGAATGTTGTTGTAAGGGAAAGCAATAGTGGGACCGTTCGGAGCGATCCCTTGGAGAAAAAAGGAACCGGTAGGACTCGACCTTTTGAGAATTGTGCAGGAAAATATACAACTGTTTGTACAAACGAGGCGGACATGCCCCATGCTCGTGTTATGTAACTCTGAAAAAAGATGACATAGTGTTGGTGTAGACAACTGCAGTGCCCTCAGGGGCGGTAATGATAAAGGCAGAAGACAATTCTGCAAAGGAACATACTCTGAAGAATAGGCAATGGTCGCGGTAATAAGCAGCGACGATGATGTGGGCATTGATGGCCCTACCAAGTTCAGAGGTCTTCGGAAAATAACAAAAATAACTGCAATAGTCGCAAAGTAAGACCCACCATAACATGAGAGAGTGTTGGTGTTGAATGTTATGGGGGCCAATGACAGCAGGGAGCAATGGTGTTTCACCCTGTGCCGTCCGAGATATCTCATTAAAATGGAGAATGAGAATCAAGATACTGTCGCCCTTCTGGAAAAGTGTGCTGATGTCGACAAAAGGGGGATGTGACTCCCAGAAAAAAAAGGGCTCCGTGGAATCTACTGAGGTGAGGAAGTGGAAGAGGTACATGGACGAAGTCAAGAAGTGGGATGACTCAAGACTACCCTTGGCTGGAGGATGTATGAGAGAAACAGTGGCCGCAACCGTGTAACAAGGTCGAGTGTCAGGGGGACGACAAGACCGGTGCT
>SNQJ01S0002597.1:31716-118657 GCA_010110895.2 Picea sitchensis
GTGTATAAGTATCCTGACTGTGCGTAAATGAGGTCATATTGTTGGGCCTTACTGATGGCTTCCTCTTCCGATTGAGGGAAGGTGGAAGCGACGTCTTTACCAAGTAGAGAGACAAGTGATCTAAGAAACCAATCAAGGCACTGTTGTTTGGTGGTTTCTGCTTTACACAAACTATGTCGCCTACGCCACTCATGAATGTGGTCAGCGATGTGGGTGGTTGAGGTCTGTTTGAAGTTAGACAGTAGTTCTAGACCATTGTCATGGCGGATGGGTAATTGGAAAAAGGTCAAGAAGGCTTTGGCTAAAGACTCAAAGGTCGTATGGGACCCTGATTTTTATTCGACATACCATTTGGCTGATGGGCCTGTAAGTGTGCGTTGAAATAATTGCAGTCTGACGGAATCGTCCATGATGCTATTGGAAGAACACCATAAATGAAAGGTCATGACATGGTTGGCGGGGTCATCCCCTGCCTTTCCTTCAAACTTTGGTATGTCTGAAGGAAGTTTGGTTGGCATTGCAGGCCATGTGGCATCATGCAATATAGGATCATTTGTGAGCTTGGTGAGATCTGGTATGTTGAGAGAGGCCAAGTATGGCATCTGTAGTGGTGGGGGAGGGTTAGCTCCAACCATGTTGTGTTGTGAACCCGACCCTTGATGGGGACTAGGTGGGTTGGTGCTCCCTCCTTGAGAGGAAGTGGGTCCCCCGCTTCCGTGTAAAGGAGAGTGAGTGGACGGATGACCTTGGGAAGTTGACCCAAGTAATGTAGAACCAAGCAAAGCTGATCCCAAGATGGTAGCACTCGCAAGAGTGTGTGAAGGAGGTACCGATGAGCGGGTATGACCAGATACTCCCCCTAAGATAGGAGGAAGGTTGAGCAAACGTCGTGAACGATGGGGGTTCTGTGGTTCCCCTATGATGTCAGGCTAGTTGTGTGAATGTGTGCAATAAGTGGTGAGAGAAATATAGAAACCAAAAGCCTTTGCGTTGAATGCTTACACAATATATATCCAAATCAAACTGTAATCAGATGTGCATCATACATAAAATGAGAAAGATACATATATATAGGTAAGTGGGTTTTTTGTCCGCGTGGGGGAATCAAAAAGAAAGCAAATTCTCATGTCCTAGAAGACGTAACGTCCTTCCTCTCAAATAGCACTGGACCTTCCAATAGTTTTCATCAGTGGGGTCTGAATTCACTGGAAGAGAGACTAGTGAAGGATGAAGTAATTGGTTATAATGAGGGGTAGAGGGGGCATATCCCGAAAGAGCTGGTGATACTTCCCAATAGCCACACAAAATCCAATCAAGGTGCAATTGCAGCCCACAATCGCCACCTGGGTAGATGTCCTAAAGTTGGTCACTAGGTAACTCGGTCTAAGTGCGGCATTTAGATTTTCGGCCTAAGAAATGGGTCACGGGCTGGATCCCGTCCAAGAGGTGGGTGCCTCAAGGGGGGACGCACAGAACAACCGGACCTCGGCCTTCGACCCTTCACGGGTATCTCCCTGCCTTATGGTGATTGGAACACTGGACTTGGAGGATTTGAAGTTCCCTATTTGTCAACTTCTATGTTTGAGAATGTGAGAACCAGATAACGGGGAGTTATTTGGATGCCTATCCCCGAAATCCTACCTAGACTAAAAACTTCTTTTGGAACCTCCTGTGGAGGAAAACTTAGTGAGTTTTTAGAAAGTTTTTAGATGAAGTTGTTTTGTGAGGCTGGGGGTGCAAACCAACCTTGTTTGATTAACAGTGGGAGTGGATAGTCCTGTCAAGAAAAGATGGGGTGTTTTCGGAATCCCTTTGAAGGAAACCTACTTAGACCTCCACGTTTCGAGACGAGGCTATGTGAGTGAAGAAGTGACTTTTGTGTGTGAGTGAAAGTGTACCAAGTTTTAGTTATTTAGATGTCACCTTGATGCATGTGGACTTCGCTTGGTCCTTACAAAAGTGTGATTACCTATTTAGCTAGATGTCATTGGTACAACCTTGCGGAATTTTAAAAGCCCTAGGAAACTAGCATGTGGACATGTGGTCCATTACTATCATTTAACTCCCTATGTGTGAGTTAATCTAGAAAAAGCATGAAACTATCCTAGATTGAACATGTGGGCATGTGTGGGCCCGTTACAAACCTTTAAACTCTCTTAGTTTTTTGATCTAAGAAAGCAGAAATTCAAACACTATCCTAGCTTTGTTGACATGTGGGCATGTGTGGGCCCTTTACAAGAATGTGTTTGAAAAATGAAACTAAGAGGGGTCCCGAAAGGGCCGTTGTCCTCTCCTAAAAGTTTTTGAAATTTTGTTAAGAGAGATGAGATTGTTTTCACAATCTCTTTCTGATTCTCAAGATCGCTTGATTGTGCAAGAGAAGAGCATACTCAAGGATTTCTACTCCAACTTCGAGTCCCAAATGTGATTTAGATGTGATTAAAAATTGATGTGTTCCTTAGATTATAAATCAAAGCAAGCCATCCATGTGGCAGAAAGCAAATAAGGGAAAATGATTTTTATCCACCTAAGTGCTTATGTTTGTATGACTATCCCCTTTATAAGTTGAGGGGTCTAAGTGGTGCAGTATTTAGAGCATGCATAACATCATTCTTGAGAAGGAAAATGACTTTCCCCACATCCAAAAAACCTTACAATGTGAAATTTAGTTCAGATGCGTGGCCTCCAGTGTAGACAGAGGCGCATATGGCGCCTGCGCGCTGGAAGTATTGAAAACTAAAGCGCATGCGTGCAGAGAGAACAGTGTGCAAGCGCATGCGTGCAAGATGCGCTTCTATGGGGTGGAATACCCGCGCGCCTGTGACAAGTGACCATGAAAGAAAATTTTCTCTCAATTCTCCTGTGAATTGACTGGTTAGCAGGTCGGCGAAGGCCGGTTTGTGTCCCTGCAAGTTAATAAAACCAAAAGGAAAGCAAAATAAACCCAAATGAGGGAGGAATTGATACCTACTCCCCAGTGGAGTCGCCAGTCTGTTCGCACCCAATTCGTCACCTGGTGAGCAAATCGAGGGTGCTTACATGCCCTGTTGGGTCTTGCAGGGCATGACAGTTGTGGAAGGAAGGGTTAGAGAAAACAACACAAACTACAAGGGAGAATTAAATAACAATAAACTAAAACTGTGAGCATATGAAATAGAAACAATAAACACAAAAAGACACCGATATCACCAATAGTTTTGAGCTGATCAATTGATGAAACCAGAGCATGATGAAGGAAGGGAACTGTGGTTCCTTCTTCCCCCAAAGGAAGGCTCTTGAGGCCCTCACGAATTTGCTTCCCTTACAATGCAGAGAACTAAGAATGATGGTGAAAGAACTCCCAGCAGAAAGAAATGTTGTCGATGTGTTACCGTCAAAGAATGAGCCCTTGACAATCTCAGCAGCACAACAATACTTGAAATTCCTTGCGAAAACAATGGTTCTTCATGGATTTTTATAGCAAATCACCGGGCGATTATGTAACCTCTTCAAAGTGTGAAAATGGGCTCTTTAGGGCTTAATTAGGTCTTAGACCCGCCGACTCTGCAGATTCAGCTCGGATTTGGGAGTCAAATCAGATTGGGAGCTGGTCCATAAGCGGTTGGGAGGCCGACCAATAAAATAAATGCACCATTTAGCAGGTGCGTGGATTATTGCGCTGACAGCCGCGTGTCGTGCACGCATGCGCGCAGAGTACGTTCTTGTCCCGTGCATGTGTGCACGCACCAAACTACTGTAAAGCGCCCTTCAATTTTTGGTTACTTTGTATAGTTTTTGACCCTTCTGGAATGCTGTGAAATTAATTAAGTGCCATGAATGAGTTCATTGTTTTTTTAGCGATGCGGAGTTCTTGTCGCCATGTGCGGACGAAATTTCGGTGATAACAATGTGGATGATATCATCCTTTTATGAAGGATCCTCTCTAACCTTGATAAAAATATTAAAGATTTATATACTCACTATGGGATGTTTGTATATACAAATAAAACAAATGTAGTGATCATTGTGTTGAAATAAAACACATATGGTGATCTTGTTTTAAATAATATCAACTTGGAAGATGTCATCTTTCTAAGTATATTAGAATTTATTTTCATCACAAGCTAAATCGAAAATATAGTGTTGGGAAAAGAACCAATGGAGGCTGGAAAGCTTGTGTTGGTCTTGAGAACAATAACAAAGCAACACAAATTTATATTTTGGAATAAAAGATGGTCCTTTTGAATACCATTGTTACCATAATGACTTTATATGGCTGTGAGGTTTGGGGCTGTAGTATATGTAGAGAAATTTCAAGGAAAATGAAGAAAATATAAAAAAACAATTATCATAAACAACCTTAAAATTAAGCTTAATACAACTTATCCAATCCCCATTTTCAAAGTTGGGTTTCCACACATTAAGAGTAAGTATATTATTAGGTGCTTAATGTACAAGAATAATATTATTAACATGAAGAATGAGAGGTTTTTTTAAAACACTATTAAAAGTTGCTCAAGGCTCAAAAGAGGTTTGACTAGAGATGTAGTTTCTTGTTTAAACCATTGGGGGATAGTGGAGGAGGATGCCCTACAAGATATTCAGATTGTTATATGCACAATCATAATTAAGTTTAAAGAGATCGTGTGGATTTATAGGGAGATTGAGAATAAGAGAAAGTTGAAATACTGGAAATAAATCATTAACCCTAGGTTAAAATATTAAAATTATTATCTGTATATTGTTTCCATCTCAAAAAGGAAAATAAATGTTGCAAAGATAAGAAAAATTTTCCATGATATTCATACTAAAACTTGGCATTGGACAAAACCTTAAGCACCTTGTCATGGATTTGTTTTGTAAAATCTATGAGACAAATAAAGTAGAGGATGAAAAACTCTCTCAAACACCCAACCTACAAACATATTATATTTAATTATGAAAACATTTGTAATAAAATGGAACTACATAGCGTATTAACCCATATAAATCAAATGGAACTTGGAAATTTTATTTCTAAGTTATTCAATCATAAAAATGACATAATAAATAAAATAAATTAATTTACTTTTAAAAGTCCAATATATCAAATTTGGTCTTAGTGGATGGTAATAATCATCACACCACCATATAACTTTATAAGTGTAGTGCCCTGTTTGTTGTAACTTGTTTGACATATTGGACTTTATTATTTGAGGGCATTTTGTTTAAAATGACCTCGTTTATTGACTTGTTGCATTGAGAGGTACTTTCTACAGCTCAATATGAGGGAGATGTGTAATTCCTTCCGTGCTCAACATGGATTTGAGACATGGCATTTAAATAATAATAATAAAATATTCAATATCGACCATAAAAAAAGATTTCAATGTCCACCTTAAGTAAAATATTTGTATGCTCAGGTGTTATATATATATATATATATATATATATATATATATATATAGAGAGAGAAATCCATTTTAACTTTGCATCTATCATTATTGGAGAGGCATGAAGTCCCTTGAGGTGAAAATGTTTTTAAAATTGAAAAAACTTGAGTAATGACTTTTCACCTCAAGGGATTTGATCCTTGTTAATGCATGATAAATATGGAGTGATGGATCTACACTACTGTTATGATGATAAAATCAAACTCTTTAATTATTATGATTGATTTTAAATTGACATAATGGTAAATTCTAATGAATTTTATTTAAATGTTTATACGGAACATGGATCGATAAAATGTACATTGATATGAAATAATTCACGTTATCATTTTATATGGTTATGGTACATGAAATGAATATACTTGTGGTGATTTTTTTTAAATGCCACTGATGGTTTTTAGTGTTATAGGGAAGTCATATGTGTACATTGATGTGGGAATATGTCAACATTGTATGGACTCTGGATTGAGCCAGGATATGTTATGTGATTGAGAGAGAGAGAGAGAGAGAGAGAGAGAGAGAGAGAGATCCATTTTAACTTTGCATCTATCATTATTGGAGAGGCATGAAGTCCCTTGAGGTGAAAATGTTTTTAAAATTGAAAAAACTTGAGGAAATGTTTTCACCTCAAGGGATTTGATCCTTGTTAATGCATGATAAATATGGAGTGATGGATCTACACTACTGTTATGATGATAAAATCAAACTCTTTAATTATTATGATTGATTTTAAATTGACATAATGGTAAATTCTAATGAATTTTATTTAAATGTTTATATGAAACGTGGATGGATAAGATGTACATTGATATGACGCAATTTGCGTTATTATTTTATATGGTTATGGTACATGAAATGAATATACTTGTGGTGATTTTTTTTAAATGCCACTGATGGTTTTTAGTGTTATAGGGAAGTCATATGTGTACATTGATGTGGGAATATGTCAACATTGTATGGACTCTGGATTGAGCCAGGATATGTTATGTGATTTATGATATGTTTTCATTGTGAATGTGGAACAATTTAATGCATTGATTTAAGTGTGTGAAGGCACAAGGAATTCTTGTTGATAAGTACACAAATAGATAAATGGGGTTGTATGGAAGTATATATGGTATCATCAAGAGAGGAGGAACAACATTCATGTTTCCCCCTACTAGATTTCATGGCCTAGGTTGAAAATCATGTGACACTTTTACTTAGAGGTTGGACATTGTCATGAGGGTATTGTTAGCTCCCAAAATGAATCAGTCAATTTGTTCCATTTTGTAGGTGATAGCGTGGTCATTAATAGGATCCTATATAAATTTTTAGCTTTAAGAAGTGTCAAAACATAGGATTTAAGGTTTATTCTAGAAATAAATTGATCCTCCAAAGGTTGTTTCAAAATTTTGTGAAAAATCTTTTCAACAACTAACATATGTTGTGAAGTTGATGTTAGCTAGTGAAAGCCTCGGGTTTCAACAGTTAAGGTGTACTCCCCGCGGGAAAGCAAGCTGGTGAAAGCGCTAAACACAGATTTCTCTTAAATGACTCCAGAAATCAAAAAGGGACACACTCAACACACGTCATACAATCATTATGGCCAGCTAGTCGAAACAAATGATGATGATGATACCGCTTGTTCATGTTTTAACAGGACATTATGGCGGATCGCGCTCACAAATTTCATGCAACAATAAGGAGAGGGTTTGAGCGAATGAACTATCAGTCATCATTGGAGATAGAGGAGAAAGTAACATCCATTAGTCGACACTCAAAGCCATAGGTCAAATCCTAAAACTTAAAGCAACCAAAAGGAGATGTTTTCGACAGCTCAGTATATAGCTCATAACACATTAAGCTACCGAAAGGGTATGCTAATGATTTTTTGAACAACGCATCAAAAGAGTCTGAATAAAATTGAAGGGAAGATTTCATACAAGTGTCAAAGACAAAAAGAAGATTGTGTCATTTTCCAAATTATGGAGATTGATGGCACCATAGCCTAAGATGCCAGATCAATGAGTTGTTTAAATGAATCGATAGCTACATATCTGTGGTGATAATTTTTCACCGCCTGCCAAAGTTAAATCTGGATTTCTAGATAAGCAAAGCCAAGAACAGGTGCCATGCGCCAGTATCACAAAAGAGCAGAGCTTGGTATTCAAAGTATGAGGTGTCAAGATTTTCCAGACTCATTAGCAACAGAATGGAAAGAATTCTAAGATTATTGTCTGTGGAATCACATGCTTCGTATTTCAGATCACTGCAGATGTTATAATAATGAAATCCTAGCTTCTGGGCATCTGATCTTAAGCACCTCGGCTATGGGGATTTATGTATTCTTCCAAAACATCACTTGGCAAATCCGTTTCTTGAATGGCCACACCAAGTTCTTCCAATTGTTAAAGGAGCCCAGCATTTGCTGCAAGCAAAGGAGATATGAAGATTTTTCTTTGTTACATTCTTGGTTTATATCTATTTCATGTGCAACATTATTAAAGAGGATCGTTTCATATCCAACGCTCAAATTGGTTTCAAATATGCCTTTTCCTTGAGGGTAGAACAGGGTTTGAAATGAGCACATTGCTCATATCCAAGAATCAAGAAGAATACTCAAACAAGATGGAACCTAAGGAGCATCTCTTTTTTCCTTTTCTTATTTTGACAACGATGGAAGCATGCAAATTACTCTGAATGAGCTTCAACGAATCTGCCAAGAATTTGGTATTGTTGAGATTGAGGAAATGATCAAAGAAGTTGATCAAGATAATGATAGGAATACCCATATGCCCTATCAAGAAGATCCTTCTTGCGCTGCTATCAAATTCCAGCCATAGATAACAACAGTTGTGCATTCAGATTTCCTTTTGTATGCTCTGCAGCTGTGGGGTCATTTCTTAAATTATTTCAATATCTCTAATTTGTTTTTTCCTGGATTGCTTAGCATATAGATTCTTGAATCAAGCATTGCAGGTCACCTGAGGTTCAAACATCAAATGTCGACAACACTTTATTATGCATCTACTGAAGAATATAACACTCTATGCAGGATCATTGTTATTTTGCATAATTTTCTTCTCAAAGATAAAATGGAACTTTCACCAGCATAAGAGGCAAAGTTATAACCAATTAGATGTTGAAAATCAGAGCTTTCATCAACTAATTAGAAAATTCTAAGGCAGAATGTAGCATAGACTGGAATCAAGAAGTACCAATTCTTTTAGAAGATATTAGTTCACAAGGTGCCACAGCGAGGTTAAAAACTGATCTGAAAAGAACCTTTGAAAAATGATACCTGATATTTCAGGGGACTTTTAACTTCCTTCCCGAGCTCTAAATGCAGGTTTGAAAGTACCATTGGAAAGATTAGGATTTCTAGATGTCAATCGACTATTCAAGTGTGTAAAACAGACTCTCCACGACTCACAGATTTGATTTTTCCCAAGGCAGTTTTCATTAAAAAAATATGCGCTTTCAACAACTATTCTGCCTTGAACTTTGCTAGTTAGCTATTGAAAGCTCTACTTTTCAACAGCTAAAGGGTCGGATTCAGGAAAAAAGAGCTGGTGAAACCTGTTACATGGCAGCAAGGTCGTATTTTTGTCAAGATTTGACTTTTTCTCAACCAAATCTTTCAAAGTTGGTTTCTAAAGATGCATAATAATTAAATACATCAGATTTAAGGTTTTATCTTGATGTATTATGTGTTTAAGAAGGTGGAAAGATCAAATTGGTGACCTATTTTATGAGCAAAAAACTGTCTTTTTTTGCCAAAGGTGGCAAATTCGAATTTCCTATGAAGATGCATCAGCCTTGGAAGGTTTTCTACATATGTCAAAGAGTTTGGAGGACATGAAGATTATCAAGATTGAGTTTGACCCATTAAATAGGATCTTTTCCTATTTTGTTTTGACTTTCCATTTTTAGTATTCTATATCCATTTTTATAGGATCTCATCCTACACTTGTTGTATCTATTTTGATTTGACTATTTTTAGCAAATCTGATCCATCTTTCAAGGATATAGATTTCATCTTGTAAGGTTATAAAGCCAAAGACATTTGGAGCACCAAAGGGTGTGCAATCTTGGATACAATTGGCTACTGTACTGGACTCTTATCTTGATAATAGAATCACAGTCTTCTTTTGCTTTCAATATCAGATTTGTTCATGTACTTCATTATTCTATACTTTACTTCAATTTAGCTCAACTTATAAGAACGGTTATCTTCTTATTAATCTCATGAACTTGAATTAAAGGACTCCTTGCTATCTTGTATGACCTTGCACATTGTTGTATTTGGTTATCTAGACTAGTATTCTTCATACCTTGTTCCAATTACTTTATCTGATTATTGATTTCTATTCAAATGCATGATGTGTGGTCCATTTCATTAGCTATTGAGTTATCTCATTGTTCCAAGCATACCTAATTTATCATATTCTTATGTTACCAAGCATCTTTGGCTTACAACCCCAAAGAGTTTCTTGGAGTGATAACAAATTGGCGTTGTTTCCAGGGAGAGGAGATTGAAGCTCAGCTTCCCTGGGAGACAACATTAGATCTACTCCATGATGATAGACAAGGATTAGACATTACATTGGTTGTAATCATCTATCTGGCGACTCCATGAAGGACGAATTCAGTGGCGACTCCATTGTTCAGAAATCTATTGGTGACTCTACTGTTATGACATGAACCAGATATTTGCTAAGAGGTATGTGTTCTGTGATTTTTCAAAAATTGTTGGTTTCCCTAATCCAGTGCCTAGTAGAGATGAATGGGAAAATAGTCTTCCCAGATTTCGAGGAAAAGAATGGGAAGTGTCAGCTGAACATTTGTTGGACTTTCATGATTACATGCATCGACTGCAAGTTGTGCATGAGGATGTTCAGATCCGGCTCTTTTGTTTCTCATTAGAGGGAATTGCTCGTGATTGGTACCGGTCTTTGCCTTATGCCAGTATCAACTCTTTGACAGATTTTCATGTTGCTTTTCATGTGTTTTGTAAATACCATTTTCCAGATGATCTTTATTGAATGTTTTCATGAATTTCATTTATTGACTAAAGATTCAGATGTTAATGAAGAGTACACTGCTATCGAGAATACTCTTCATTATCGAGAGATTGATGATTCACTTTTTGATAACCATTGTGATGCTTTTAACATTGTATTAAATGCATCTTTTAAAGATGGTTGTGATGAATATATGATTATCCCTTTTGAAAATTTGAACAATGATGAGCAGATTGACATATCAGCGGGAGATAATTTCATATCTACAACAAATACTAAGGGAAGCCTTGAGTTTCCATATTTGCAGACAAAAGCGGTTTGCAGCAGACATGAAGAGGAAGATGATAAGCATAAGGGTCAAGATCAGTGGTCCATCCTATATGTTTCTCCATCAGATCTCGAGCAGCCTGCAATCAACAGTGAGATTAGTAAAGGCAGCCTTCAACATCATTTTAATTTACAGTTGGATCAACAGTCCAAAGAGGTATTTCTTTTTGAATTTGATGACCCTTTTGCTGACTATTTGGAGTCTATGAGCAGCATAAATCCAAAATTATTTCTATCAGATGAAGGTTGGTATTGTCATATTTTCAAATTGCATTTCCACAATCTATGGTTTCTTTTATCTTTTGGGAAAAGATCAAGCATGATATCAGTAAGTCAATTACTTTCTTGGCTGCATTGGAAATTTAGTTTTACTTGATCAATCTGCCTCTATAGATTAGTGTAGGAGTAGGCAAAAGAATAATCTCTCCATACGAGAAGCTAGATATTTTCAGTTGTTGAGTTCATAAATAAGCAGGGCAGGCTACAGGCAGCTACAGGTAGGCTGCAGGTTTGCTGAAGAACAGTTGCACAAGCCAGATGACTCAATACCCAATGGTAAAGACCAGATGACTCCATGCCCAATGGTAAATACTAGATGACTCCATGCCTAATGGTAAAGGCCAGATGACTCCATGCCCAATGGTAAAGTCGACTGGAACTACTGGTTTCTTGGAAACCTCACAGGGAGGTCTCCATCCCAGTTAGAGCCAAATGTTAGCTCCCAAAATGAATCAGTCAATTTTTTCCATTTTGTAGGTGATAGCGTGGTCATTAATAGGGTCCTATATAAAGTTTTAGCTTTTAGAAGTGTCAAAACATAGGATTTAAGGTTTATTCTAGAAATAAATTGATCCTCCAAAGGTTGTTTCAAAATTTTGTGAAAAATCTTTTCAACAGCTAACATATGATGTGAAGTTGATGTTAGTTGGTGAAAGCCTCGAGTTTCAACGGTTAAGGTGTACTCCCCGCAGGCAAGTAAGCTAGTGAAAGCGCTAAACATGGATTTCTCTTAAATGACTCCAGAAATCAAAAAGGGACACGCTCGACACACGTCATACAATCATTATGGCCAGCTAATCGAAACAAACGATGATGATGATACCGCTTGTTCACGTTTTAACAGGACATTATGGAGGATCGTGCTCACAAATTTTGTGCAACAATAAGGAGAGAGTTTGAGCTAACGAACTCTCAATCATCATTGGAGACAGAGGAGAAAGTAACAGCCATTAGTCGACACTCAAATCCATAGGTCAAATCCTAAAACTTAAAGCCACCGAAAGGAGATGTTTTCGACAGCTCAATATATAGCTCATAACGCATTAAGCTGCCGAAAGGGTATGCTAGTAATTTGTTGAACAATGCATCAAACGAGTCTGAATCAAATTGAAGGGCATATGTCATACAGGTGCCAAAGACAAAAAGAAGATTGTGTCATTTTCCAAATTATGGATATTGATGGCACCATAGCCTAAGATGCCAGATCGATGAGTTGTTTAAATGAATCGACAGCTACAAATCTGTGGTGATAATTTGTCACCGCCTACCAAAATTAAATCTGGATTTCTAGATAAGCAAAGCCAAGAACAGGGGCCATGTGCCAGTATCACAAAAGAGCAGAGCTTGGTATTCGAAGTATGAGGTGTCAAGAGTTTCTAGACTCATTAGCAACAGAATGGAAATAATTCTAAGAGTATTGTTTGTGGAATCACATGCTTCGTATTTCAGATCACTGCAGATGTTATAATAATGAAATCCTAGCTTCTGGGCATCTGATCTTAAGCACCTCGGCTCTGGGGATTTATGTATTCTTCCAAAACATCACTTGGAAAATCCGTTTCTTGAATGGCCACACCGAGTTCTTCCAATTGTTAAAGGAGCCCAACATTTGTTGCAAGCAAAGGAGATATGAAGATTTTTCTTTGTTACATTCTTGGTTTATATCTATTTCATGTGCAGCATTATTAAAGAGGATCGTTTCATATCCAGCGCTCAAATTGGTTTCAAATATGCCTTTTCCTTGGGGGTAGAATAGGGTTTTAAATGAGCACGTTGCTCATATCCAAGAGTCAAGAAGAATACTCAAACAAGATGGAACGTGAGGAGCATCTCTTTTTGCCTTTTCTTATTTTGACAACGATGGAAGCACACAAATTACTCTGGATGAGCTTTAGCGAATCTGCCAGGAATTTGGTATTGTTGAGCTTGAGAAAATGATCAAAGAAGTTGATCAAGATAATGATAGGAATACCCATATTCCCTAGCAAGAAGATCCTTCTTGCGCTGTTATCAAATTCCGTCCATAGATAACAACAGTTGTGCATTCAGATTTCCTTTTGTATGCTCTGCAGCTGTGGGGTCATTGCTTAAATTATTTCAATATCTATAATTTGTTTTTTCCTGGCTTGCTTAGCACATCGATTCTTGAATCAAGAATTGCAAGTCACGTGACGTTCAAACATCAAATGTTGACAACACTTTATTATGCAGTTGCTGAAGAATCTAACACTCTATGCAAGATCATTGCTATTCTGCATAATTTTTTTCTCAAAGATAAAACATAACTTTCACCAGCATAGAAGGCGCAGTTATAACCAATTAGTTGTTGAAAATTAGAGCTTTCATCATCTAATTAGCAAATTCTAAGGCAGAATGTAGCATAGAATGGAATCAAGAAGCACCAATTCTTTCAGAAGATATTAGTTCACAAGGTGCCACAGGGAGGTTAAAAACTGATCTGAAAAGAACTTTTGAAAAATGATACCTGATATTTAGGGGGATTTTTGACTGCCTTCCCGAGCTCTAAATGCAGGTTTGAAAGTGCCATTGGAAATCTTAGGATTTCTATATGTCAATCGACTATTCTAGTGTGTAAAACGGACTCTCCACGACTCAGAAATTTGATTTTTCCCAAGGCAGTTTTCATTAAAAAAATCTACGCTTTCAACAGCTATTTTGCCTTGAACTTTGCTAGTTAGCTATTGAAAGCTCTACTTTTCAAAAGCTAAAGGGTCAGATTCAGGACAAAAGAGCTGGTGAAACCTGTTACATGGCATCAAGGTCGTATTTTTGCCCATGTCTGACTTTTTCTCAACCAAATCTTTCAAAGTTAGTTTCTAAAGATGCATAATAATTAAACACATCAGATTTAAGGTTTTATCTTGATGTATTATGTGTTTAAGAAGGTGGAAAGGTAAAATTGGTGACCTAGTTTATGAGCAAAAAACTGTCTTTTTTATCCAAAGGTGGCAAATTTGAATTTCCTATGAAGATGCATCAACCTTGGAAGGTTTTCTACATATGTCAAAGAGTTCGGAGGACATGAAGATTATCAAGATTGAGTTTGACCCCTTAAATAGGATCTTTTCCTATTTTGTTTTGACTTTCCATTTTTAGTATTCTAGATCCATTTGTATAGGATCTCATCCTACACTTGTTGTATCTATTTTGATTTGACTATTTTTAGAAAATATGATCCATCTTTCAAGGATCTAGATTTCATCTTGTAAGGCTATAAAGCCAAAGACATTTGGAGCACCAAAGGGTGTGCAATCTTGGATACATTTGGCTATTGTACTAGACTCTTATCTTGATAATAGAATCACAATCTTCTTTTTCTTTCAATGTCAGATTTGCTCATGTACTTCATTATTCTATACTTTACTTCAGTTTAGCTCAGCTTCTAAGAACTGTTATCTTCTTATTAAACTCATGAACTTGATTTAAAGGACTTCTTGATATCTTGTATGACCCTGCACATTGTTGTATTTGGTTATCTAGACTAGTATTCTTCATACCTTGTTCCAATTACTTTGTCTGATTATTGATTTATTAAAGCACAGTCTTATTCGAATGCATGATAAGTGGTCCATTTCATTAGCTATTGAGTTATCCCATTGTTCCAAGAATACCTAATTTATCATATTCTTAAGTTACCAAGCATCTTTGGTTTACAACCCCAAATAGTTTCTTGGAGTGATAACAGGTATACTGTGGATTTGGTCACTCATGAGGTTTAAACGAGGGGTGCATAGTAAGGATTCATCCTTATTCTTTAACTACCATCATTCTCTCAACAAGGAAATCAAAGGTTGAGTTAACACAGTCTCAACAGTTGCACCCTTTCCCCAACAAAAAATATTTGACACTTGAAGGACATGCATGAACATGACATCCTTAGTACTTACTGAAAAGTAACTTTTGAAGGGCATGGAGAAGCATGGCACCATTCGTATTGATTATCAATTGATGAGTATATACTAAAAGATTGTTTATTAAGCATGTAAAATATGTTTGACTTAGCATGTGCATTTTAATTAATTTATAAGTGAAAAGTTACAATGCATGGTTGATTGATTTATTGAGCATACAGATTAGTGCATTTCATAACTAAAAGAAATGAAATAGTTCATTTAATATCATTTAAATATAAATGGATTATAAATGTGTATGAAATAGAAAATAAGTAATTTTTAATTACTAGAAATTAAGTACTAGTGCACCCGTGAATCAAGGAGAATAAAGAGAAACAAAGAATTTGAATTCAATTAAAAGTGTGGGAAAAGAAAAGTGGGTTGTGAGTTATTAATGATAGTTAATAAATAACTAAAGCAGTGATTACATGTGCACCTACTCAAATAGGAAATGAGGAGGAGATCAAGGAAACATCTAGGAGAAATGTAACGTCCCCAATATAGTCCCCATTTTAATTAATGCTTAATGTATATATAATGTGTGTCCACAACCAAGCAATGTATATGCAAATTGTGTTTCTTAATTTTAATAATAAAATGTGATGCCAATTGCTAGGAGATATTGACAGAGATGGGGGTAAATTAATCCGCAAGAGAGTGAAGGATTTAAGAGAATGTCTAAGAGGGTTCTAATGGGGAATTACCCATGCCTATCAATTCAACTCTCTTCATAAAAATTACTGTCGGTATATGAACCTTCTATTTTGTTGTTGAGTCTTCCCAAAGCCAATCATTGAATACATGTAAGAGGGTGGGTGTGAGAAGTCACATCTCGTAGTTATTGGGAGCACGGGGGCTGAGTACAATAATATTGGGGAAGTGTATAAGTTAAGAAAGAAAAAAAAAAAAGAGGAAACTTGTACGGCCAGTTACAACATTTTTAGAAAGTCAATATTTTTTGTATGAACAACAAGAAGAGGTTAGAAAATAAGAGCTTGGAGCTGGAGCAACCATGGAGTTATAATTATGCAGCGTATTTGGAGAAAAATACTAAAGAGCCAGGTTGTCAGGCCTGAAGAGTGAACTCTTATGTGAGTTTCACTATAACATCAAGTGATTGTTGTTGTTTTCCTGGTAGGTTTCCTAGCAGTGAGCTCCCTTGAGTTTCCTAGTAGAGAGATTCTTGGTTACTTATGCTAGAGAGACCCTGATAAATAAATGGGATGCCTGATGGAATGAGAGTAGTGAAGGGGTACATTTATTAGGTTGGACAAGTCGAGAGGAAGACAATTGGTGGAAAATCGAGATAGTTGTAAGAGAGTACCAGTGGGTTATGGAATTTATGAGCTATGAATGGATAGTGAGATACCACCCTCTTTTGTGGATTTCCAGCCCCAACTCGGGTGTGAGTTTTTATTGATATTTGGAACAAAAAATCTATGGTTGGGTGGAACATCCATCCCAAGCAACTAACTATAAAATCGTTTTTAAAAGAAAAGTGTTTTATCTTGTTTTTGTGTTGCATTATGAGTTTAATTGTTGTGTATTAACTCTGTGTTTGAGAACGATTTATATATTATTGTGTTGAGTTATTTAAACAACATTCATGTCATTTTTAGCATGCTATAGATGCCTTTATTTAATGGTATAAGAGAGTATTTAAATCTATGCGTAATTCGTAGTTGGTAAGCTACATGAAATTAGTTAGCAGAAAAAATTCATTTTTATGTGTCTCCCACGTAGTAATGATCCTCAGTTTAGATAGGGGTTTTTATAGATTGGTATTAGAGCTTCTCATTCAACACTGAACTCATATGGGCCAAGAACCAGTGTGAATTTGGTAAAAATTCACTATTATAGATTTCTTCTGTGACATATTTGCGGAAAACGATGAATTTTAGAGTGAATTCCCCAAATGTATAATCCATTTAGTTTGAATTTCCTCAAAAGCCTATTAGTGGTGATCAATGGCATCAATCTGCAGAGTTGAGTTAAAATTTGACTTGGAAGGTCAAATTTCATGTTTTAATGGCCGTTATAGAGTTGGGTGAAGTATGGTGAATCAACGACTGAGATTGCATTTGATTTCGAGATCAACGACCCAGATTCATCGTGAAGAGATTTGAAAAATTATAAGGTTTTCGAAGTTTTGTAGGTCTACCAGATCGACGACCGAGATTCATTTCCAGCAGTTGGGAAAATGAGATAGATTGACAGTCTGTATTTTTTTTTGGTTGTTTGAAAGTTGGAGAAGATCAACAATCAAGATCATTTTGAATGGTAGATTGATGGTCCAAATTCATCTTGAATTTGGTTGAAAATTTGTAAGCATTGGATTTAGCCAAGAGAATTCGTCAATGGTTGATTTTCGGGTCAGCTAAATTGACGAAGTGTTTCAGTCACCAATGGAAATTGTGGATGGTCAAAAAATTTGGTGAATTGTTTTCTTCACCAACATAAATCATTGACTACCGATGGTTGAGTCGACCATTTTAGCAAGGTGTTCGCTCGGCAAGAGGAATCGTTGGCCGTCGATGATTTATGATCAATTTGGCTAGTTCAACGAGGTGTTTGGTTCATCCAAGGGAAACTGTCAATCATCGATGAAGAAATGAGGAGGATGATGTCTCATGCCATGTCAACATCCATGTGTCATGTCACGTCAAATAAGTTGACACCTTAAGATGATGTGTCATGCCATGTGTCAGGCCACGTCAACTTCATTTCCACGCCAGTAATAAATTGTTGATGGCCAATTATCAGGTTGGTGAAGTATTTATGTATGCCAACAAGAAATGGTCGATGGATGATCGAGGGGTCAGTTAGTTTAGTGAGGTATTGCAAATCGGTTGCCAAAGGAAGGGGTCGATGATCGATGAGCGGGTCGAAAATTTTGGCAAGGTGTTTGATCCAGGTGTATATCGGTGGCCACCCACCTTTTCTAACTATCTCAAAACAGTTTTCTGGCAATTTTGGCAATTTACTATTTTTAGCAGTTTTAACTTCCGGGGCTATTTTGAGGGCCTAAATGAAGGTTTTTCGAGATCGATCTTCTCAATGATAGCCAAATGCATGATTGAGCCCCCAAAATGAATCTCCTCAGTGATACCTTTCAAACGGGCTATCATACGCCTAAAATAGAGATCGTATGCAAATGTTACGACCCCGGGAAGTTGATGTACTAACTTACCCAAACGGGGCCCACATGACTTTTGGCGCTTCATCTCCTAGGGTTAGGTTTTTGGATGTCTAGGGTTTTTGGCATTCCGGTTTATTGTAAAAATTCCTTCAGAGCCTCATTTTAATCATCTTCTTTTGAATGCGAGTATTCGTCACATCTCTTCTCAGAGATAAGTTGCCACCATTCTAGCGAGTCCTTCACTCTATATTTTTTACAGTCTTTCTACATTTATTTCATTAATAGAAACTGTGTATTATTGTATATCTTTTCCTCTGGTTATATTTCCGATACATCTTTGTTATATCACTGTTTCTCTTTCAATATCTCTGTATATTTATGTGTTATATCTCCGCTCTCATTTCATGACGAAAATAATCTGGATCAGTGGCATCAGAGCAGGCTGCTCTTGATCATTTTTTAGTGCATCTCCCCAACGAGATCTGGGTATAGAAAGTTGGGTCTCGAGCTTGTCTCTCTTGAAGACAATCTCTCTTGTACGCCCAACAAAACCCTCCATGGTGGAAGAAAACAAAAACGACGGAGTAGACGATCCTATCAATCTGTTACTTGAGCAAGCTCTCACGTGACAAAGGGATGAAATGATGGATAATTTTTCCCACATCCTTCAATGCCTGCCGATAGAAATAGGTGTATCTTCATCAAGTGGCCACTTTGTAAGCACCTCGCCTTTCAAGGTACAAGTTAATTTTTATATTCATGTATTTGAAGGATAGATAGATGCAGAAGCCATGAACAAATGGTTAAATATGCTAGAAGGTTATTTCTCTGTTCACAATTTTTCTGACAGAGAAAAGATCACCTTCTCACTCCTTAAAGCTCTCCCTCATGTCAAACATTGGTGGGAAACTTACTGGGAGAAAAGTTCCACAGAGGAGTCTGGAATATATGGGGCCAAGCCCACTTGGGATTTTTTTGTGGATGTGGTAAAGGAACAGTATTACCCTGTTGGAAACTATGAGGACCCATACATGAGATGGACCACACTGTGGTAAGAGAGGGGCCAAGTAGTTCTGGAGTTCACCAATACCTTCCATAAATTGTGCACCAAGATGGTTATCAAAGACTCTAAATGACATTTGGTTTTGAAATACCATGGGGCTCTACACAGATACATCCAAATTGAAATGGATTTTCTAGACATCTCATCACTCGGTGCTGCTTATCGATATGTTGTTAAAATTGAGCATAAGTTTAAGCACCAGAAAAAATGGGAGTTTGGGTCTGCAAATTTGCAACAACCAAAGTATGATAAAGATGTCCCTAACAAAAAACTTCCTAAAAACCATTCTAAGCCACAGGAAAAGAAGGGTCATGGGAAGACGAAGAAGAACACCAGAAAATGGTGTGATTTCCACAAAATCCCTTGGCACAACACCGATGAATGTCGCTCAAAACAATCATTGGTGGCTGAGATCAAAGAAAAGGATCCAAACCCTAATTCAGAATATGATTCTGAAAATATTGGTAAAAGACAGATCATCGACGCAGACCCTACTGTTATTGTCGCGACCGCAACAATTCAACCAGAAGAACCAATAGATCCTAAAGAGGGGGAGCACCTTTTTCATTCACAGATGTGGGTGAAGGGGACCTTGCTGCATTTTATTATTGATAGTGGAAGCCAGAAGAACCTCATCTCAGTATAGGTTGTCAAACAATTGGGATTGTCGACAAAACCACACCCGCAACTATACAACATCAGCTAGCTTCGCCAAGGATGAGATCTTCGTGTTAGCCAGCAATGTTGATTGTCATAAGGCATCCAACCCTTCAAGGATGAGGTATTATGCGATGTTGCCACATTGGATGTCTGTGATGTTCTCTTGGGACAGCCATATATGTGGAAGCGCCATTCTATTTATGAGTCTCGATCTCGTAGTGTCATTGTTACTTTGGGGGGTCATCTCTATAGAATACCAGAGGTAGTTCTGACTATTGTTCCACCTAAACAATGCCGCGAGTATCTCATACTGCAAAATTAATCTTCTTCACAATCTATTCAAAAGGGAAACAGAAGAACACTGCAACCACTACAGCCTTGCCCCAAGCACCTTCTATCCAACAGAAGCAAGTCGACAAGGTTGCAACAAAGCACAAATATTCCTTCTGCACACCATCCTCTCATGTAGCTCAACTTGTTGAACAACCTCAGCCTCAACAGGTTCGTGACAGACTTCCACAAACTGAGCAACGCCACATCTCCAGCAAGGCAAGTAGCTCACCAAGATGCAGATTCAACAAACACTTGTCCCTCTCCCCCGAGAACTCAACGCAATGGATACCATTGCTTCCTAATGATGGAGGATTGATCCAGGTGTATATCGGTGGCCACCCACCTTTTCCAACTAGCTCAAAACGATTTTCTGGCAATTTGGGGAATTTACTATTTTTAGCAGTTTTAACTTCTAGGGCTATTTTGAGGTCCTAAATGAAGGTTTTTTGAGATAGATATTCTCAATGATAATTGAAAGCATGATTGAGCCCCCAAAATGAATATCCTCGAAGATACCTTTCCAACGGGCTATCATATGCCTAAAATGGAGATCGTATGCAAAAGTTATGACCCCGGGAAGTTGATGTACTAACTTACCCAAACGGGGCCCACATGACTTTTGGCGCTTCATCTCCTAGGGTTAGGTTTTTGGAATTTTGGTTTATTATAAAAAGGCCTTCATAGCCTCATTGTAATCATCTTCTTACGAATGCGAGTAGTCGTCACATCTCTTCTTAGAGATAAGTTGCCACCATTCTAGCGAGTCTTTCACTCTGTATTTTTTACAATCTCTGTACATTTATTTCATTAATAGATATCATGTATTACTGTATATCTTTTCCTATGGTTATATTTCCGATATATCTTTGTTATATCATTGTTTCTCTTTCAATATCTTTGTATATTTCTGTGTTATATCTCCGCTCTCATTTTGTGCCGAAAATAATTCGGATCAGTCTTGCATGTGCCCAAAGGAAAATATTGATCGTCGATCGCCAATAGAGTTCATATCAACGACTGATATTTATCCTAATTTTGAGATCAATGGATTAGACTAAAAATTTGTTATAACAGTAAAACAATCAATTTTCTATGATTTTTTTAGATTTTTGAAGGTCTTGATCTTGTGGGGCGATTTTGAGACCCTAGATGAAGTTTTTAAGTAGTCAATTTTTATGAGAATGGAGTGTACCATGTACCCTTGGTACACCTTAAATATGCATCTTAAATAAAATAACCCAGAGAGAGATTTCCAATGAGCTACTCTGGGCACAAAACAAAGCTCGTATGAGAAAGTTATAGCCGAAACAACTAAGGTAAAATTTATGCATCAATTTACTTCCAAAGGGAATAACTCATTACTTAGAAGTCCGTTTGGGGAAAAAAAATGTTTTATGGAAATATTATAAACTATAGAAGACATCCATGTATCAATATTTGGATTCTGGATATGCAAAAATGTGCAGGAAGAGAAAGAAGACACCTGCAAGATACAAGGATAAAATGAGAAAAACAATCTAAACTTCTCCGGACCATAACTTTCAGCTCGGAGCTCAGATTTGAGAAAAAAAATAGTCGTTTGAGGACGAGAAGAAATATAACAAACAAAAATTTTGAATGGGAATTGGATTTTATTGTAAAGTATTAAATCAATTTTTCAATAATAAAAACAAATCAATGAGTGGAAAATTGCAACTTGTGAATGTTGTAACTTTTCGCTTAGAACTTGGAATGAGGCATGAGTATAGTTGTTGGAGATATGATTTAGAGAGAAATGTGTCTAGGGAATCAAATTTTGAATGGGTGCATTATCTTCTTCATAAATTAATATGAAGAATAACTTGTATTCTAATTAATGAAATGTTTTATAGTATGCATGTGTTAACAATAATTATTATATGCACATTTCTTGCAGAATTAGAGGTAGAAGAAAACAAATTGGTTCTTATATTAGGACTAGAGTTATGGAAGATGCCCAAGGATATTACAACCATGATGAGGACATCAATGTGCATTTCATCATGGGAAATGCTAAGACAAAGTATAATGGAAGAAGAGGTAGGCATGAGCCTATAACTATGAGAAGCTTGCATAGAGAAGTGCAGAGTTATAGAGTAGATAATGGAAGGATTATGAAGACTCAAGAAGAGATACTTTAGAGTTTGAATATGTTTCATAGGAAAGTTAAAACATAATCTGGTGCCAAGCAAGCAACTAGTTCTAGACAAGTAACAACATTCAAATCCCATAGTAGAAGGGATGATCATAGGAATGATAGGAAGTCAAGAAGCATGAACAAGTGCCATCATTCTCCATGGAAATCGACTAGAAGAACTCATGTAATTTCAGGGCCAGGGAGTGTTATGGGAAAAATTATCACAGGGATTTCACTGAATAGATCAATAGGAGCTCCCTGGGATAATCCTATATATCCTATACAGGAGGGGTAGACTTACTATTGGATTCCTAGAGACAAGTAATAGAACCACATACAAAGGGGTTAAGTAGATGGATTACCTTTTCCTAAAGGTTTTCCTTAGTGTCTCATGGTTGTTTTATTCCTGAATTTATAGCTCCAACCTCTACAACTTGCTTCCTGTACACCAAATACAATACAACACCACTCTACTTGCTTTCCAATGTTAGGATCCTAGATATAACTTGAATCTAATCTAATATATAATATATTAAATCATATTTGAACATTTATATATTAATGGAAAATGTTCAAGGGAAAACCAAATGATCTATTGATTGCAAATAGAAACTTACATCAAGATTGCATACCTTAAGTGTTGATGTAGGCTCCTTCAATATCCTTGATCCTTGCTTCTCCTTACAACTTCTTGGTCATGCTAGGATCTAATGACTTATGGTTGGATGATTCTGCAGTTTGGTAGCATAACCTTGCTATTGGATTCTTCCTCTTCTTGTCCAAGGCTTGCCTTTGTTATAGCTCTTGGAGGAGGCTTAGGAGAGATTCTAGTTCTTCTATATGCCACTAGAAACTCGAATGATGTGAGTTCCTAGGCTATTACCACTAATATCCAATTCATCTCTTGCCCATTTCCTCATAACTATGTTTTTGTAGAAGTTTGAAAGTGCCTCGCTTGTCGAGCCACTGTTGTCTAGTGAGGCCTCACTTGTTGCATTCTAGGTGTCACACGAGGCCCTCCAAAAATGATTTGGAAAGGGTCAAACCTTGGGAAAAAGTTTCATTAAGGATTCTATCCACTAATGGCTTCCTCTCAGACATGTAGGGTGGAGATTAAGGCTATAAAATATGCCCCCTAATGTGTGAGGTCAGGAAAGGAGTGGATGGTCGAAACACATTACAATAATTTCCATCTAAGGTAGCGCAAGGAGATAGAAAAGGAGGTTTAGTAGACAAAAGAATACTTGCATTCAAACACCAAGGATGAGTATATATAGACCAATCCCCTAGGTAGAGATATTCAGACTCATAATGAGCATGGCCACCAAACAATACACCGCGGATCCATGAAATTAAATTCTAGACCATGGCCTTGAAAGAATACATAGTGGATCCATGTCATCAATAAGACCGTAGTCGTGACAAAATACAATGTGGATATACGTCATGAATCAATCATAGCCACAAGAATATACGATGTGGATCTATGTCAGGAACATAATCATAGCCACCAAAATATACAATGTGGATCTATGATACAACATATAGATATCAGGAAGACAACGATCATTGAGGAGAGTTCCCCCGAGGTCTTCATATACAAGTGACATACTCCAATGAAAATTGGGAGGAGATGATGTAAAATAAGGATATGGCCCCAACCCAAGGTCTTTGTCCCAAAACTTGATGGTACGAATCTACATCATGCGAATAGATGAGCTGATGTTGAGCATGGTAGAAACCGTATGATTACTAGTCATTGATGTATACTATTAATAGACGTGAGGGGACCCAATGATGATGAATATGGACCCTAAGGTACCTAGTACAATATATCAAGTGTGAATAGAGGATATGATGTCGAACACTCGTAGAATCAATCGATCAGGATTCAATGATGTAAAACCCATTGTCAAGCACGAGGAGGTCTGCCACTAAGGACTGCAAGCTCCAAGGTACTATATGGTTTCTAGATCTCTATTCTAGATAATGTGTTGAAGTCAATAGGAAGAGATCCGTCAAAGGAGGGACTTGATGTATCCCCAATAAATTGGCACGAAACATACACCGAGAGATTATGTGAATAGGGAGTATCACAAAGTACAATTGACACAGGGATGGGTGACTCAGAAAGTCAACAAAACAACAGATGTCTGACTCAAGATTAAACTTCCCTTAAACACATAGCACAACACATTGTTTACTTAGTAGCAAGACAAAAAAGGTAGATGAATATAGTGCAACAATGCAGGAGGCATTGAATCACTCTCCATGATGACTGGAAGAGTAACTAATCAGAGAAGTATCTCTGTCCCATATTACTAAGACGACTCCTAGGAAATCTAAAACCCAACTATATGATGAGGATTCAAACAGGTTCCATGTTCAAGGGCGACTCGACTGACGCTGCCATTTAGAGAATAGACCAATCGTGAAAAACCCCCACTCTTTTTTTTATTTTTGTATTTTTCGTCTCCTTAATGGTTTAATAAGCAAGAGAGAATGAAATAAGAATTATCGGTCTCCTTCATGGTTTAATGAGCATGAAAGAGTTAGTCAAGTAATATCAATGTTATTTTTTGTAAATTTAGTCCCCCAAGCCCAAAAAAGTATAAAACAATACAAGGGAGAACTCTTCTAGCCCAAGTGGACTAGAGTATTATTTTTTCATAAGTAGTCCATCTGGTCTGAAAAAGGGTTAAAATTACATTGAATATATGTCATTTCAAAAAAATTAATGAGTGTGAAAGAAAACAAGCTCACTCGAAAATATTTTCATGTTTAAAGAGTCTGAAAAGAGCATAAAGGAGACTCGTCAGGAGAGAACCAGAACTAGTGGCTTAACAACATGTTCCTATGTTCCAAGCATGTGGAACCAAACTAAGAAATGAATAATTTAAATGGTACTGGCAAGTGAGGTTCACTCTTAGTAGTTTTTCTCTCCCTGGGTGGGTATATGCAAAGAGGAGGACAAATAATGCAAGAGGCGTATGGTCAAGGCTACTACATAGCGATAAGCGGGATATGGGAAAACAATAGTGCAGTGAAAAGAGGCATGACACAAGTAGAAAATGCATTGGCGAACGGTAAGCAACATGAAATATTTTTGAGAATCCCCCATGGGATGTGGCTAGAGTATAGATGAAGAGAGAATAATGAGGCTCAATCTCTTAGTGTTGGCAAGGCTAAAGGAGGGCTCTTGGTCCTACGAGAAAATCAAAGCATGAGAACTTGCTGGCATTCTGAGTGCTAACTAGGGTGCCCATGAAGGGTAGGCACAACTGAACCATTTATGACATGCAAAAGGAACAACTAAAATCGCAACCAGTTGGGTACGAACCTAAGACATAACACTGGAATTATGGATGGTTAATAATGAAAAGAAGAAAATGCAGGGAAACACCTATCCCTATATGCCATTTTGGAAATATATACCTCAAGTGTATTGGATTTCTCCATTGTCATAAAAAAGTCCCTAGAATCTTGTCAAGCACATATAAACTAGATTCCAAGGTCAAAACACATAGAGAAATCTCAAAAAAGGAAAATATTTTTGGATCTTTTGGATATGATAAATGAAAAACAAAAGCACACTCACACCACACACCTATGTACAAGGTGTTATGAATCTTGATTATTTATGCAAAGTAGAGCCTATGGTTAGGCTCATGCCAAGGATCTTTTTCATAATTAATGAAGTCATGAGCCATTATTGGCATCATTTGTCTTACCATGCCAGGGCCATGCCATATAGGAATGAATCTCTCAGCCAAAGTTACTCATTATGAGTAGTATTGCGAGCTAGGGAAGCTCCTTGATGGGATCCATCAAGACATGAAGGAGGTATGAAATGTGAATCTTTTATGTAAGGGGTATAAGATGTGGTAAGTTTTGAAAAAGAAAACCAAGGTGAAAAAGGGTCAAGACTAGGGGTTTCACTTGGTGTCCCAGCAAATGTCTTCAGTCTTAGATCAATACCAGTCATGTTAAATCTCATTAGTTCCAAACTAGGGAGGATGGATTCTAGATGATGCTCATCTTCCTTGGGCTTGTCTATGGAATCCATGAAATTCAAGATGGCCTCTTCTGAAGGCAACTCATAATCAATGGATTCATGTGAACTGAGAGAGTCAAAAATCCATATGGGAGGAGTCAGTTGATCACACTCCATATGAGGATGGAAGTGCTAACTAGCATTAGCTGATGTTGATGGGATTTCTAGATCGACAATCTTAATCACAGTGAGTGGTATGGATGCTCTGTATGAATCAACATCCTCAGGATGAGGTACCACCCAAGGATCAAAAGACCCAAGGGATCCATTGGTAGATGAGGAAATCATGTTGATGGGGGTGATGGTTGCAGTAGGAGATGGTGGGGAAAGGGGAAATATACCCATAAGTGAAGGATATTTGAACATCCCTGCACCAACATTCAGAGCATAATGCATGGTATCAATGACAAAGGGTACATTAGACCCTGCATTGGATCCAAGGTCTAGGGTGAAAAATGCAAGCTGATAGATCGTAACGATTTTCCCTTGATGAGGGAAACATAAGACCCTAAATACAAAGGATACAATTGCAGTCATCTAATAGAACCAAGTTTGACTGAGTAACAAATTGTACTCAAGTGGTGCAACGATGACCTCTACATAAACGAAGACAGTGTTTCCACCTAACTCTATGGGTAAGGCGACAATAATTTCATATGGTTGGAACATGTGTCCATCAAAGGATTTTAAAAGTGTAGCAGACATATCAAGCTTGGGAGAGCCAAGGGATTTCCAACAAGAAATCAACATGATGCAAGTCGAGGCTCCTTCATCCACCATAGTCTGGTATATGTTTCTCCCTAACATTCGCACTATGATTTGAAAATTAAGCTGATGGGAGAGCCGATAATTAACTTGGGTAGTTTCAAAGGTAATTAAACTTCACTCTGAGGGATCAACCCCACCTATGGCTAATAGCAAGGCTTTCCACTACATGGGGCAGCTTTGGAGAACTTCAAGCGTCGACATGGCACAAGGTGCCTGGGATAAATATTCCATGATACTATAGTTGTAGGAATTTTGTGTGTTGAGGTTATGTATCATACGTCAAAGAACTCCCTTTGGGGGGTGAATCAATGCTTCAAGAAATGGCTTCTCTATCTGGAGAGGGCCACTAGGTTGATATGAAGATGTTTCTTCGGAGGTAGCATTGAAAGGCTGGGGAATATCGTAGTTTTTGGCTCATGTCTGCAAGTTGACCGTGTGGTCACACATATAAATAGGAGCATTTGATGGAGACCCCTCATGGTGAGGAGTACCTATAATGCCCCTAGTCATATGGGCAGGATTTGAAGCAACGATGTTTTGAGGTTGAAGGGGGAAATGATGAGTTAATACTACAGAATGTTGAGGAGTCCGCTATTGTGCTAGGAATCTATGGACCTCATCCTTCCATGGAAACTGGTGGGTAAGGTGGTCGTCTCCAAAAATTGTGTAAGGAAAATGACTCTTCCTCTTTTCTTTAGTGCCTCCCTCCTGGGTAGTTTGGGTAGTGGAAATCCCTTGCTCATTATCAAAAATTTTCTTCTTGTTTCTCTTTTTCTTGCCTCCAGGTTGCTGAGGATTATTCGATTGCATGGAATGCACCGAATTCACCTCATAGGTTTGGGTAGTGACTGAAACATTTTGAGCACTAGTGCCAACAACTAACGGTTGTGATTGAATTGACAACTATCCTAGTTGATCAACTAGCTAGTTGACAGGTGCATGGAAGATAGAACCGAACACACAGTCGGTGTGGAGTCCTCGGTGGGGTTGAGAAGGATCAGTTGATGGGCGAGGAGAATTTGGAATGATATCATAGAAAGTACCCAACTGAGAGTAAATCAAATCCAAATGTTGGGCACACAAAATAGCTTTCTTCTTAGTGGTCGCCCCGACCATAGCTACATCCTGGGAAATGTGTGGTAAGAGGGACTTGGTGAACCACTATGTTAGGATATTGTACAAAATCTGATTCTTAATCATTATATGCCTCCAACACCACTCATGTATATGATCATAAATATGAGTGGCATTGTTTTGATGCAGAAAATTCAAGAGCTCTATTCCTATCTCATACCAAATAGGCAATTGGTAATGGGTTAAAAACGCCATGGCCAATTCGTTGAAGCTTCTAAAATAAATTCCTTTCAGTTCAATATACCATTTAGTGGTAGCCATGGTCAGGGATCTCTAGAAAAGACACAATCTCACACTATCATCCATTAAAGAATTAGACGAGCACCACAAATGGTATGTCATGATGTGTGTGGAGGGGTCTTCTTCCGGCTTACCATCAAAATTTAGAATGTATCATGTAATGTTTTATGCCATCATTGGCCATAAGGGGTCATGGAAAATAGGGTCATTTTTCAATCGTGAAAAATCCGATAAGTCAATCATTGCAAGAAATGACAACGATGTGAAGGAGGATAGAGAGGGAGGTGAAGTCTCTGTTGTCCCAGATGGACCTTGTGGTCCCCCTATATTGGTGTTGTTGGAAGGTAGAGAAATGATTGGAGACTGAGTGCCCCCAGGGATTGTGGCACTGGTCGGAGAGTGAATACTCTCGCCACCAAAAAATATCCCCGGGGGGGGGGGGGGGGGNATGGACGCTCCAGGAAAAGGATTCACAGTGCTACTTATCGGGGAAGAAACCTCTAGAACCAGATGTATAGAAAAAGGGAAGAATCTAATTACCCTCGAGGGATGTGCCCCCAAGGAAAGGTGTGTTGACCCATGGAAAAGGAAAACCTCCAGAAGTACCGTTTCCCCCAAGTTGACTAGGGACAACCCCAAAACCACTAGGAATACTCCATCTTAAAGGTACACTTTCCCCTGATGAATTCAAGTCAATCACTGGATTGACAGAAGTGTAAGGGGATGCACTTCCCATGATGAAACAAAAGTTCTTCCCCCCCACTAGAAAATAATCCAAAAGTGAGCATGGAAGTAGAAGGGATGGGTGTGTACACGCTAAGTATACTAACAAATGGATTTGATTATATAGAGGACATCCCCCACATGGAGGAACCAAAAACAAAAGGTATGGATGGTGAAGGTCCAATGGAGCTAAGGGGTAGCGATGAGGACATGATAGGGATGCCCACAGATGATTTGTTGGAGTTACTTCACACACACCTGGGATTTATTTTTCCTAAGGTTTTCACTTGTTTATTAGTCATAATTAGTCATTATCTAGTCTCCTATATTTTAGGGGAGAATATTCCACTTGGAGAATATTCTCTTTCAGTTGACACTTCAATTTGACTAGTTGAGTTGAGTTTCGATGCTGCATTGGTTTTGTCACCATGAAACATAGGGATCATCATGAGATAATGCATACTTTCCTTGGGATTATCACTAGAATGGTGCATTACCCTTGATTTCCTGAGTTAACTCCTCACTACTCTCTGCTCAGTCAGTTAACTGAAGACTAGTTGACTAGTTAACTCAGTTAGGTAGCAGTTCACTCCCATAACTACTTGAGAGACTTGACTAGGTGGCAGTTCACTCCCGTAACTGTTGGTGTGTGTCCAGATCACTCTAGACCACCACTATGTCTCATTAATTACTCATGTATCCTATATCTATTGTAAATTATTCACTCTTTGAGTGTGGAATACGGTTAATGAGAATTCTTTCTATTCTTTCTCTCCTTCTTATTCTTTCTCAAATTACCTTTGCAAATGTGTGTATTATTGTTTAGATAGATCTATTATGTGCAGGTTCAACACATTTACATGGTATCATAGCCAACAGACTACTAATAAAAAGCTACACCAAAATGTTTTTGCAGGTACAAAAGATTGAAGACAACAAAAAGATGGATTATTCGTCAGAAATACTTCTCACGCCTCATAACTATTTGGAATGGAAGCCAAAAATTTTGATTCTTCTCAGATGCAGAGGCTTGTACCAAATAACTATGGCAATGGAAGTAGATCCTAATTCTGCTGATGAGAAAAATGATTTTCTCAATAGACAAGATATGGCCATAGGATGTATCCTATATTTTATTTCTCCTGAAATTCTCCATCAAGTATATGATGACTCACAAGAATCAACTCCAAATGAATTATGGACTAGATTGGAGGTTCTATTTGGGAATAAAGAATATTTTGAATATTTCATGCAGGAGATTGAACAGATAGAGCCAGGAGAGAAGCCATCAGAAGATCAAGCCTCTTATTATGAAGAGTCTTCTGCAAAAGTATTTGCACAAATTTGTATTCCAATAATTGAAGATGATGTCTACTCCATTTCAGATTTGTTTTCTGAATTTCATGTGGAAGATATATGGCATGCATCTCAGGAGTCACATGCAGACACTTTTGCGTGCACCATGCATGCATCTCAGGAGACAAAAAGGGAGCCGCGCACATCAGACTACATTATGATATTTTCTGAGCAAAATTTGCATAAACAAATTGGATATTTGAATTTTTTTCGGGAAAATATCCAATTTCAAAAAAACAAATCGTCTGAAACGGAGTCCGAGAAGTCAAGTTATGATCATTTTAAAATCAACAAAATTTCAACATTTTTTCGAAAATGGCCGCACGGTTTTCAAAATTTTATCCAAACTTTATTTGGATATTATTCATTACAAGAAGAGAAAGCGGATATGTGTGGAAATATCAATGGTGCATCTACTTCATCAGATCCGTGCATACATCTACATCTTCAACAAAATCTTCAATGAGAACAAACTTGCACAGTTGCGAGGTCTTCTTGGAGTGAAGGACATGGTTGCTTAGCAACTTCTTTTTGTTCCTTCTCATATTTTTTTTATGCATTGTAATTTGGGAGGGGGGGGGTTTCCCATGAGTTTTTCCCTCTTTCCTCACTTTATTTTCAGTGTATCTTTTGTATTTGGGTACCTAACATGGCCTCATTGCCGGGACCCATTATTTATTTTCACCATAGTGATGTTCAGGGGGGGTGTTGGAGTTACTTCACACACACCTAGGATTTATTTTTCCTAAGGTTATTCCTTGTTTATTAGTCATAATTAGTCATTATCTAGTCTCCTATATTTTAGGGGAGAATATTCCACCTGGAGAATATTCTCTTTCAGTTGACACTTCAGTTTGACTAGTTGAATTGAGTTTAGACGCTGCATTGGTTTTGTCACCATGCAAGATTGGGATCATCACCAACTAATGCGCACTTGCCTTGGGATCATCACCATACTGGCACATTACCCTTGATTTCCTGAGTTAACTCCTCACCACTCTCTTTTTAGTCAATTAACTGAAGACTAGTTGACTAGTTAACTCAGCTAGGTGGCAGTTCACTCCCATAACTACCTAAGAGACTTGACTAGGTGGCAGTTCACTCCCGTAAATGATGGTGTGTGTCCAGATCACTCTATACCACCACTATGGCTCATTAATTACTCATGTATCCTATATCTATTCTAAATTATTCACTCTTTGATTGTGGAATAAGGTTAATGAGAATTATTTCTATTCTTTCTCTCCTTCTTCTTCTTTCTCAAATTATCTCTGCAAATGTGTGTATTATTGTTTATCTAGATCTATTTTGTGCAGGTTAAACACATTTACATGATTTTCCCCCAATCCCACTTGAGGATGGGCTTATAGGCTCAGCTACACTAAACGAAGCACTAGGTCTAGACATGGTAGGAGGATGATTGAATAACGAAAAAAGGCTCACTAAAAATGTCCCTCACTTGGACCAATAATGGGGTGTTTGGTTTAGTTAAAGGTGGGTTGAAGTTGGGTGGAGGAAATTTGTTGACCACTTCTACCTCAACTAAACAGGCTTCGTCGAACCAGAAATAGGACCCTTCAAAGTATTCGCCATAGATATGGTGCCACTTCGGAGGCGGTTCCACCTCTGTAATAGGCTCTAGTCCTCGTAATCGATGGGAATGGTGTGGTAGTTCAACCACAGTGAAAATTCTATGTAATTATCAAACAACAATAAACCTATGGCCGACTTAGACTCGGACTCAAAGAGAACAACCTTAATCAAATCTAGGAAACAAAAAGAAAACCAATTGGCTCAGGGGCCTTTCAAAAACCAACTAATGGGGGAGATGAAGTCCCCACAAGATTGACTAGCGAAGGTGAGAGGATAAATTACGATGATCAAAATGAAACAACCCTGACCAGTGAAAGTACCCTTTATTAATTTGGGTACCTTCAGGGGGAACTGGGACTGTAAACGAACGTCTTAACCAGGTACTACAGACAGGTCCCACCTACAGTCACCTATGTAAATCCCTAGGAAAATCCACTAAGGTTACCACCTAAAAATTGATGGCAAGGCGAATAGTCGTAATTCTGATCTCACGTAAGGGCAAGGTAGATAATCCCAAAGTTTTGAAGGTGTGACCCAAAAAAACTCACGTATACGTAATGATCGAAGAGATAATGCAAACACCAAAACAAGCAGAGAGGGGAAATCTCCCTATTTTCCCAAATGTGACCTTGTGCTTGACTCCTGTGTTAGTGGAGCTTCCCAACACACCAATTGCGAAAATGGATTTACACACTCTTTAATGACTTCTAGGTTGTGTTTAATGGCATTGGAGAGTTTACTCGCCAATCCTAATCCAAGGACCTAAACCTATCTAATGTTGGTTTGTTGTCAAATAAAAAATCTAATAAATTTTGAATTAAGCACTTCTTTTTATGGGATTTTTCTTAGGTTCAGGTAATGGATGAAGCTTTGTATGATGTGAGGACTCTTGACCCAACCAAACAATGAAAATATGTCAATGTAAAATATTTCAATTCAATGAAAGCTAGCTATGGGAGGGATAGAAAGGTTTCCTTTTTCTTTTTAATACGCAAGGAAATCTTCAAACCAATCATCCAATAAGACACAAAAGATCCAAAAGAAACAAATTAAGAATGCAAAGTTTTTTTTTTTAAGTTTTTTCCAATTTGCAATATAGGACAACCTTGACCTCAACAAGAAAGACTAATGAAAACAAGGACAAAACAAAAACTAAAGGAAAAAATTTTGTAGGATATCAGGAAGAAGGTTAGATCAACATTCTCTAATATCACTACAATGATCACACTGAAAAAATTTCCTAGGAGGGGAGATCTAGTGATACACAAAGGTCATATGAAATTAAAAATGAAACCAATGACATAGGATCCTAGATCTCTTGATCTATTGAAATCCAAGCTCAACTTCTAAGATCTGAGATCTGAAAGTGGAAAGTTCAGACAACAAAAAGAAGACTATCCAAATAAATCAAATCCTTTCACAATAATATACTCAACAACAACCTTGAAAATGATCAATGTGATAAGAAAATTTCTGCAACAAGGGTACCAAGATACTTAGAAAAGCTATTGTAGAGATCTGAAAGCTCAGAGGAGGTATCAAACTAGACAGACTTGGGCTAAGCACTACAAAAATGCAGATCTAGGAGGGCCTCATGGGACACAAGTGAGGAAACATGCGAGGGGGCCTCATGGGAAATAAGTAATGCAACATGTAAGGCCTGCTAAAATTTTGAATTTTTGAGAGCGAAGGGAATGTTCCAGATCTTCAGATCTTAACCAAACCTCTTAGATCTATTGTATCTAAGCCCTGAAATCCTTAATGGAAGAAAACAAGACTCAAACCACAAAAACATTGGCAAAGCAAGGCAAGTAGATTAAAAAGGAATAGATTCTCCCTAGTGGAGTCACCAATCTGTTATGGGGAAAATGATCACATGGATCTCACTGAATAGATCAGTAATATATCCCTAGGATAAGCCTATATATCCTAGACAGGAGGGAGTAGACTTCCTATTTGATTCCTAGAGATAAGTAATAGAACCACATACAAAGGGGTTAAGTAGATGGCTTAACCTTTCCTGAAGGTTTTCCTTAGTGTCTCCTAGTTGTTGTAGTCCTGAAGTTACAACTCTAACCTCTATAGCTTACTTCATGTACACCAAAGACAATACAACACCACTCTACTTTATTTCCAATGTTAGGATCCTAGATCTAACTTGAATCTAATCTGATCTATAATCTATTAAATCAGATATGGACATTTATATATCAATGGAAAATGTTCAGGGGAAAACCAAATGATCTATTGATTCCAAATAGAAACTTACACCAAGATTGCATACCTTAAGTTTCGATTTAGGATCCTTCAATATCCTTGCTCCTTTCTTCTCCTTATAGCTCCTTGGTCATGCTAGGCTCCAATGAATTCTCGCTGGATGATTCTAGAGTTTGGTAGCATAACCTTGCTATTGAATTCTTCCTCTTCTTATCCAAGGATTTCCTTTGTTATATAGCTCTTGGAGGAGGCTTAGGAGAGCTTCTAGATATTCTAGAGGCCACTGGAAACTCGAATGATGTGAGTTCCTATGCTATTACCACTAAGATCCAACTCATCTCTCACCCTTCGCCTCGTAAATCCTCTTTTCTAGAAGTTTGATAGTGCCTTGCTTGTTGAGCCACTTTTCTCCAGTCGGGCCTCACTTGTTGTATGCTAGGTGTTACACAAGGCCCTCCAAAAATTCTCTGGAAAGGGTAAAACCTCAAGAAAAAGTTGCATTAATGCTTCTATCCACTAATGGCTTCCTCTCTGACCTATAGGGTGGATATTAAGGCTATAAAAGGGAGAAGGCCAAGTGTGTCTCCTATCAGGAGACAAAGAATAAGGCCTGGGGTAGACATCTTGAAAGGTGAACTCAGGAAAATCAAGCCACCAACATTCATTAGTGAGCATAAGAACAAATAAGAGTTCGAGGCCTAGCTGTTAGAAATGAATAAATATTTATAGTTGCATGATTACCCCTCAAGGGTGGAAGCTATAATTTAAAACTACCACTTGCAAGGAAAGGCAACTATGTGGTGGGATCATCTTAAGAAAGCCAACCACCTTGATGAGAAGAGGATCTCATGGAGGAAATTCAAAGAATATTTCCAAGAGAAATATTTCTCTCAACAATATTATGAAAGGAAGATGAAAAATTTCTTTGAACTCAAGTTGGGAAGCATGACAATGGATGAATATGAGAAGCGGTTCTTTGAAATATTGAAGTATGTGGACTTCATAAAGGATGAGAAGATCAAAATCCAAAGCCTTATGAGTGGATTACCTTATTTTTGTGATAATATACAATATGATAACCCCATAACTTTGGAGGAGCCCATAAGGAGAGCAAAACATCTTTATGAGCAAAGCAGAGGAAGGCTAGTTTTCCAAAAAGGTTGGAATGACAAGATGAAGGGTAAAACTGATCAAAGGTAGAAAGGTTTTAAGCCACTATTTTTTAAGAAGAACTCCCAAGAAAATCAACAACGTCATCCAAACCAAAATGAGCACAAGACAACAAATTCACTTGGGAAAAGGACAAGGAAACAACTTGTACAATATTGGGGGTGTGAGGGAAATCACTTATATAGGGATTTCCCTCACACGTGAGAAAGAATGATGACTGTCCAAAACATTCAGGAGGATGAAACAGTTGAATTCATGGGAGGAAACATGTCAAGGATTTAAGCATCCTTGGAAAACAAGAAAACATAATATCAATCCCCCATGATTGAAGTGGAAGGTAAGATTGATAACCAACCCATAACAATTTTAATTGATTTTGGAGCTAGCCATAGTTACATAAACTCTACCATTGTTGAAATATTTCACTTGAAAAGGAGTAAGCATAGGAAATCTTGGTTAGTTCAATTAGCCATGAGGGCTAAGAGGAAAATCAATGAGCTAGTTAAATATTTCCCAATAGACATGAATGAACTAAGGACAAAGGTAGACATGAGCACCATACCACTAGGTTCATATGATTGACTAATTGGGATGGATTGGTTGGAAAAAAACCATGCTATCCTAGACTATTACAACAATACAATCACATGTCTTAATGAAGAAGGGAAGCAAGGCAAGGTTCAATGAATTCCAAGAGTTGTAGCTATTAGAGAAATTTTAGCTATGCAGCTGAAAAAGAGTTTCAGGAAGGGATGTTATATTTTACAACCCATATGGAAGAGGAAACCATATATGAAGTGGAAATAATTGAATACCATCTAGTCTTAAGGGATTTCGAAGATGTTTTTGGAGAAATCCCAGGATTGCTAACAAAGAGAGACATTGATTTCTCTATTGATTTGGTGCCATGAGATTCGATAATGTCCAAGACACCATACATAATGGGCACACTAGAGTTAAAATAGTTGTAGATGCAACTTGAAGAGATGTTAAAGAAGGGGTATATACATCCAAGTGTGTCACCTTGGGGTGCCCCAATTCTTTTTGTGAAGAAGAAATATGGAACCTTAATGTTGTGTATTGATTTCATAGAGCTAAATAAGGTCACCATAAAGAACAAATATATTTTTCCAAGGATTGATGATTTATTCGATCAACTAAAAGGTGAAATGATATTTTCCATGATTCACTTGAGATCAAGTTATCATCAAGTAAGGATAAAGGAATAGGACATCAACAAGACAACATTCAGGAAAATATACGAGCATTATGAATTCATGGTAGTACCATTTGGACTATCAAATGCCCCAACTATTTTTATGTGCCTGATGAATGGAGTGTTTAGGGAATACCTGGAAAAATTTGTAATTATGTTCCTGGACAATATACATCTCATCTAACCTAAGTCAGAGGAAGAACATAAAAAACACTTAAGAATGGTGTTGCAAGTTTTAAGAGAGCATAAATTGTATGATAATCTAAGTAAATGCATCTTTTATCAAAATAAGAGTCACTACTTGGGGCATATAATTTCTGTGGAAGGGATAACAGTTGATCCAGAGAATACGGAGGCCATTATAGGATGGATAACACCTAGAAATTTTAAAAAGGTCATATCATTCATGGGTATTACCAATTATTACCGCATATTCATAAAAAATATTCTCAACGATTGCAATCCCAATCACTTCTTTGCAAAAGAAGGGAGTGAAATTTGAATGGACTCTCAAGTGTGAAGATAGTTTCCAGTAGATGAAAGGCATCTTGACAAGTGCTCCAATCTTGGATATTGAAAATCCAAATGAAAATTTTGTGATGTGCACTAATGCATGCAAGGAAGGGCTTGGTGGAGTCCTCACACAAAAATATCATGTGGTATGATATGTGTCCAGAAAACTAAAAGAGCGTGAGACGAATTATGCTACACGTGACTTGGAATTAGAAACAATTGTACATGCATTAAAAATGTGGATACATTAGCTCATGGGGAGAAAATTTGAGCTAAGGATAGACCATTGTGGTCTAAAAAATTTGTTTGGAAAACCCACATTAAATGCCAGACAAACTAGATGGCTTGAATTTCTGAGTGAATATGACTTTGAGATTAAGAAAATCAAAGGAAAGGAAAATAAAGTTGTTGATGCACTCAGCAGGAGAGCTCATGAGATGCATATTGCAGCCATTAGCATGTACAAAACTGATCTGAAAGATAAAATTATTGCAACAAAAAATTTAGATACGCATTCTTTAAAAATAAAATAAACAATACAACAAGAAAATTTAGAGCAGAAATTTAAAAATTCTGAGTCGCAAGAGGATGGTATACTCAAGTATAGAGGAAAAACATATGTACCAAATTCCAATGAGCCGAAAAATATAGTGTTGAGGGTGTTAGGGTCCTATAAATTATAAGAATTTTGATTATTCAGTTTCTATCTGTTGTTCCTCGCATGAAATCTCCCATATTTCTTGTTTTCCTTGGATGAATTTTCCCCTGTTAGTGTCTACCAGTCCGGACAATCACTAGTGATCAAATATGTTTTTTCAAGTTTCTTAGCAGGGTCTTAGGTCAAATTTTTATATTTTCAAATAAAATTTGGTCATTAGTTAGTATGTCTAGGTCAGTTCTACTCCCTCCACCTACTTATGGTTGTCATCATCCAGATCATGGACTAAGATTCATTCTTGAAATTTCATCCTAAAGTCAATCATATTCATCACTTGAGTCATCATTAAAGGGAGTTAGCAGATTATGGGCAAAAGAATAAAGGAAATTTCTCCTTGTGAAATATCATGCCACCATCATTAGCAAAAATCAGCCTCCATATTACAAAAGACCTTCCAAATCATTCAAATTTATCATTTCACTTTCATTAAAGCACCTCTCCATCATTGAGTATCATCCCAGCCACTAGAGCATCAAAATTCATCCTTAAAGCACAGGGTTACGTCCTACACTATGCTTCTAGCTCACTTGCTATGCTTTTGAAATTGGAGGTCAATCAAGCACCGCACAGGTTCATTTCCACATTTCAAAGTTTCTAGCATCTCCTTGAAAAGTAAGTAGCATTTGGCACTCTTCCCATGCATCATTCTTCTCATAAAATTCAGTGAAAATCCCTCTCCCAGGGTTTCACTGCGCTTTTGATATCCATGTAATTTTTCTTCGTTTCAGTGGTAAAACCATAAAACACCTAAGTTGCTTTCTCAGACACCTTCACCTACACCTTACATTCCTCTCCTAAACATCTTCCACGCATATTCACTTCATTCCCTCCATTTTCCCTACAAACCCTAGCCTACGCTACGCTTCTGGCAGTTGCCTAGGTTAGGACTGTGTTTTCACTCATTTTACACTTTCCTGTCACTATTATTAAGAATTTTCACTTCCCTACACTCCCTAACAGCTACTGCTACCCTCTGTAATTTTCCCATTAGTTTTCCTATTCCTATTACCCCCCATTCTCCTCCTCTAAATTCACAATCCTTTTTCCCATGTTTTCATAGACATACCACATCCTTTCCTCTTCCCACTGAAAGCTAGGGTTACATCATGGAAACTAGAAGCAGTGATACTCAGAATAAAATGTATAATAAAGGTGGACAGGTTTCCAGGTATGAGCCAACACAAGTCAAAGAAATCATGGCCTCGCCTTTCATTAAGAAATCATTTGAAAATGTTGGTTGCCTAGGGTTTTGTGAAAGAATTCAAGGGGTGGGCTGCCATGCTAAATTGACCAGTCTCTTTGCCACCAATTTCAAGAAGACTAAGACCACAATTCCAGGGATAGACTTCACTATTTCAACATATGCCATTTCGATAGCTACGGGTATTCCCAATCATGGATAAATATGGTTTAAAGGGATGGATTTGGACATTGAAAATTACAAGAACTTCCTAAAACCACACTATAAAAACAATCCTACTCATATATTTCCCTTCAGACAGTTGCTATATAGATATGCCCCATTGATGGAGATGATCATGAAATACTTCACTTGTGAAGGGATATTTTCACGAATGTACCAGTATCACATAAGATTGTTGATGCATTTCACTGCCATCAAGCCACTCAACTTGCCTCATTACTTATTCAGGAGCCTGGTCAAAATGATAGAAAAGGTTCAAAGCAAAGGGAAATATTATCAAACAAATTTGTTTCATCATGGTTTGGTAAAGGTCATGATCCTCCAAAAGCTTTCAGAAATCAACATACCTTGGGAAACATTCATTGAATCAGTTTCTTTTCTGCCTACTACTAGTCAACCTAGTATTCAAAGCACTCCATCAGCACTACCAAGGCCACAGGAGGTTGGCTCATCTAGCAAGTTGTCAATTATAAAGGCACCTATGTTTTCAAAAACTTACAAGAAGGGGAAAAGATTGGTTTTTTCCCATGAAAGCACTAAAAGGATGTCTACACCTAGAATTATGACCAGGGCACAAACTAGATCAATACCTAAGGACACTACAGTTGAGCAAGTTCAAGGAGCATTGGAGCAGTCACCTAGCCACAAAACTGACTCACCTTTGCATAAATTTGAAGAGGATATGCCTGACGAGCATGAGATGTTTGACCATGGAGACAAATCAAACACAAAAATCATCAAGGAGTAGCAAGCACAAATTCAAGAGCTAAAGGATGATCTTGCAAAGGAAAATCACATGGTAACATTACTAAAACAAGAGGACAGACTTTTGAAGCTTAAAGTGATGCATCAAATTAATTCACCAGGTCATCCATCTTCCATCAAATCAAAGTACAAAGGTAAAACATTGATTGGTTTGGAAAAACAGGTGGAAGACAAAGAGACGATACAGAAAAACCCTGTTCACTCTATAGGTGCTGAGATTGAGGAAAACAAGGAGTATTGGCTTGGGAGAGTTAAAAAATACTTGGAGAAGTTGTTGAAAAGGGCCAACAGAGACACTAAGCTACAGAGAAACATGGCAAGACATTATTTCACCAAGAACCTGATTTGCAAAATTAGACTCAAAAACATGAAAAAGAGGCTAAGGAAAGCGCTAAAGAAGCTAAAGGGGAGATATAGCCTTTATCTCTTGGCTGATGCATCAATTCTTATGTAAATCCATCACACAAGGATTCCCATAAACAAATTGCAAGGAATTTTGACAATTCTGGCAAATTTTTGAAGTTTTTGGTATTTGACAGTTTTGATGTACAGAAGAACAGCGAGCCCACGCTACGCTTTTTACTGGAGGCTCCAAGTTCACTTTTATGAGAATGAATGAATATATTATGAAGTGTACATATCAAATATATCATTGGTGGGCCAGGTCATTCTCAATTTTGAAGGAAAAAAAAAAGTCAAAGTCCAAAACGTGGTGAAAATTTGCTTTCTGCCCTTGTTTTCACCCAGGCATTGTGTTTCTAGACCAGTTGTGGGAAAATCAGTTTTGTGATGTATTGGAGTGGCTATTTTTTCTTTTTTAAGGGTTCAGGAGGATACTAGACATCCTCATCTATCCAAAACACTCATCCGTTTTGCAAAATGATCAAGGTAAGGCCTCCAAAATACTCTCAAATATCACGCTACGTTTCTGTAAAATTCGTTGTGTTTTTACCAGGAAATTTTACCAGCAGGATAAATTTTCAATTTTCCTTAGCCCAATTCGAATTCTAAAGATGTGGTTGACCTTATGAGGTGTCTAGATGATGTAATCAAATGTATATGAATTTTTCATGAATATTTGAATGTAATTAAAGGGTCATTAAAGTCAGTCAAATAGTTAGAGTAAAAAGGGGAAAACAGTTTTTGACTTCCTAGTCTTCAGTTTAGTTGGAGATTTTATTGTGATTTGCTCCTATAATGAAGAATTCGACCCCTCATATGGGGAAATTTGTTTTGTATCTATATGTAGACCCAAGAGAGTCAAGAAAAGGGTTGGAGTGTGTTATGTCATAGCTTCGGAGCTAGTGTACACCATTTTTTGATAGAAACAATACAGTTGAGGCATTTACAGGATTCTTGTGTCATTTGTATTGGTGAAGTACATCTTCTTTTGTTAAATTTTTTATCATTATCTATAATAATTTTATGTTTTTTTAGTTTATAATCATTAAAAGGAAATCAATAGAACAAAATTTGTTTGGTACACTCTATCTTTGGCCTTTAGTGGTTTATATGTTTTTCATATTAAGTTAAGTAGAGGAATTCTTAGCTGCTCCTCTGCTTAGTGGACTTTCCCATATTGTTCCCTCTTATTCATTTCATTTAATATGAATAGATCCAACATAGGTGTCTATCCTTCCCTGTTATATTTCCTGTAGAAACTGCCTTGATTGGACCAAGCTAGGGAATCCATTGCCCAATGGCCCATTTTACATGTTCTAGCCGACCAATTTAAAAAACCAAACCATGAACTAGATAGCTAGCCTAATATCCAACCCAAACAAAGTTAAATCATACATAGAGATCCCTCTCTGAGTCTTGGAGGGCTATATCCTTGACTCTAAGTGGTTTTGTGGTTACCTCTGTCAATTTCTCCCTCGGCCTGAGAAATTACAGAGTGTTAACAGAGGGAAATGCACAATGTGGCATATGATGGGCACCTAGGATATTAGAAAACAATTGCAACTGTAAGAAACCAATTTGTTTTTCTAGGAATGAATAAATAAGTAGATAATTACATAGCTAGATGTCTAGAATGCCAAAAGGTGAAGACAAAACATAAACATCCAACTACGTTATTGCAACCATTTCCCATTCCAAAATGGAAGTGGGAATTAGTCACAATGGATTTTATTACTAAGCTACCTAGATCAGTGAAGTAACATGATTCCATCATGGTGGTGGTGGATAAATTAACTAAGGTAGCACATTTTATTCCAGTGAATACTAGACATAAAGCAACAAATGTTGCAAAAATCTACATGAAGGAAGTTGTTAGGTTACATGTGGTGACTTCTATGTTACAAATGCTTAAGATATCAAAAGAAAAAATGCATACACACCATGTACAACAACGTGAGGATGGAGCACAACTAAAATATAGACAATATATATAAGTTACACAATAACTCCTTAAAGAATAAGAGAACCTCCTCCAAATAACCAAATACATTAATACACCACAATTCACCTCCTCTCAATGAGATTAAATTTATTTGATTATTACCACTGAGTGTAGAAGGAGTGATGATAGGAGGAGCAGGTTAGGGTTTTCTAGGGTTTGGAACGAGAGTTCATGGGTACAGTCTCAGAAGTAAGGGGAGGGACAGGGGAGGAATCGAAGCATCATGATAAGGTCATTGATGGAAGGAAAAATCAAGAGGCATCAAAGCCTAATGTGGGGAATAAAGATGTGGATGCAGCGGTAAAGGCGGTGAAAGAAGGGGCTAAGTCGAAGTCATTCAAAGAAGAAGTGTCAAGGGTTTCCATTCTGAAGCCCAAGGACATCTCAAGGGAAGGAAGGGATAGGGGTTCTCCCTCCATGGAAAAACTAGCCTCGAAGACTGAGTCAGATCCCAAATAGGAAAAAAGGTTAAAGAATGGTTGTTTGTAAAAGACAACGGAGAACCCAAGATATGAAGCCACATCACCACCAATTGGAAAGTATATCCAACATTTGAAGGACCAAGAAGGTTCTCATGATATGGGTTCAGACGAGATGGAAATTCAAAGGAAGCATGGACACCAAACTGGCATCAAAATGTTTTTTTATGGTAATTTTCTCATGCTCTGCAGATATGAGTAGAATCTATGATGAAGGACCATTTTTTAATTCTGCAGGGTTACACATAAGATACTAGACTGAATGATTTTCCTTGGAAAAAGATGATTACACTTCGATGCCTATCTAGATCAGATTATACTCGCTAGCCTAGGAATTTTGGAACTCTTAAACCTTGGAGGGTATAGGAAATACTCTAGGACACTTCGTAAATATGTCAGAAATAACCAAGGTAGCTAAGTACATGTTCTATTATGGGATGTGTGTTATATGAATGTGGTCGAAGCATTGTTGGAATCTATAGTGATGTCGTTTCATGATGATGATTAGACCCAAACAATAGACTACAAACATATCATGTTCAGGTTTCATAAGTTCCATGAACACAACCATCTATTTAGAGAATGTCCCCATAATGTAATCACAGTTCCAGACAAAGGGAAAGAGGAAAAGAATGGTGAGGGATTCAACAAGATCCCAATCAAAATAAAGGTGGGGAAAAAAGGAGCTCAAGAAATAGGAGAAACATCTAATCATATTTTCAATAGCTTCCAGGCGTTAGCAATGGAGGATCAACAGAAAGAAAAGGGAAAATAATCATACTCAATCCTAGAAGACATGGCTCAAGGGTTAGAACCAAAAATAGGAAAACAGGAGGAGATACAAAAGCATCGTCGAACAGAGAAAAACAAGATTATCACTTGCAGTTCGGAAGGGGAAATCATAATGTAGGAGATGGACGACACCGAGGGGTCATAGGAAGAATCATAGGAGGAGAATGTAGCCCATAATATGGATTTGGAAGAAACATAGGTGGAAATCAAAGCTCTTATCGAAGTTCATGGGGAACAAGAAATAAATAAGATGTAGGTGGGTCATCTCCTGGAACTTCATCGGGAATTAAAGAAAGGGAAAGAAAAAAACAACAGCTAGGAGAATCCATCAACCTCTATAGGTAACCTGGGTATCAAGAGAAATCCCCTTAAAAACAAAAAACAAAAATCCATTGGTGAGGAAAAAAGAAGAGGATGCAAACTGCATAAGCAATTTATGGAAGAAACAGGGGCCCTACTGATAGATTTCGGCCAAGTCGTGGGCCTCTCGGATAAGTACTTATCCTCTCAACCCAAATTTTAATGATGAAGGTACTTTCATGGAATATGCGAGGGTTAAATGCAACATCTAAAAACTGAATTCTGAAGAAAAAGCTAAACCAAGAAAAAGTGTATTTCATACGTTTGCAAGAAACTAAGCATGATAGGGAAATAATGAACAAAATGTCCAACAAAGTGTGGAAGAATAGTAAAATGAAATGATTTGAAGTGGAAGGGGCCTNCTCTTTTTAATCTAGTCGACTTCAGGGTGGAGATAGTGCTACAACACCCGAGAATCCTGACTATCCATTTTCATAACCTGTGATCGAGAGATCAGGGTTACATCTCGAATTTGTATGGCCCTTCGAACCAAGAAGCGAAAAGAGACTTCCTACATTCTTTTGAACAACTGGGTAGCCTTTTGTAAGACCAACATTGGATTATAGGAGGATATTTTAACCTCATAAAGTCACTGGAAGAAAAGAAAGGAGGGGTAATAAAACTATACACAGAGAGTAAATTGTTTAAGGAAAGTATAGAGAACATAAATATGGTGGATCTCCAAACCCAAGGAGGCAAATTCACTTGAAACAATTGAAGAGGGGGTATGAAATAGGTGGTAGAAAGACTGGATAGATACTTATTTTTAGAGAGTTTCTTTCAATCTATCCAAGGCCTAGAAGAAGAAATCATTCCTTCTTATGGATCAGACCATTGGCCGATCTTAGTGAGTTGGGAATCGAACTCAACCCATAGATAGAAGCCCTTCATATTTGAAAAATTATGGCTTCGTAACCCATAATTCCTGTCAATGATGTCAATATGGTGGAATAGACAACTAAACATCCATGGTACCCAGATGTATCAATTACATCAAATATTGAAATATACTAAAGATTGCATTAGGAAATGGAATAAATAGGTCTTCAGAAACATCCAAGAGGAAAGGAAAATACTGGAGGAAAAAATGGAGGAACTCCAACATCATGTAATACTCTAGGGGTTATCCCAGGAAATCAGATTAAAGGAAGATCAGTTAAAATAAGAGATCATGGAAAGAGATAGTCAGGAAGAGATTCTGATTCCTCGGAAATCCCGAGTTCAATGGCTGCAAGAGGGGGGGGGGGAAACACCAAGTTCTTTCATAATTCTCTCCCCTAGAGAAGAATCTAGAACCATATCATGGCCCTACAACGAGAAGATGAAAATTTGGTGGAAAATCATGAAGATATAGAAAAAGAGTTGATCCACCATTATAGTAGATTAATCTCAAAGCCAATAGTGGATAGGAGGGAATCCACCCTCCATATCACCAATTTTATTCCCATATTAATATCCCCAGAGCAAAATAACAATCTTATGTGCTAGGTGTCACTAGAGGAAATCGAGGAAGTGGTCATGAATATGCAAGCCGGAAAGGCCTCGGGACCAGATGGATTCACCTTGAATTTCTTCAAATCCTGCTGGAGTATCATAAGCTGAGACGTGTGGGTAGTGGTGGAAGAATCAAGAAAGGCTCGCTCAGTCCTACAGGATTTCATTTCTACCTTCTTGATGTTAATCCCAAAGGAAAATGATGCTCACTTGGAACATAAGTACTGCTTGATTTCCCTATGCAATGCAATTTACAAGATCATAACTAAAGTAATTGCAAATAGACTGAATCCTCTCCTACAGGAAATAATTTTTTAGGAACATGGAGGATTTGTGGAGGGAAGACAAATTATAGACGACATCATAGTTTCCCATGAGGCAATCCACTCTCTTAAAACAAGTGGTCAATCGGGAATGATGATAAAGATGGATTTATCTAAGGCCTATGACAAAATTAACTAGGAATTCCTTTGTGAAATGTTGAGAGCATTCGTATTTGACCATGATTGAATTACTTGGATATATGGTCTGACCTCCTCAGCCTTCTGTGCTATCCTGGTTAACAGGTCCCCCTCGACTACCTTCAAAGCCTCCAGAGGAATCAGGCAGGGGGATCCTCTATCTCTGTATCTTTTTATTATTCTAGCAGAAGGATTGGGGAGGTCCATCAAGAAATCCTATTAAGAAGGGGCCCTTCAAGGCCTCTCGGTTACCTCTAGCTCTGAACCCCTTACCCACTTACATAACATATCTCACATTTTAGGTTTTCAACGTGCGAGACTACGCTCAAAATATCTGGGTATCCCTCTCCTAGAGAAATCCCTTAATAATATCACATGGAAAGAGCTTATAGTGAATATTGAGGACCGCTTAAACAGCTGGACTCACCGTTTTATGACCTCCCGACTATGGTTCTTCTCATAAAATTGGTCCTGGTGGCCATGCCCCTGTACCTATTTTCAGCGCTTGCGGCCCTACAAACATCTGTTGGAGAAATTTCTATTTTTGGCACACTAGTTCAGTGGGAGTAACACTAGCTCAATGGGAGTTAACTGGATAGTTCTATTTTAGACTTTAAGACTAGTTCATTGGGAGTTAACTTACTAGTTCTATTTTAGACTAGACTAGTTCATTGGGAGTTAACTGACTAGTTCTATTTTAGACTTTCTAATCTTAGACCATCACTTTTATGCATGCATTCTTAACTATAGGATGTCATTGCCTATATGAGTGAAGATCACTCACTCATTGATAAGACAATAATATGCATTGATTCTCATTATTCATTGTGTATCTCTCTTCCTTTTCTTGATAATCTTTGTTTGTGCATGCTTTAGCTAGATCTCCTGTGTAGGTTTCCATGAAACACTGACATGGTATAAGAGTTATGTTGCTTGGAGCAAGCCAGACAAGCCAAAGAATAAGGAAAATCGAAGTTTCAGCGAGCTAAATCCATGGTCATACCTTTCAACAAATATTTCTGCCAACTATTACATTTTTGAGGAAACAACCTGCCTGGAAAGTAAATCGACCCATTTTGGAAGTGGGTTTTCAACCATTTGGTGAGATTCTTCACCGTTTACTCAAAAAGCAAGCTGCAAGATAGCCTCCTAAAACTGATACGAATCTGTGGTCGTACCTTTCAACAGTGATTGCTCTCAAAATATTAAGTTTTTTAGGAAATAGCACGTGAGAGAAGTAAACCGACCCATTTTGCAAGTGGGTTTTTAACCGTTTAGAGAGATTCTTCACCGTTTGCTCAGAAAATAAGCCACAATATAGCCTCCTGAAACTGATATGAATTTTCACTTAAAGTGCCCTTTCTACCATGATTTCTTAATTTTTCACTTGCAGATTGAGAGTAAATTTTTTGGGGTTCTTAGAAACAGTGGGAGAGATGGATAGGACAACTATTATACAGTCAAACTTGGTGGTAATCCTTACACCATACAATTATTTTGATTGGAATCCCAAGGTAGTATTCCAACTCAGAAGGAAAGGACTGTATAATTTGACGATGGCGACAGAAACAAAACCTACATCAGCGATTGTGAAGATGAGATGGGAGAACCGTAAGGATAAGGCCACAGGACTACTTCTTGAGTTAATATCCACTAATTTATGGTTTCATGTTGTTGCATGAAAGACTCCAAACGAGATCTGGACCACCCTGGAAGGACTCTTTGGAAAGAAGGATGAAATGCGAGGTTATATGCTTCAGGTAGATTTGAATACCTTAGACCCTAAAAGTTTTGATAATATACATGATTTCTTTACTAAATTTAAATCTTTGATTTTGAGCTTGGGTGAATGTGGTATTGACAAGTCTACACAAGAGAAACAACTTATTCTAATAATCTTGGCCAAGCTAGGACCATAATACACTGTATATGTCTCCAATTTCCATTCTGGAAGGTGTCTTTTTGGAACAAATTGGAAAATGCCTACGTTGGCTCAGTTCATTGAGTCTCTTACACAAGAGCAGAAAAAAATCATACAGATGGGCCTCATGAAAGATCCCAAAGCACATTCACTCACCATGCATGATGGAAAAAGGTCATCCAAACATAGCAGGAAGGAGGGATATTCCAAACCCTTTAAAGATTCTTCAGGTTCCAAAGACTCTTCAGATTCCAAGAAGAAGAAGAAGGGAAACCAATGCACTTACTGCAATAAACCGAATCATGAAGAATCCACATGCATGAAGAAACAGATCGATCTTATGGCACAGGCACTTCAATAGAACAACCTTGGAAACTTTATTCCAAAGGGAGTCAAGAAGCATAAGGATGAAGATCCTGCTCCTAAGAAAGGTAATTATCATGCTTTGGTTGCAATTAATTCCTCATCTGATTCATGGATTATAGATTTTGGTGCATCCCATCATATGGCAGTGAAAGAGGAAGCTTTTTCTTCATTGAGTCCATGCTCAAGACCCCATATTCTCATGGGGGATGATACTCCAGTAGCAGTAGCAGGAAAAAGGGAGAGTGGAACTCCACAATGGTAGTTTTGAGAATGTTTTACATGTTCCAAAGCTTTCTATGAATCTTCACTCAGTTTATTAGATCACTTAGAAAGGTAAACAAGTTGAATTTACATCAGATTCAATTTCAGTAATTGACATGCATGACAATTCCATCATTGCAATTGGTGAGGTGGATCACAAGTCAAGGTTGTGTAAATTCACTAAGTTTTCTGACTATGACTCCTCTATTCTACTTACACATAAGGAGAGTACTTTGCATGCACCTCCAATGCAACATGCATATACTCTTGTGCTTCCATTAGTTTCAGACATTAGAGATGATTCCATACACTCAGATTCTATACATGGAAATAAGCAGGTAGTACATCTAGATAAAAATCCAGCGTCGAAGCTTCAGTAGATGCCCAAGAAGGCATATACCACACTTTAGCCAGCAGGAAACCTTGCAGGGAATCCATTGGATTCGAGGAGGACTCAATCTCAGCATGAGGATTCTTCTCATGTATTTTTAGTTTCATAACCTGCGATGCCCATGCATTGCTATATGGTTCAATCTACTGATCCACAGAACTACAATAGGGTTGTGGGAAATCCATTATGGCAAGCAGCCATGCAAAAGGAGTATGACTCACTCCTAAAGAATCAAACTTCGCATCTAGTTCCACTTCCACCAGAAAGTAATATTTTCAGGTGTAGATGGGTCCACAGGATCAAGAGGTGAAAGGCTAGACAAGTTTCCAAAGGAATTCATCAAATCCATAAAGATTTCTACATCTTCACGAAGAATTTCAGTGAGCAGAAGTTTCAGGCTTTGCGAGATCGTCTTGCAATGAAGAACACAGTTGCCTAGCAGTTGTCATTTTATTCTTTTGATACATTATCTTTTGAGGGGGGGGTTTGTTCCCACGTGGTTTTCCCTCTTTCCTCGTTTTTATTTAGTGTTCATTAGTTGCATTATACATGAGTACCTAAAATGGCCTAGTAGTCGGGACTCATTTTTTACTCCATAGTGATGTTCAGGGGGGGTGTTGGAGAAATTTCTATTTTCGGCACACTAGTTCAGTGGGAGTTAACTGACTAGTTCTATTTTAGACTTTAACACTAGTTAATTGGGAGCTAACTGACTAGTTATGTTTTAGACTTTAAGACTAGTTCATTGGGAGTTAACTGAATAGTTCTATTTTAGACTTTCTAATCTTAGACCGTCACTATTATGCATTCATTCCTAATTATAGGATGTCATTGCATATATGAGTGAAGATCACTCACTCATTGATACGACAATATGATGGATTGATTCTCATTATTCATTGTGTATCTCTCTTCCTTTTCTTGATAAGCTTTGTCTGTGCATGCTTTAGCTAGATCTCCTGTGCAGGTTTCCATGAAACATTGACAACATCCAGCAAAAAATCAGAGCTATCCAAAGAAAATTCCTGTGGGGAGGAGATAAGAGGGAGAAAAAATGGGCTCTAGTGGTCTGGGATAAAATTTGTACCCCTAAATCGAGGGGGGGGGTTAGGAATTTGTAACCCCCTCAATATAGGCCAAGCTTTAGCAGCCAAGTGTCTATGGAGGTGGAATAAAAAACTAGAGGCCATATGTGACAAAATTTGGACAAGTAAATATGCAAAGGACTCTCAGAATAATGAAAGGATTAAGTTGGAAGGATTGATACTTGACTCTCTTATTTGGAACTACGTCTGGAAAAATAGAGAAATTTTCCAGAACCATAGCTTTTGGGAAATTCAGGATGGACATTCAAATTTTTTTTGGGAAGATGTGTGGGAACAATTTCTCATGCTAAAGTCAAAAGGAAACCTGTATAATATTCAAGGGAGGAAAAGAGTGACAGGGTGGACTTAGGTCCACCATTTTTGGAATGATTCCTAGAGCCCAAACGCGAGTGAAATCAAACATTGGAAGCCTCTTGCAACATGATCGGTTACCTAGAAAGAAGAAACTAGACAAGATATGGAAGATATCTTAGACCAAAGGACTATAACTTGTAAACCGGGGGCAGGATATTCTGAGGTGGGATAAAAAATGGAACAAAACCTTCAATATTAAGGATGCTTACCATGAGATGCTAAACATTCTAGATTCAAACTTAAAACCAGTCTGGAACAAAATATGGAACTCCTACCTTTTGCCAAAAGTGGAAAATTTCCTATGGATGATTCTTCATAGGACATCCCTACCCTGGGATAGAATCCTTAGAAGAGGATTCAAAGGACCCTACATTTTCATGTTGTGTTTCCAAGAAAGTGAAACGACAAACCATCTTTTCAGCGAATGTCGAGTAACGTCAGAACTCTAGGACAGAGGAGATACTTTATTCAGAACAATGGATAGAGTAAGATGCGACATCAATAGAACCATAGAAGAATGGAGACCAGATCCATTTACAAACAAAATTATGAACATAATCTTAAAGATGTTCCCAGGCTTCGTTCTGTGACATACCTAGAAGGAGAGAAACCATAGGATCTTCATAGGATAGTACAACAATCAAGAGAAAATTTGGAACGAAAATTAGGAAACCACCCAAAAGATAATAAATTCCTCATCCTTGCAAGAAGAAGACTGGAATCCCTCTAGGGAAGAAATAAAGATTTTCACAAATTGGCATCTGCACCCTCTCTTGACCATAACCAACCAAAATTAAAGGCCAAATAAAAATCCTCGGAGCAAGGAGACCTAGGAACCTCCTCCTAAGGGATTCATGAAACTTCGAGGGAGTTTCTAAAGGAAATATAGGCCAAGCAGGAGTGGGCGGGGTATTTTGGGACTCGACAAGGGCTATCCAATATAGATACTCCATTAGAATCACAATTCGAACAATGGATCGGAACAGACAAGTATGCTAATGGGGTTGTGAATGGAAAAATAGTTGAATTACCGAGCTATAATAGTGGAAGTTGACTCTCAGATCCTATTTTAGGGTCTAAAAAAAATTCTAAATGGTACCCACCCAAAGACATTTTCAGAGAATTGGAAGTTTTTTTTTGGCTTCTCAGAGATAGCTACAACTGTCAGGAGAAGATCAACTATAGTCTTGAGACATGTCATGAGAAAGGGAAATGTGATAGTTGATTACCGTGGTACTTCAAACCCCCAGAATGAACAAGTGGAGGTGGCAGGAGGTGGGCATGGGACCATTCAGGGACATGATAACCCGCTTAACTAATGAGGACATCCTTCATACAATTGAGGAGATATATGGAGCAATCGAGGCCCTATGATCGAGGGATACATATGTCCCCATGTAGTTCTAAATTTCAGATCACAAGGTTATAGTACTCGGGGATCATGATTCAAACCTTAGTTTGAGGAAAGTGGCAAAGGATGGAATTCAATGGCCATATGTGGGAAGTAATGGCGATCAAGAAAGGAAGGTACAAAGATCTGCAGATGCACAAAAAAGTATCATATATGAAACTGAGATGACGCCAAAGGTGCTTGACACCATTACCACATGTATTATGGTTATGAGAGCAGAGGATAGGGCTTACTGGAAAATGATCAATTCAATTAATATTGTTAGGAAAAGATGGATCAGCGGCATTAAGATGAAGGAACCCAGATATATTAATAAGAAAATCTATTGCAATAATTAGGCACACAGAAGTGATAAGTTTGTTGGGAAGGGGAAAGTAAGAATAGAGAAGTGCAGTATTTTTTCGAGAGAAAATGGGAAAGATTGGGAGAAGAGGCTTGGGGGTATTCCCTTGATCTCAAGGCTCTACATTTTCCTTTCTCACCTTGCCACCACAGGGACCGAAATAGGAATTCACCTAGCTTTTATAGGGGCTCGAACATAGAGTGTTAAGGGGGATCTACCAATCCAAACCAGTAGTAACAGAGAAAGTATTCGGGGGAGGGAATTGGACCACAAGAATATGTTACTAGAGAAAAAACAATTGGAATGGGGAAAATCCCCTAGTTCCAATGGTCGGGGGAAGAAAACTAGGAAGGTAGAGAGACAGTCCTTCCCCAGGAAGACCCACTTGAAATCCATAGCATAGATAGACATGTTGAAGGCCAATCGTAACTTTCATACCATAGGCACTGCAAAATAAAAGAAGACTATGGAGGATATGTGGAAAGAGGTGAAAAAAAATAGAAGGGCCACTTCGGAGGAGGATATTGTGGAAGAAGCGCGAGATTAGGTCCGAGACCTAGGCTAGTCTCGAACCAGGCCAGTCTCGAACCAGGGAAACCAAATATTTTCGTCTGGCATAAATTTACTGGCAAATGAAAGAAATGATCACTCAAGCCATGGCACAACAGTAGAAACAGGTCCTCCAAGTTGTCACCCAGTAGAAACATGAAAATGAAGCGCTCAGGAAAGGGGTAAGGATGTTGGAAGCAAAATTCAAACTCTTTTGTAAAGCTAAATTTGGTGTTTCGTTTATTGAAAGGGACTATGAAGATAGGCAGGAAAGGACCAAGCACCAGATGATGGAGGGTTTCTCTGAAAGAACCCTTGAGTGCTCCATTGTGATAGAGGATTAGGTTCCCCAAAAGGGATCTCTCCTTATAAGGACAAAAACACAACAGTCTGGTAAGGGATCTCTCCCGAGTTAGGGATTGATCCTCGAAGGACCCTCTCTCCCATCAAAGCTTGGCCAAATAGATTATATTGAGGGATTCAACACAGGGTCACCTTCGAAATCCATGGAGTCTTTTATTATGGTACTTATTTTTCTGGACAAAATTACAAGTATATGAAAGTCTCAGGGCATAGTGGTAGAAGCCATGGTGAAGCTAGGTGGGTAGGGGATAATGTTTGGACCCTGAATTTTGATCTTTTGGCTGTTGGGATTTTGGAAAATCTTGAAGACATCAATATTCTAAGGGGTTCCTTGGTTTCCATTTTGGCAGGACCCCCAGAATGAATCATGTATTAGTTTTTACCATCTTAATAGAAATATGTAGTCTTTTTTTTTCTTAAAAAAAATATCACCTCCCCTCAATAATGAATGCATGATCTTTATATATATATATATATTCTCACCTACACATGAATCCACTTTACTATTAACCCAACCCTATTACATATATTTTTACATATTACATGTACATTTATCCCTATATATTCCCCCACCTTGGGATCATATCGTATACATTTAACCCTACATATGCCCCCCTTGGTTCATACCATTGTACCCTCATTCAAAAATCTTTGTCCTCAAAGCTTTACAATTAAAGGATTCACATGTGATGAAACCAAATAATATTATTTTCTTATTTTCCTACTTTCTTCTTTCCATTGATGATGATCCATCCATCCAAAATCAATAATTTTCGGTCGTAATCCTTTGTGTCAATTTTTTGCATAATTTTCTTTCCCTTGATTTCAAGTATTGTTGTTGAATCTTCTCAAATTTGTAGTAGATGTTGGTATATGATAATATCTTGTTGAATAATGGTTTTGTGATGACTTGTTCCATGAATATTGAAAATTATTCCATCTTCTTCCTTGATAATGTTGATATCCACCTTCTTGTCTTCCTTGAAGTATTTCCTAGTACCGAGGGTTTAGATATGGTTTTACATTTGATAGTTTTCCTTCACTCTGCACATGCATCTCATCTACCTTCTTTTAAGAGACAATGACATCCTCTATTCTCTTTTTTGGGTCTTTGATTACTCTATCCTTGGAGATAATACCATCATATTTTGCATGTACATCCTCTAGATGAAGTTTGACTTCTTCAAGTATCTTTTGGTGACCTTCTTGAATATTGTCTTCTTTCTCCTTTTGAAGCTGCAATGTCACCCCATTTATCAAATTCTGATGTCCTTCTTCAATTGTGGATTTCATTTCTAATTTCACCTCATCAATATTTAGGGATTCCTCAACCTTCTTGCAAATTTACCCTTCAAGTCTTTTGGTAGTTTCTTCATCTAATATCCTTTATTTTTCTTGATTTCGACAATGCTTATTTTCTTCTTTAAATCTCTTAACCTCATCCAATAGTTTTTTTATTATGGTTTCGTGATCTACATATCTCTTCGTCTTCTTTTTTTTCAATTCTTCCCTTGACCAATTTTTTCCAACTTTCCATCACTAATGTTTTCTTTCTTTATGTTCTTAACCTCCTTAATGAGTGATTCATTAAGGGATTGCATCTTGGAAAACTCATCATCTTTCTTAATAATATATTTTTTAGTACTTCATTGTCATTTTGCAATTTGGAGAATTTTTATTTTGCTTCTTTTAACTCATATTGAATTGTATACATTCCCTCGATTTTTGTATCCCTAATCCATTTATATGAGAATATATTTTCAAATTATTTCCACGTGAGGTTCCATCTAGTATCCTTATCCATACTCGTCTACCACTTTTGAGCTTCAACAAAAATACAAAATATTGTTGTTGAAGGATTCCTATCGTATTCCTTTACCAACCTCAACCATTCCATAAGATTGATTTCTTATTTGTCTTCATCTACTGTAAATTTAGGTATTGCCATTGACTCTTAACTGAGGTCTAACCACAATCCCAAACTTACAACTTCAATATATCAGGAATAATGATATCAAATAATTATAATCATTTTCCAAATATAATATTCGATGTTTTCTCTTTCCAATAGATTTTGAATCATCTCAATCGGACATCTCAATAAAAATTTATGATAGATTTAAGTGAACATACCTTTGAAAACCATAATTTGGAGTTTGTCCTGCTAGTTGAACTTCCTTTTGATGTATTTATGAATTTTGGCCCCTTTGAGTTTGGAATTTCAACTTGTATTAATATGACATGTCTTCTCTGAAAAGCAATATGTCTAACCAAAATTTTTTGTGCCAAATTAAAGTTATGGTAACTTTGCCAAACCTTGTTGATTTTTCGACTTTTATGTAGAGTGAACTTGTACGGAATGCCTCATGTCCAATATTTGATATCTGACTTTGAAAATTGTACTAAATATACTATGGTGTGTCCTCTTTCAAATGAAAATATTCTTACTAAATTTGGATATTCTTTGAAGAAGATATGACATTTTACTCTGAACACATGTTTAAGACTAGTAATAAGACTACTCAAAAACCTTATATTCCACAGGGTATATCTCCAAAAGTATAATTACCCACAACTTGAAATTTATACCAAAAGTACCTTGTGATGTATTCTAAATAACACCCATGCTTGTTTTTCGAGCGAAAATACCAAGATGAGTCGTTTAAAACCAAATTTAGGATGAGTCAGAAAGCCTATCTTCCATAGGTTGTATCTTCGAAAGATAATGACCCATAAGCTAAAATTTGTACCACATATACCTTGATATGTCTTGTCGATAACCTTCAAATTTGACTATCTGAAGTGTCCCAAAAAAAATCATAGTGAAAATGCTAAGATGACTTGTGTTGGATTACTAAGAGGGAGGGGGGTGAATCAGTAATGAGCAATTTATACCACTTATTATTCCTTTAAACCATAATGTATATTATTTCAAATTATTCAACAATGTTCATCATTTCATCATCAACATAATATTGCATCATAAACATTAACATCCATCAGATCATAAAGAACAATAATAAGGACATCCACACAATACACAGTGCATCAATATTTACGTGGAAACCCAATGCAAGAGAAAACCATGAAAATATTTTCTTAAATTTCAAGAATTACATTCAAGGAAGCACCAACTTCCAATTCTCCAGCTCCAAATGGAAGGAGGCTCCAACCCCCTAGTTTCTCAAGCTCCAACCTGAATGAAGCTCCAACTCCCTAATTCTCTATCTCCAACCAGAAGGAGGCTACAACCCCCTAGGTTCTTCGACTACAACTGGAAAGTGGCTAGAACCAACTAGTTATTAGGCTCCAACCTGAAGGAAGCTCCAACTCCCTGATTCTTCAGCACTAACTGGAAGGAGGATACAACCCCCTTTCCATTCCCTGTCCTACTACCCTAAAATATAAGTGTCAAATAACTTATGAAACCATTGACACACTGTCATTGTCAAAAATACCACTGTAAACCTGTACCAATCTGTGCCAACAACCTGTAACTAACTTGTACCAATAACCTATAGTTAACATGTACCAATAACTAGTAATCCGCCTATACCAATAACCTGTACCAACATATACCAACAACCTGTACCAATTATCTCCTCAATAGATCAGATCTGATAGCATAGATCTCATACCCAATATCAATAAAATATCACTCAAACCATGTGCATTTATGTCTCTCTAGTCATGTCCCATACATGTGCATACAATCATAATCATGTGTAATAAATACTCACATGAACTAGACATCAACCGCTCATTGATATGCATCCTCAAACTAAACCAAAAAATTCAGCAACACATCACAACCAAAATCCCTCAACCATGTACCACAAAAACCCTCAACCATGTACCACGAAATACAAGATATGCTTCAACACTCAAATGAACAAGATGTACCAATGATAAATACCAAACATACCAACACTATATTTCTATAGATTTATCTCATACAGTAAGTGCCATATGACCAACAGTCTCTCTAGGGAAAATCCTCAATCTCCCATAACCATATCTCATGTAGACAATAATATCCAACTACACATAAGAATATGACATACCTTTTGAACTTGCAGATAGATCTGTTGTACTTGATAGAACTTCCTAGGAATTTTTTTTCAGCATCTAGGGACCTTGCACCCTCATATACTCAAGTTTTCATGACCTTTTTCACATGTATGCAACCTTCCCTATTTTACACTGTGGATGTACGCGACCTGGCATTTTTTGGTCCACGTATGTACATGACCTGGCCTTCTACAGCCCCCATTCATCTTCATAAAACTAGAGTTTTTTGAAACTCTGCAACTTCAAAACTTTCACCGTCAATCCTCCTTTGCTACCTCAGACTTGTATAACTTCAAATGTATCAATGAGTACATGCAATAAACCTTTCACAAAATATCATATATTCAATGTCCTCAATAGGTGCTAATAGGAGACCCTTGCTCTCTTATTTATACTCTCCAAGTAGCTTCCTCTAGGGGTTATCTTCTAACAGTTTTACCCAACTTCCTTTTTTTAGGGCTAACCCACTTCTAACTACTTTGTCTAATTACAACCACTTTATCCACAAATAGTAAACTCACCACTTCTAGTTGCAACTAATTTATTTTTAATTATTTTCTTTTTGCAACAATGTAACTCATGATTAACTCCTAGTTACAACCACTTTGACTAGTAAACTTCTTCTAGGAGCTTCTAGAATAAATTGATTGTGTTGACCTTCTAGGGGCTTCTAGATAACTCATAAGGGTTCTACACCTTTACTAATCCATATCTCCTCGACCGTGAGGAAGTATGTGATGTATAACATATCACCAGAAACAAAACAACATGTACTATCCATCTAGAATAGTCTCACCTAAAAATTCACTAATATTCATTACATTATTCCTCAACCAAACTTGGGTTCCTTAACTATACTTATGGAGCTACCATAATTTTCTATCGAACATACTCAAGGTTTGACATAAATCTCTAAGGGTTTACATCAATCTATAATATCACAATATCACTCTCCAAGGGTTGATATCAATGACAACCAAATATCCATCAATCTAAACCAATTGTATGACAATCTCCACCTTTGGCATTGATGGCAACACTTAGTCATGATAACACATGCTCATACTCATCAATGTTTCTATCTCTCCCCCTTTGACATCAATGGAAAAGGTTATCTCTCCTTGGGGTTACTCCCCCTTACTAAACTCTCCTTGGGGTTGCTCCCCTTGTTTGCACCATCCTTGGGGCTTCTCCCCTATCTAAATTGTCCTTGGGACTACTCCCCTTGTCTTCATTCCTCTTATTACTCTCTCTCTCCCTTTGACAAAGTATTAACTGCCCATGTCGATATCACACTATACTTGCTCTAACCAACCCCCCTATGGGTGTGTCTCCCTGTATGTATACTACTAATATTCCTTTCTAAAATTATTTCTCTGATGAATTCTCTACACGTTGTTGTGTAGATCAATATAGGTCTTCCTGTACCTACTCCTTTTGGAGTTATTTTCCATTGGTTCTTCCTTGAGTAATCAACTAACATATATAAAAATAATTCAAGAATAAGCATTCAAATATTCTTGTATCATTAATATCCATTATGATAATATTCCTTTATCTTTGTAGTATCCCTTCAACATCTGATCTCGAACAAACATACATGTAGTCTCTCCTCAGATCCTACAACCTGGAATACATTTATTCCTCCTTTCCCTTTATACAGATATGAACTCTATCTATATTGCAACACATGGGTATCCACTGCCTTCATAACTGCAAGTCATGGATGTACGCGGCTATCCTCACTACAACTCATGGACTACCACAAACTCACTCAGTGTCATTGTCATTGTCTCTGTTTTTGTCAACTGTACCAATCACTCTAGCACTCAATTGTCTACAATGTTGACCCATCTATCTCAGCTACTGCATAGACCCCCCCCAATCTAATATTGATATTACTTGGGAGTCTCCAAGCCGAACGGCTCAAAACAATACCTGCTCTGATGCAATGTAATCTTCCTCTTCGTCTGTGAATACATATTCATTTTCATCCTCTTCCCGAATTCTATCATCATCTTGAGTTTTGACATATTATTCATCTTCTAATTGAGTTCCGACACTTTTCTCTTTTCTTAAAATTTCATCATGATCTTGTGCTACTGCAAATCCTGAAAGTATGATTCCTTGGACTTGTTCTTCATTTACCTGCTCCTCTTGTTTTTCACTTCTTCTCCAAACCTTCTTGTGTCTCTCATCAATATTTTATTTCATGGGAGGCTTCATCATGCTTTTACAATTTCAAGCTATGTGTCCATAGTTGTGGCATTTGTAACATTCAATATTTTGTGGGGCCACATAAGCATTTCTTGCCTAATTATTTATTTCATAAGCCCTACAATCTACAACCTTATGTCCAATGTTAGTACAATAAAAAACAATGACCATAAAATAAATCTACATACCTGGGAGTGAATGATTTTCCTTGAGGTGTAGTCCCTCTATAATTCTTCCTTGGCTGATCAAGATCTTCTCTTTGGTTGTTTCTTTCACAATGATTGGAGATTCCTTACTGCTTAAATGTAGAGGGTCTTTTGTATTCATTTCTTTCTTATTCATGTTGACCATGATTCCTTCCTTTGAGAACTTCTTCATAACGCTTTTGTTATGTTTCTTTCGTCATGAAGCTTGAACCTTTCTCAGTCTATATTTGGTTTTATCCTAGTCCGGACTTGTTCTAGTATGGCCTTTGATTGTTGATTACCTTATCCAATGTATTGGTGTTATCTTGTTGCATGTCCTTCTTCTGAAGATATTTTCTTAGAGTGATTGCTTCTACTTCCAACCTTTCAATCACCATCTCCTTCTCTGCTAGATGAATTTTGAGTATTTCTTCAATCCTTTTGTCCTCTTCTACCTGGACTTTAAACTTCATAGGTTAACTTCCTCTGAGTTGAGATTCTGAGTTCCTTTTAGTTCTTTCTTGAGTGACTTTTTTTCTTTCTTTCTTTCCTTAGTTCTTCTAAGGCACTAATTAATTCTGCTATGAGATCGACTTCACCTTATTCTTTTGAACCATCAGAGTTTCTTGTTTGATTTTCCCTAGCCATAAATCGTACCTTCTTTTCTGAATCACTGTCACTTTCATCATCTTCACTAAATGAGGAACTGTCTTCTCTTGAGTATAGATTTTTCTTAAAGACTTTCCTTTTGTTTTTCAAGTTTCCCTTTTGATATTTCTTTTCTTTCTTGGTCTCTTCCTCTTCATCACTATCTGACTTCCTGGCATAAGGACACTTATTTGCAAAATGATCAATTTTACCACAATTAAAACATTTCAATATAAGTTTACCTTTGTATTTACATGTTCCCTTTTGCAACTTTCTTATGAAGTTTTCCATTCATTCATCTCCTTTTGAATCATCGTTGCAACTACATTCTGACTTTGACTTTTTCTTGCTCTTTTTCTTTGTCTTCTTGGATGCTTTGAATGATGCTTCCTTTGGAACTAGGTTCTCCTATTCTATTCTCATTTCAAAAGAGGTGAATATTCCATTTAGTTCATACATGCTTATCAAAATCAGATCTACTCTTTCTAATAGTGTTGAGATCTTAGGATCAAATCTCATTGGAAGAAATCTTAGTAACTTTTGAACAATTATAGATTAATCAACTTCTTATACCAATTCTTTAATTGCATTCACTGTTTCATCAACTCGTAAAGTAAGCTGCAATATTTTCATCTTCCTTCATCTTCAACTGTTAAAATTGACCTCTATAAGTTTGAAGTTTCACTGCCTTGACTTTGGCGTCTCCTTCATAAACATTCTGAATTTTATCCCAAATCTCCTTTGCGGAATTGCAATGCATAACTTTGACATATAATGAATCAACTAGACCATTTGGGATGACATTTTTGGATTTCAAATTATTTTCACTGAGTTTCTTTCCATTTTCATCTATTGGAGGAGTGGCAGGATATTTATATCCATCTAATATTGATTTCCAAACATCACACCCCTATTCTTGTACATATGTTTTCATCCTTCTGCTCCAGAATGCATAGTTCTATCCATCAAACTATGGTATTCATACATATTGTTGCTCTCCATTATCTACATTCTAGTGGTTAAATTGTTTCCTGGAGGAACCTTCTCTGATAGTAATTGTTGAATTACTGAGAGGGGGGGTGAATCAATAATGAGAAATTTATACCACTTATTAATCCTTTAAACCACAATGTATATTATTTCAACTTATTCAACAATGTTCATTAGTTCATCATCAATACACTATTGCATCATAAACATTAACATCCATCAGAGGATAAAGAACAATAATAAGCACATCCACACAATACACAGTACACCAATATTTATGTGGAAACCCAATGCAGGAGAAAACCATGAAATTATTTTCTTATGTGTCAAGAATTACATTCAAGGAAGTACCAACTTCCAATTCTCCATCTCTAACTAGAAGGAGGCTCCAACCCCCTATTTTCTCAGGATCTAACCCGAAGGAAGCTCCAACTCCCTAATTCTCTGGCTCCAAATAGAAGGAGGATACAACCCTCTGGGTTCTCTAACTACAACCGGAAGGTGGCTACAACCTCCTAGTTCTCAGGTTCCACCTTGAAGGAAGATCCAACTCCCTTATTCTCCAGCACCAATCGGAAGGAGGCTACAACCCTCTTTCCTTGCCCCATCCCGTCGCCCCTGAAATATAAGTGTCAAATAACTGATGAAACCACAACCATACTGTCACTATGAAATATACCAATGTAAACTTGTACCATTATGTGCCAACAACCTGTAACCAATCTGTACCAATAAGCTGTAGTCAACCTGTACCAGTAACCAATAATCAACTTGTACTAATAACTTGTACCAACAACATGTACCAATAATCTCCTCAATAGATCAGATATGATAACATAGATCGCATACCCAATATCAAAAAAATATCACTCAAACCATGTGCATCTATGTCTCTCTAGTCATGTCCCATACATGTGAATACAATCATAATCATGTGTAATAAACCCTCACATGTACTAGACATCAAACCCTCACTGATATGAAGCCTAAAATTAAACCAACAACTTTGGCAACACATCACAACCAAAATCCCTCAACCATGTACCAAGAAATACAAGATATGCTACAACACTCAAACCAACAATATGTACCAATGATAAATACTAGACATACCAACACTGTATTTATGTAGATTTATCTCATACAGTAAGTTCCATACAACCAACAACCTCTCTAGGGAAAATCCTCAATCTCCCATAACCATATCTCATGTAGAAAATAATATTCAACTACACATAAGAATATGACATACCTTTTGAACCTGTAGATACATTTGTTGTACTTAATCACTATAGAACTTCCTGGTAACTTACTTTTAGACTCTAGGGACCTATCACCCTCATATACTCAAGTTTTTATGACCTTTTTCACATGTACACGACCTGCCCTCTTTCAACCCGTGGATGTACGTGACCTAGATTTATGTGGCTCGCGTATGTACGTGACCTGGACTTCTAGAATCCGCATACAACTTTAGAAAACTAGGGTTTTCTGAAACTCTGCAACTCCAAAACTTTCTCCATCAATCCTCCTTTGCTACCTCAGACTTGCGTAACTTCAGATGTATCAATGGGTACCTGCAATAAACCTTTCACAAAATCATAGATATTCAATGTGCTCAATAGGTGCTAATAGGATACCCTTGCTCTCTTATTTATACTCTCCAAGTAGCTTCCTCTAGGGGTTATCTTCTAACAGTTTTACCCAACTTCCTTCCTTTAGGTATATTCTATGGGATGAGAGGTATCAAGCTAGAAAAATGATTTAAGAGTGAAGCTTCAAACTTGAGAGGAAGTCTCCACCTCTCTTGAACACTCTTCAATAGACCAAACTCTTAAATAATCAGCAATAAAGTTAAGTGTTACGAAAATTATCCATCATTAGGGTGAAAAGTATTTCATGAGCTCTCTATCTCAAGTCACCATTTATAGGCTTTGTGACCCAAGCCATTTGTCTATCTCATGCAAAATTGTTATTTTATAATTTAGTAATTACTTATTATTCACCCACCCACTTGTCACTCACATGTACAAGTGCCCAACTAATTCCTTATATAAAATAATGTTTAATCATCACCCAACTACCAAATTTCATATTTTTACTTGTAACAACCCATAGCTAAACTGAGGATCATTACTACATGAAAAACACATAAAAATGAATTTGTTCTGCTAACTAATTTCCTATAGATTATTAGCTTTGAATTACACAGAAATTTAACTATTGTATGATACCATTAAATAAATGCATCTACAACATGCCAAAAACAATATGAATGTAGTTTAAATAACTCAACACGACAACATATAAATCATTCTCAAACACAGAGGTAATACGAGACAATTAAACTCCTAATGCAACACGAAAACAAGATAAAACACTTATCTTTTAAAAATGGTTGTGCAACCAACTACTTGGGACAAATGTTCCACACAACCATAAACTTTTTGTTCTAAATGTCAATAACAATTCAACCCCGATCTAGTGCTAGCAATCTACAAAAGAGGGTGGTCTCTCACTTTCCACCCACGTCTTAGAAATTACACAACCCTCTGATATTCTCCTACAACTATCCCAATTTTCCACCGTCTCTCTTCCTATTGAAATTTTCAACTCAAGGAATGTACCCCTTCACTACTCTCAATCCACCAGGCATCCCATTCATTTATCAAGGTCTCTCTAGCACAGGTGACCATGAATATCTCTACTGGGAAACTCAAGGGAGCTCGCTGCTAGGAAACCTACGAGGAAAACAACAACAATCACTTGTTATTACAGTGCAACTCACACGAGATTTCACTCTTCAATCTTGACAACCTGGATTTTCAGTCTTCTTCTCCAAACATGCTCTAGAATTCTCCCCCCATGGTTGCTCCAGCTCCAAGCTCTTTTTTTTTCTCTCTCTACTTGTTGTTCATGCAAAAAACATTGACTGTCTAAAATTGTTGTAACTTCCCATATGTGTTTCCCCTCTTTATTTGTTTGATTGACTTAGACACTTTCCCAAGATTATTGTACTCATCCCCCATGCTCCCTGATTGACTTAGACACTTCCCCGAGATTATTGTACCTCATCCCCATGCTCCCAATAACTGTTGGATTATTGAGGGGAAGAAATCAAGAATCAACAATTTATACCACTTTAACCACAATTTATATTCCTTTAACTTATTCAACAATGTTCATCATTTCATCATTAATATGTTATGGCATCATATAACATTAACATCCATTAGTGCATAATAAACAATAATAGACACATCCACAAAATGCACAATACACCAGTATTTTTCGTGGAAACCCAATGCGAGAGAAAACCACATAATTATTTTCTTATATTTCTTTCAAAATTACATTCAAGGAAGCACCAACTTCCAATTATCTGGCTCCAACCAGAAGGAGGCTCCAACCCCATGTGTTCTCCAGCTCCAATTGAAAGGTGGCTACAACCATCCAATTCTCTGGCTCCAACCAGAAGGAGGCTCCAACCCCCTAATTCTCAGGCTCCAACCCGAAGGAAGCTCCAACTCCCTGGTTCTCCGACTCCAACTGGAAGGTGGCTCCAACCACCTATCCTTTCCCTGTCCTTCCGCCCTGAAATAAAAGTGCCAAATGTAGACAATCTGTCATTGTCACTAAATCAACCATTGTTACTGTCACTATGTCACTGTTAACCTGTAACAATCTGTACCAAGCAACATGTACCAAGAACCTATAGCAATACATGTACCAACAACTTGTAGCAATACCTGTACCAACAACCATTAACCAACAACCTGTGCCAATAACTTGTCACAATAATCTCATCAACCAATCATGTACATCAACAACTAGCACAACCTGTACCATCACAAGTGCATCAACCATGCACATCATAACACCTCACAACCATCACCAATACCAATATATCTATGCCACATCAAGCATAAAACATGTGCCAATATCACTACAAATATGTCCAACAAGATTACCAACAAGTGCCTCTAACAATGTACCAAGCATGTAGAAATTATGTATCAATAACAAGTCAAACTATGCCTCATCAAGATGTACCAACATCACCATACCATACACCTCATGTATATGCCAACTCATCAACTAAGTGTCTCATCCATGAACTCAACATATACCTCAACCATATACCAAAACATACATCAAGATAACCAATAAGAGTCCTCTAGCAATGCATAGAAATCCATAAGACAAATACCATAAACCCTTACATAAAACCATGTGTCAAACCTCACTATTATGTAGCCTCAAGCATGTACCATGTCATGACCAAATGTAACCATCAAAACATGAATATAAACATACATGTAACTCTGTAACAGACCTAGTGTATGTGATCACAGACCTGTAGACCTTCCTTAACTTCAACAACAAGAGACTAGCATTTTCATCAAACTTTACTTTAGTCTCACATGTCTAATTCTGGATTAGTCAACAACCCTAACTTGAAATAAACATAACTTTGTACATGTAATGAATAAAGGTCTGAAAACGGTACACAATGTTATTCAGTGTCTTGTCTACAATTCCTCCAAGTTTCACTGCTTGGAACCTCCTAGAAAAATAGTTATAGCAAAAATGGCAGACCTTTCTGAAGTCACATCCAATAAGGATGTTACAATAAGAAAACTTGAAATATGTATATAGTCCATAAATAATCCTACAATAATGGGTGCGTAGCCAAAACGTTTTTACAAGCTAAAACATCTAATTAGAAAATAAAAACACCAAATCTATTATCCTAGACCATTTTCCCCATTCAAATTCCCCATATGGAAGGTGTTTGGATACTTTCATGTAAATATAATTTAAATTACCTACATCTCTTTGTCCCATTAATCCACCTCCATAAACATGAAAAAATGTTACATTATATATTTACACATACTCTAATAAATACAAATATGTTCATTAAAAATTAAATTAAAGTTTGTATTTGAAATTAGAATTTCATTCGAATTTCATAACATGTATGATAAAAATTATATATCTTATTGTATATCTCTATTGTAGGTGGCATTAATGATGGATCCTCTCGAAGATGCTTAGTGTGATTCCATTCATGTACCCAAATAATAGTTCCATTTACATGTTTTTATATCTTTTCCTTTGGACAAAGATATTATTTACAAACTAAAATTTATATATAATAATACATTTAGTTTTCTAAAATGAAATCAAAGTTGTATTCAAAATCGTTTCAAAATACTCGATTAATAAAAACATTGTTCACCATTTAATGCATTTAGTTTTCTAAAATGAAATAAAAGTTGTATTCAAAATCATTTCAAAACTTATACTCGATTTCAAAATCATTTCTAATAAATGAAATGAGGTTGTTTATTGTCAATTCAAAATGAACAACACCACCCTTGTCTCTAGTTTATACTTTCTAAACTTGAAACAACTTGGAACATGAAAAGAAACATAGGCTTACGTAATCTAATGTGAATTTTTATACACATGCATAACTTTTTTTTTTTCAATAGAAAAATAACTCAAATTATATTGATATAATTTTTTTACATCGACAACGCAAAGATACAAGAAAGATCGATCTTATAGATCAACCCTCACTTTTCAGAGGCTCTATCCCACCATCTAATACATGAATCAGAGCTTCTCAACCAAAAGAAAAACTCAGGACCTAAAAGGATGAATAACGTTGCCCCCATAACAAAGGCATAAGGTCTCATACCAGAAATAAAAGCAAAAAACAGTCAACTCCAACAAAGGAACAATTCCACAATTTTTTTTATTTTTTTTTTTTAATTTTAAAAAATTTGGTGGCCCTTCCCTTTCACCGTCCCAAGTGTAATATATCAATCACCCTTTAGGCGCTTCGAGAGCTCTTTTAGACAAAGTATCAGCCTCTTCATTTGATTCCCTGTATATGTGTTGAAAATATGATCCTTGGAATTTTTTCTCCATGTTTCGAACTCTGCGTTTCCAACCTTCGATTTTGGTAACATGTAGATTGCCCTTTTGTTGCGGCCACTCGATAACCACCTTGGAGTCCCCCAACATCTGAATATGATGAATATCCAAGAGTTTTGCCATAATAAAAGTTGCCCACGCTCCAACTAACTCAGCCTTCGTATTGGAACCTCCTCTGCAATTGAAAAACCACCTAATATCCGGGTCATAAAATCTTTTCAAGGATCCCCCTGCCCCACAAATTGCTCCCCCGTTTATGGACGCCCCATCGAAGAAAGACAACGTGTATCCATTTACACGAGAAATCAGACTCAATCTTAATGTATTCTGCCTACACTTTGAATGTTTGCGAGAAAAACAATTTAATGTTATGTAGACAACGACATTGGTAGAGAGATCTTTCCCTTCAAATAACGCTTTGTTACATTCCTTCCACAAGAACCAACAAATCAACACAGAAAGTTTCTTTGACGCAGCTTTGTTCTGAAGCCAAATCTCCATAAAATCGTTTAAATTTTGTCAACTTATACACATGTAAATGTACTATATGTTGCCTTATCAACTTGCAAATCCAAGGTATACACAATTTTATATTTACAAGTAAACATAATAATTTTAATAAAAATGTCTCAAAATTATATAATTTGTAATTTATGGAAATCCAAAAAAGTTATAATAATAATAATTTAATCAAAATAAGATATCATGTTATTATGTTATTAATAGAAAACAAATAAATTATTATTAACTATTTTTAAGATTTTTAATTTTATTTTTTATAAATAATAATATTTTTGTTAATACATATTTCATAATTATCTCTAAAGCATATATACAGATAGGTTTTGCAGAAAACATGTCAACTGGTTGACAGGTTTTCCAAAACCACCCTTTTGATCAAAATCTGTCAACCAAATCATCTTAAAATCGGTCCACCATACCACTTTATCACTCCAGCTGTAACCTTATCACTCCAGCTGTCACTTTGTTGGCCGACCCATTCTTTGAAACGGCTACGACACACCTCCTCCAAGGACATGTCAGTCACCCAGCATCCTAATATTAGTCACCGCCCTCCATTCACGCAACATCCTCACAACATACTCTGTATGTACTCCTCACGCCGCCCTCCAGTAACGCAGCATCCTCGCAACATCTAACTTCTTGACAGCGATAAATTCCCCAGAAGGCATAGTTGCTTTATAAACAGTGCCCCAAGCTCCTGTTTGAAGCACACACAAACCTTCTGATGCACAGATCGGCTCTGTCGTGATGTTAATTCCTAAATTCATCGGGCCTTTGCGCTTCCGGAGTAGAATGCCAGCGCTGACAGCCTCCTCTGCAGATCCCGAGGGCTCACGGCTCCATGATGATCACAGATCGCACGTCTCAAAATGAAGATCATAAAGCCTGACTAATTCTGAGGGAAACTGTAATTTTTCAAAGGTAAACATTCAATTGAATTGAATTTGAACAAATCATTCGGCCAAACTGAACAGATTTACGAATTTTCGAACTGTTTTGTCCGATTCCGCCGAATTTAGTAACTGGAAAATTTGAGTATTTTACGGGTTTTTAATTTATAGAGTTTTAGGTTTGAGTTTTTCTGGAAAATATTTTCATCGAGGAGGTTTTTGAGAATCTGAGATGCAGCAGGGAGGGTTTGAGCAGCCAAGCTGCGCAAGAGAGGCTCACCATATTCGGATACAACAAACTCGAAGAGAAAAAGTTAAGGTTAGCTTCGATAATTTGTTTCTATTTTTGAGTTCAATTCCAGAGTTGAGCTCGGATTTGAGATCCACAGAGAATTGAATTTCTCCGTGAGGTATGCAGAGTAAAACACATTCTTTGGTTCTACAGTGAAGTAATTTTCTTTCACCGTTTGAGATGTGTACCACCACAAAGTAATTTCCTTGGCGTATTGCGTTTTTTACACTAAATATGTTTGCTTAGGTTGGTGGAATGTTTACTGCAACATAAAATATTTAGGCTACAGAAAAGTAATTTGCTTAGGCTTCCGGGGCTTTTATGAGGGATCCTTTATCATGGCTTATGCCAGGAGGTTCATGCAGTTGGGGTTTATGCAGAATACTTGGGCTTTGTCAAGATTTGATTAAATTTAACGCCTTGACGTCTTTTGGGTGCACAGGAAAGCAAATTCCTCAAGTTTTTGGGTTTTATGTGGAACCCCTTATAATGGGTTATGGAAGCCGCAGCGGTGATGGCCATTGCTATGGCGAATGGAGGAGTAAGCATCTTACACTTGGAATCTGAAGTCCTCCTTTGGGGAAGAGTAAAGATCTGAAGAAACAGGTTTATGATGGTCTTCAAATGGAACAAGTACATGTGCAGGCTTTCTCATAAACCAACAACTTGCCACCATGATACAGAAAGAGACCCCCCCAACTGTTGCAGCAATTATACCAACAATTTGCTCTGTGGAGGTTTTTGTGTCGGGCAACACAGGGGAAGAATTGGATGGCTGTGCATCCAGACCTTCACATGCATTCAACATAGATCCTCCACATAGTCCTTCGTTTCCCATAAAATTGGTCACATCCATATCCTTGAATATGTTTTTCTGTGGAAGAGGGCCTGTTAGTTTATTATACGAAACATTGCATATCATCAAACTAGACAGTTGTGCAAATGAAGCAGGGATTTGGCCAACACGTTGATTGTTATTCAAATAAAGAAATTCCAGCAAACTCAGAATGCCAAGTTCAGCCGGTATCTCTCCTGAAAGAACATTTTGACTGAGATTAAGAGCTATCTGCAAGCTTGAAAGTTGACCAAGCTCCCCGGGTATAGAACCTGAAAAGTTGTTTCCTCCCATTTGCAACTATGTTAAACGAGGTAGATTCCCCAACTAGCGAGGTATATTTCCACTCAACCTGTTGTCAGAGAGCATCAGTGACAAGAGTGCCAAGATCTTGCGGTACATGACCAGTAAAATAATTCCTGCTAAGGTCAAGCCTTTAGAGCTTAGTGCAATTTACAAGCTCTGGAGGAACGCTTCCAATGAGCTCATTTAAGGAGATATCGAAACTGACTAGCTCCGACAGTTTTCCTATCTCTGGAGGAAGGAAGCCTACAAAATAATTATTGGATAAGTCGAGCCTCTCCAATTATTATTGCTCCAGATAATTATTATTGGATAAGTCAAGCCTCTACAAAATAATTATTGATCCAGATGGCATTAAAAAGCACATTTACAACTCAGATCTCAGACAACTTATCATTTCATCAATCCAACGAGTGGAAACGTCAATATTCAGAAACAAAAAAGCATGTACTATCAAGGGGATGAAGACATACGAGGAGAACATGTAGCAATCCAAGGGTTGGATTCCAATCCTTCTTCAGAGTATTGACACAGATCTCTCCATTGTTTGCAATATTAGGGTGGAAGATTTTTGTCACAAAATACCCCGCAGTCCAAGCTAATTATTAATATTGCAAGACGCACAAGTCTATTTCTCAGTTTTTAGTATTTACAAGTCATGCATCACAATACTTGATGATTACCAAGAAGAAACAAAATCATCACAATAAGCCAATTTAGTTCTAGGCAAACGCTAACAAAAAGCACAACAAACTCCAGTAGAGATAATTTGCCCACATCCACCAGCTGGGTCAGGCTTTATGCCCCATGCAACTAATAAAATTGCCTGGAATTCAACTTGGAGGAGGAAACCGCCCACTCTTGCAGGTAAGATGTAATATCATAACTCTGTTAAATGCAGCTGTCCAGGATGTAGGGTTTATAGAATTTTGTAAATTGCAGACTAATCTGAACTCTGTACCTTTAATTTATGCATTAGGGAAGATGAAAGTAAAAGGGACTTTCTTGCAGCGCAGAATAAACAAATTTATGCCAAAATCTATGTATTAATAAGTAAAGAACCCTATCTCTGGTGGAATTGGCCCGGTAAATTGATTCTGGTAGAGTTCAATAGCAGACAACTTTGCCTGTTTTGTAAGCTCAATAGGAAGACTTCCAGTGAGCTTGTTATCACCTAATCGTAGCTGAATAAGAGATTTGGCACAATATTTTTAAATCAAATAAATTTTTTAAATTTATTTTAATCTTAAATTTTTTTATGAATATTTTTAAATTAAATAAAAATTTTAAATTTATTTTAATTTAATTTAAATTTTTATTTTTTAAATTATTGTTGACATTTCTATTTTGGGATCATAATATTTTTAATTCAAACATGTAAATATTATTCAAACATGTAACTAATAGGGACCTTAATATTATTTAAATATGTAACTAATAATGACCTTGGAGTGAGTAGCAAAAATTTGAAAAAATTTTATTACAACAATTTAGAAGCTGAGAGTAATTCTGTAAAGATGTAACTAATAGTGACCTTGGAGTGAGTAACCAAAATTTGAAAAGATTTTATTACAACAATTTAGAAGTTGAGAGTAATTCTGTAAATTTTGTAACACATGTTAAGAGTTAAAGAATTTATTACAACAATTCGAAGTTCAGGTTAATTCTTGGAAAGTTTGTGATACCCTTTAAGAGGAGACTCAAAGTAATATAAGAAATGACAACACTTGAATACTTTCACAAACATATTCAAATCAGAAAACAAGATGGGCATAAATGGTAATTGGGCTCTGCTTATCATAATTGTAATTTATTAAAATCATATCACTTTAATTGTAATTTATTAAAATCCTGTTACGTCTGTGCATTTAATAGATGCAAGCCCATGTGGTTTTAATCTAGAATATCACTTTTTTAATGTGGTTATTAATCTCAAATATTTCTAGTGGTTTTTTTTATAAAATTCAATGAAATTCAGGTCAAGATTTATTATTATCTCATCATGATACACTTAAAAGATAAGAATACTCAACACAAAAAATTGACATTTCAATTCTTTTTATGTTTAGATTTTCCAACTATTTGTTATATTTATACAAATAATCTCTTCATTTGATATATGAAATAATTTAAAATAATTATATAAAATTGAATATTAGTATTTTTTATTTTAATAAAAAATAAATAAATATAAAATTAACAATATGCAAGAAATTATTTATAATTAAAAAACACGTGATAGTAAATTATAATTTATTTATAATTAAAAAAACACATGACAGTAAATTATATAGAAGTTAATAATTACACCATTTTATTAAACATTTTGTACTTCACTCATATATATAGTTAAATTTATTGATTAAAACTGTAATTTAAATACTTAGATTTGTATTGGAAATTGTAATTATGAAATAAGAAAATAAACACCCATGTATTAAACATATTTTAATTTATTCATAATAATATTTAATCAATTATATTCCAAAAAAGCTAAATTTAGTGATTAAAAGTCTAATCTATACTAATTACAAAATACAAACATTTTTTAGAATTATTATTACTCCATTAGAATTATAACTATTAAACCTTTAGAGCATTGAAAATTTCAATAAAAGTTTGGTGTCATATAATTGAAATGGATAAAAAATAAAGAAAAAAGCCATTATTTTTTCTTAGTGCATTATAGTCTTGAAGTAGGAGTGGCATTCCTTTATTAAAAAACAAACAAAAAAAACATATACTTATATTTGCAAAAAGTTATAGTAAATATCAAGAGAGTTTTGAAAATGAATTTTTTTATAAATTGACAACCTCTCCTCATGTGGAAAGTTGGAAACATTTTCCCTAAGACATATAGTTTATATGTGGGACACGTCTCATTATAATTACTATTAAGAAACATTTGTCATGAGGCATAGAGTCAATATGTAAGACACAATTTTAGAGAGTCTAGACATGAACCCTACACTATTTGGAACAAATGTGGTTTAAAAGAAAATGTTAAGCTTAAATAAAATGGCAATGAATGAATTATATATCTTTAATTTAAAATTTGTAATTTGAGTTGAAAATAAATATCCATATTTATAATTTGTGTTAAAATTAAATATCTTTATTTCCAAATTTATCATAGAGTTAAATATTTTAATATTTATTTCCAAATTTATCATAGAGTTAAATATTTTAATATTTACCCATATTTAATTTATTAATATATCATTGTTAATATATATATATATATATATATATATATATATATAAGAGTATATATATATATATATATATATATATATATATATATATATATATATATATATATATAAAAGTTAATAAAAAGTATGCTAATTAAAAAATAATTTTTTAAAGTTTTTTTATATAGAAATAAAAGTTCAAAATTAACTAAGTATTTTCTTACCTTTCATAAAATTTGATAAACCAAATTGATTTCTAGATCATCTTCTATTAACAATATTACATTTGACCATAAAATTTGAGAACAACCTAATATTATTTTATAAGTTTTTAGTTTATGAATGCAAATATTATTATTAAATTTTTTATCCACAACCAAAAAATATTATTTTTAAATGAGATTGTTTAAATGTTTTGAGTTTTCATCTTTCATTTTCACCTGAATCCCGCAAACATCATAAATCTAGAGGAGATCACAATTTTTTGTCACTTAAATTACATTTCTAAATTCATAAATGGATTCATTCTTACCCATGGGGCACTCATATTATACAGACTTGGCAATTCAAATATGCAGATCCAACAATTTCTAGCCATATTTTAAGCAAAATTAAACAGAAATTATCCCCGAAAAAATGGCCAACACATAGAAAATTTAAACTAGAGATTTTTAAACCCCATTATTATCATTATCCACATCTTCATCATCATCTTTAAAATAAATTCATAGCTTAAAGATCATACATCTACTTATAGAATTTAACCTAGAATATATATCAAGTTCTTGAGTCTAGATTGACACACTCTATTTTCAAGACATAATCTTTTCATCAATTTGAGAGTTATAGTAAGAGGTTTTCATAAAGATAATGAACCAACCTTAAATATAATCATTTTAATTGTAATATCTTTATGAATCCAATTAACATGGCCTATAGCCTTTGTATTCGCCGTCGACAACCGATTTCCTCACAGAAATTTAAGAATCCTGGACTTGTCCCACAACAGATTGACTTGTTCAATACCTCCTAATGCAGGCGATGAGAGTAGCATGGATTTAAGAATCTTGTCCCACAACAGATTCACGTGTTCAATACCTCCTAATGCAGGTGATGAGAGTAGCATGGAGCAGTTGGTTCTGTCGCACAATTCTGTCAACAGGGTGATACCCTCTTCAGTCGGCATGATGAAACAATTGAAGGCCCTGGATCTTGGTTACAATACACTGTCTGGCAACATACCCAATACACTAGGAAGTTTGGCACAATTGAAGATTCTAGAGCTGAATGAAAATCGCTTGATCGGAGAATATTTATCTGCAAGTTATAAATACATATTCTCTCTCTTTCAATATTCACAAAACATTGTCTCTCTCTCTATGTGATGTAGTTGATACGATAAATAATTATCTGCAAGTTATAAATACATATTCTCTCTCTTTTAATATTTACAAAACATTGTTTCTCTCTTTTCAATCATTTAGATTTGGAAACAGAGTTCTCTTTTCAATCATTTATATTTGGAAATAAAGTAATAACTCATTGTTTCAATATTTTCAATTATCTTTTCATAGAATTCATGACATATTAGTTTTTATTGTAAAATGGAAACGTTTTAATTTTTGGTTTTAATGTATAAATCTTTTGTCATATTGAAGAAGGCTAACTATTTTTAAAATATCCATGAGAGCAATCCAACTGAGATCATATCAAATAACGCATGCAAGGATGTGAATGTGTTTCAATTAAAGTGCATCCCAAATTTTTAGGTTATTAGCAAAGCCTTGCAAGAGAAAACAATGAGTGTACACAACTTTTAATAAACACTATTACCTTTAAACTATCATGTGCTTATTGTTGAACAGTAGCTGGCGAATATAGCTAAAGATATCCAACAACTAGGTGAAGATAAACAAGATTTTAAAAATGGTTTAGTCGTAAAATTGCTCAGGAAGGTTGAGGTAGGGAGGTTGAACATTTGTTGAGAGTTGTACGTATGCAACATAAAAGCTGGTAGGTTGACGTTGCAAAGAGAATGTCAAACTCCTCCAAGTGAATTGTACCAAACACCGCTTTCATAACGATCTATTTGTTACTTCTAGTTATCTATCAAATATAATTCAATTCCAAATTAAACAATAGTAAATTTGTAATTTCTAAATGCTGCATATAATATAAAAAAATAAAAAATATTATAAACTTGTTCATATTATTACATAAATAACATTAAACTTATTATATATTAAATTTTATAAACTTATTATATATAAGAAAAATATAACCTATAAATAACATTATATTTATTATATATTAAATTTTATAAACTTAATATATATTAAATTTTATAATATTATTATCTTATATATATATATATATATATATATATATATATATATATATATATATATATATATTCTTATTCTCATATAAAATTTTATTTTTAAATTTGTATGTTTGTAGTATTAAATTATATATATTTTAAATATAAATATATAAATATTTATATATGGAAGAAAAATATAAACTTTATAAATATAAAGTATATAAAAAAATTGAGGAAACATATAAACTTAAAATAAGTATTTAGAGATATGTATGGAGGGGAAGATAGATGATGTTTTAGGGCTTTATGTAAGGTCTTCTTTATGGATGATAGTGGGCACACTTTTTAGGTGGGTAGAAAGGGTTGAGGTAAAAAGTTGCAATGTGATGGTAGTGGGCACACTGTTTAGGTGGGTAAAAAGAGTCGAGGTAAAAAATTGCAATGTTAGCCCAATAAACAAAGTGATCAAACCTCCCTCAAATTACTTCGACATTCTCATTCCCCCACTTAGAGAATATGCTAGTACTACCTATGATTGTAAGATTACATATTTATTTGGATCACAATATTGAAATTATATACTCATAATTAAGCACCATAATGGTGCCCTCACCACTCAGGTCGATCGTTCTTACTCGCTTTGCAATCCAGTTATCTTTAAACTTAACCGAAGTATTCGCAGCGGGAACCATGGACTTCGCCTTTAACATAATATTTATTATTGCTATGATTCGGCTTAGGGAACGGCGGCTCCTAAAAATATGATATTTGGCCGCATTTAAATGGTCCACGAGGATTAGAGCGGATATGTTTCAGTAAGGGCATATTAAATTGATATATTTCTGTGTCAATATTTTTTTTAAATTAAGCAACAAAAATGTAAAATAATAATATTTATTTTTTACTTAGATATAATATTTAAGTAATAAATAATAGTTGATTGAAATTAAAATTAAGTTTGATATATTTATATTTATTGAAAAATAAATAAGTTATTAATTATTGTTTTTATTGTGAAAATATATTTGAGCAAAAACATAATTCGAATAAAAAATTGAATATATACTCTAGATAAGACATAATTTTCTATGACGTTTAGAATTTACTTGTCCCAACTCCCCATACTCAAGCTTATCTTCTCAAGAAAAAAGGAACCAAATCAAAACCAAAGAGATGAAATTTCCAAAAGGAATAGAGTTTGGACATTGACCTTGATCAAAATATGAGATAAATCAGGACCTCCAAGCATTGATTAGGGAATCCACCTCTTTCTCCAGGATAAAGAAGAGTATATGGATCCAAGTCTTTCCTCTTGGAGGGAGGTCATGGTAGATGACTCTCTTCTAGGTGGAACAAAAAGACATTATGAATTTGATACATCCAAGTGATGGCAAAAAGTTAAAAACAAGACTTAGAGAAAAAAGAGAAAGATTGAGGATTATTTTATAAAAGGAAAGAAATGAAATGTACATTACTAAGATAATTTTAACACTGTAAGTGCAGTATGCACATGTATTTTCTTTTATTTGTATCATGCTTTAGCGGATGGAGAATGTGATTTTTTTCTTCAAAAAATAAAAGGATTGTTTTGAATAGATGAACATGTTTCAATAATAATTTGTTTCATATAGTCCAATGGGTTATCTAAACTAGTTGTCACCAATGTTTGTGGGAATTTGGCTAGTTCTATAATGACAAGTTTACTAGGGATGCCATTTGAAGCATCTTAGGTTTCCTTAGGAGGTTTTTCTTAAGAAAAAATGTGTTTCAAATTGTACATTGTGTACATAATTGACATAGGATTATATGTTTTTAAATTAAACATTCTACACATTTCAAACATAAAAAAAATTAGATAAATAATGATTTATAAAGAAAATAATTCAGTTAAAAATGTTTCTCCTATCTAACGAATGTATGCAATATTCTTTTTTTGAAAACTTTAATGCAAGAATTGCAAATAAACAAGTCATAATCATAAGCAACATCTCTAACCTTGACCCTATGTGGCTAGAGGAGGATCTTGATTTGACTTGCACTTACAAGAAGCTCTCAAGATTCAATTAAAAACTTGTTTGGTGTGGTGTTCGTTATTTATGACTTGCTTCCATGGTCTTCATAATAGTGTAATTGACCATGCTATTTCTTCCATCTCATTAGTTCATCAAATTATTAAATTTTTTATTTTAGAGAATCACGAGCTTGATTCATATCAAAGTCCCATGTATTCCTAACTCAAAACATAGAATTTGTTAGGAAGCTCAATGAAGAGAATATTAATAATGAATTAATTCACCTAATTTTTTATAAAACCAAAATTGACCTTTTCTTAAAGGATTTTGTAAATAATTCCAACATCCCCCCCCTAATAATAAAAATATTGAAGATTTGAGCAATTTTTGAAAATTGTGTAACAATGCAGAGGTGCAAAAAATGGCGATTCTAGGGTCTTACATGCACTGGTAGGGAGAGAAGGAGTTTTGTAGCTCCCTGGTAGGGGAAAAGGAAAATTAAGGTTTCACATCAAGGAGGTCTGGTCTCCAGGGATGCCAGATCCCAAGACAGACAAAGCCTTGGGGGAAGGGTTCACATAGGAGTCTCGAAAGTCATTTAAGGACGTGGTCAAAGGATACCCCTAAAAAAGGGGCGAGGATGTCGATATGGGTGGAGTATGTAAAGGGTAGACATAAACATCTAAGCATGAGACAAACCCGTCAAATCAAAGAAAGCACGAGAAGGAAACACACTTGAAAAATAAAAATAAAAAGCGGCTTCAGAATGATGGATGCTTACCTAAGAGGCGTAAAATAGAGAAGGAGCAAGAGGAGAAAGGAATTCAGGGGAAAGAAGTAGTGATGAAGGAAAAACAAAGTTCAGTCACAGACATAGAAGAGGAATCAGAAATGGAGATGACCCGGGATATGGAGCTATAGGAGACTGAAATAGATCTACCTACCATGAGGGAGATTCATGGGGCACAAACAATCAACAACCTTACCATAGCTCAGCTAAGGATATTAAAAAAAGACCTAGAAAAAGGGAAGGGGGAAGGATCCAATCTTGGGGATCCTCAACTTCTGGTAGCATGGGAATCAAGACTAACACCCTCAAACCTCAGAAGAAACCCTTAGGAGAGGAAAAAAGGAGAGGGAGGAAACCTCACCGACAAAAGTTGGAAGAAATAGGAGCACTTATGGTAGACTCGGGAAAAGTGGTTTGCCTCCCGGATAACTATTTCCCACCCCAACCTAAATGTTGATAATGATGATCACATCCTAGAATATTAGAGGTATTAACGACCCTTCTAAACAATTGATGATGAACAAAAGAATCACCATGATGAAGGTTGACATTGTCCTTCTTCAAGAAACTAAATGCGACGAAGGAAACATTAGAAAAATAACTCAAAGAATCTGGCCCGGTTATAAAGCTAGATGGATAGCAACTGAAGGAGAATCTAGAGGTGTGGCTACCCTCTGGGACCCAAAAACTGTAGATATGGAGGACTTCTCTATTAGAATTAGGATTCTCACCCTAAAATTAAAAATGAAAGGATCAGAGGAAGAGGGATACATCACAAATTCCTACGGCCCAAACATGCCTAACCTAAAGAGAGCTTTCCTGGGGGAAATCAACTAAGGATCCTCACTGAAACACCAAGTATGGATCCTAGGAGGGGATTTCAATATGATCACGACCCCCTTAGAGAAGTAGGGAGGCCTTCATAGGATCAAACAAAAGAGTAAATATTTTGGGGAACTTATAGAAATGATCCAATTGGTCAATGTCCCAACCAGAAATGGGCTCTTTACCTGGAACAAAAAGAGGGGTAAGGAGCACCGGATTGCAATTCTTCTAGACAAGTTTCTACTCTCTGAAAAATCATTTCAAATTAAGCATGGCCTCTTCGTAAGTGTTCTCCCCTTCCAAGGCTTCGATCACTGGCCCATAGCTATGGAGTGGCCCCAAGTATGGAAGCAAGGTCCTTCTCCTTTTTGGTGCGAAAATTTTTGGCTTGACCACCCAGACTTCCTTACAAACTTGGCCCTTTGGTGGGGAGACCCGAAAGACCTCCATGCAACGAAAATGTTCCAATTCCAACAGAGGCTGAAGCACGTCCGAATGTTCCTCAAGAAGTCGAATAAAGAGCTTTTCGGTAACATTTTTGAGGAGAAAAAAAAACTTGAACAAGAAATGGAGGAGATTCAGTAGAAAGGAATTCAGGGACTCTTCTCCTTAGAACTCATTGCGAGGGAAGCCGAAATCAGGGAATATTTAGTTAGACGAGAACTCCAGGAAGAGACTCTTTGGTGACAAAAATATAGGATCCACTGGTTAAGAGAAGGGGATAAGAACACTCGCTTCTTCCATGACTCATTAACCTAGAGAAGAAACATGAATAGAATTGTATCTATCCAAGCATATGATGGCAACACCAAAGTTACAAAGGAGGATATTGATAGGGAACTCTTGGACTATTTCCAAGACCTTCTCTTGAAACTTTTGATAAACATACATGAAGCTATCAGTAAAATAACTGAAGTGATTCTCAGGTTGGTTCCCTCAGAACAATCTCAAATACTGATGAGACTAGCTTCCTTAGAAGAAGTTGAAGTAATTGTTAAATGCATGGCCCTCGGGAAATCCCTCGGGCCAGATGGATTTACTCCTGACTTTTTCGAGGTAAGTTGGTCAGTTCTTGGCAACAATATCTGGGAAATGGTGGAGGAATATTGCAAATCTAAATCTATCCTGCAGGCCTTCAATGCCACCTTCATCACTCCAATCCCAAAGATCAAAGGAACATGATCAACATATAAGTTTCTCCCCATTTCCTTATGCAATGTCATTTATAAAATTATTTCTAAATTGATAACCTCTAGGCTCAAAGCTATCCTCCCTCTCACCATTTTTCAGGAGTAGGGAAGATTTGTAGAGGGCAGGAAGATCCTGGATGGTATTATAGTATCTCACGAAGCTATTCACTACCTCAAGGTGTAAAAAAAAGCGGGAATGATGATGAAATTTGATAAGTCCAAGGCCTATGCCCGTATGAACTGGAAACTTCCTTCGTAATATGTTTTTAGCTTTTGGCTTTGGGGAAGACTGGGTGGCTTGGGTTATGAATTTGGTCTCTTCAACCTTCTTCTCTATCCTGGTGAATGGCTCCCCCTCTAAGACCTTCAATGTTTCAAGAGGTCTTAGGAAGGGAGGCCCTTTGTCCCCTTTCCTTTACATAATCCTGGTGGAAGGTTTGGGTCGCAACCTTTCTCGTGCTAAAAGACAGGGGGAGATCAAGGGGATAACCCTCTTTCGGGGGGTAGAGGATCTGTCTCATCTTTAGTTTGTGGATGACAATATTCTAATGGGAACACCTACAGTAAAATAAGTGGATGCTTTCAAAAAAATCTTGGACCTCTTTAACATTGCTTCTGGCACTATCATCAACCAGGAGAAATCCCATATGTTTTTCTTCAATACTACCCCCACTATTCAACGACATCTAACCATATTGCTTGTTTTCCAACCCTCTTCCCTCCCAACTAAGTATTTAGGAGCCCCCCTTCTGTCCAAATCTCTCCACAACCCTTCCTATGAGGTTATTATAGCCAAATTAGAAGCTAAACTGGGCGGTTGGACCCATCGTTCTCTTTTCTTTCCAGGATGTATCCTCTTGATCAAGATTGTCCTCTCTGCCCTCTTCTTTACCTCTTCTCAATTGTAGTTGCCCCTTTGAATTATGTTAAAAAAAATTGGTCCCTCCAACGCAATTTCTTGTGGGGTGGTCTATCAAAAGAAAATAAATGGCCTTTGGTGGTGTGGGACACTCTTTGTATACCAAAGTCCCAGGGGGGATTCAGCATTAGGGACCCCTAGGTTTCCAGCAATACCCTAGCAACGAAACTCTTGTGGAGATGGATCAAGTCTCCTTCATCCCTTTGCATCGGGCTATGGAGGAATAAGTATGTCCCCAGAATCCCACTTCAGAGCTGAATGAGAGTTGACGGAAATAGAAAGGGATCCCTAATTTGGAATAATGCATGGAGAAACCATGTTCTGGTTCAATCTCAGTGCTTATGGGAAGTTCATAATGGGCGTTCAACCCTCTTCTGGGATGATGCGTGGGATCATCATCCAATATTATTGGATGACGTCAAGTATCAAAGCCTCCACCTTTCCATGAAACATGCCACTTGGGTGAAGCTTCACCATTACTGGACATCCAAGCAAGCAAGATGTATTCGTTTCATAAGAACTTGGAAACCTTTAGAGGAATGGCCAATTCAATGGAATTATCAAACTAAAGACATGGCTATGACAATTTTGCAAGAATTCTAGGTCGAAGTCAGAGATGATGTAGACACCATTAGATGGGGTTGGTGAGGAGATGGAGAATTTAGAGTAAAAGAGACCTATTTATCCTTGCCAAAAACGCCCTATATGGGGAAAAATTTGGTCGAACTCCATTTGGCGTAAAATTTATACTTTCCTTTGGTTGGTTGCGAATAAAAGGATTTTAACTTTGGACCATCTCATTCACAAAGGATTTGTAGGCCCTTCGAGATGTGCCGTGGCCCCGATGGAAACAATGAAATTATATCGACGGGATGGGGCCGTTTTGGAGAATAAATACTTTGTTGCACAAGTTGCAATAGTACCTAAAGTCAAGTTGCTACTGATAAATATTGACGTCACTACTGAAACGAGCTGAACCAGAACCGCCGATGGCAGGATGGGGCCGTTTTGGAGAAAAATCCGCCGAATGCTCTGCAGCTGTCGAGTCCAGATAACTCTGGACGTCACTACTGAACCAGTCTTCCAGCTGTTCAACAAGAATGGCTCTCGACGTGAACCAGTCTTCCCTACTTGTCTCTCGACGTGAACCAGTTTCGGGTACGGGCAATTATTGAATATTGTAAAGTAAATAATTTTGGTTGATTTGTATGGTGGTAATAAGGTTAAAATCCATTTAGAATTTATTTTTAATTTTTAATGTAAAAATAAATTACATATTCAAAAATATATTTAAAAAATTATTTAAATTTACACTTAAATTATATAGAAATAATCACTTAAATCTAAAAAAAATAACAATTTTTTAAATTATAAAAAATATATATTATTTCTTACTTGTAATTCTAAATGAAAAAAGTAAACCATGATTTTAATTTACCCATTCAAAAAATATATATTATTTTTGAGACCGTATAATTTTATCTCGCCTAAACTCGAGTTGCTTGCCAACTGTTGAGTACGAATCCTTGTAGATGACATCAAGTCAGGTTTCTTCCCACTGTTGAGTACGAATAACTCTGAAACAATGTGAGCAGTGGGCACTCGGCCTAAATTCTGAAACAATGGGCTTCCAGCCATTGAGTACGAATGATTCTGAACATCATTATTGAAACCACGTGAAGCTAAACCTTTCCACCTGTTGAACATGAATGGTTCTCAATGTTAATATTGAAAGTTGAAACAATGTGAAGGAAAGTTTCTGATTAATTTTAATGAGTGTGGGGATTCTTGTTGATAGTTGGACCATATTAATTGATTTCTTAAAAATCTTATTGTATACCTCTTGGAATGTGATGGATCATTCTATTATAGTCTCCATCCATTCCATTGTCATTTCCCTCTCGAACGAACCCGAGCCGCTTTGTTATGGAGCCGGATGCTGCTTGTGCTTGAGAGAAGTTTGATTCGATTCCGGAGACATAGCTCGCTCGGACATGCATCGAAACTTGGAATGTGATGGGTCTTGGAGTACATGCACAATATTCTACTTTTCAAGGGTCATTCATGTTTATTTTTAGTTATTCTTAAAATTTAGGGGATTGCCTATTTTTAGCAGTGCTAAACATATGACATTGATTAGGGAACTAATGGGCATTGGATGTGAATAATTTATCCCCTTAGGATGTGTGCATTTCATTTATTAATTAATGGAGCCAAACTTATCATTTTCTATTCACTAACTCATGGTATTTATCCTTGTTATTGACCCATGATATTGATTAGTTAAGAATTGACTAAATCTAATTAGTGCATGCAAAAAGAACCCTAACCTTATGTGCCTTGTTTTTCTCCTCCGAGAGTCTATATATTGTACTCATGTCAAGCATTAATATACAAGAGAAATTCGAACTGGTTTTTTAACAATATTGTCTTTTTATTGTCATTTCATTCTCTCTTCTCTCTTTTTCTTGCAATTTTGCTAGTGTAGTTTTTTTTTCCGCAACTAGATCTTGGCTTGTGTTAAAAATCCTATAGTGGGGCATAGGTTTTTCCTCCCACCAATGTAGGGCCCTTCCATGGAGGGTAATTGTGAATTAAAAGTGACAAATTATTTATTATTGTTTTTGGGATAAGAGGTCCAAGAATTTATCAACCAAACACATATGTAAATGCTAGGGTGTGATATAGGATAACTTGAGAAAGAGGGATGTTATTCACTGGTAGGTTTTTCCATGAATGAGGGTGAAACATTAATAGGGTTGGTTGTAGGGAGCAACATGAACAATAGAGTGATCACTTGACCAATATATAGTTTGTTTGTTATAGAAGCCATTAAAACCATTATGGTGCGCATAGGTATATGAGATAAGGGATTATACATACTAGATGAAGGACCTTCCTCCTATGGTGGTGCAAGAATCATCAAACAAGTAACCAAATTCTCAATAATAATGCCTAAATAATATTAAACAAGTTGTTCATTAATAGGATTGAAGTAGATAGAATTTGAATCCTGAGCTAAGTTACATCCAAGGAATTGATCAAATTCCTAGAGAGTGTTGTAAATATTTGGATGAGGTATTTGGGATTAGGGAAGGTGTTGTACAACAATCTCATTTTATCCCTCTTAGTGTTGGTAATGATGCTCTTCATAAAACTCCATAGTTGATGGGGAATACATTGATTTGAAAGGACAATACATTGTTGATCTACCACCATGGGGAAACATACAAACCCATATGCTATAGAAAACAATGTTATTTTGAGAATAAAATAAATGTTTGATGTGCAAGGGGTTGGACCTACATTTGGACACCTAAGGAGATCAAACTACATGCTACATACAATCAAAACCTTACCGGTTCTAGAATATAAATAATAGATGTTATATTTTAACTAGCTAAGCTAACTAGTCAACACAATCATTAACAACCCTTCCTCCAAATGATTCTCATCTCTAACCTTCCATTGGGATTTGACATCGCCAACTTATACTCTATCATCACTTATCTTGGCACATTCTTCTAGTGCTTCTCTTATCTCTACACACACCTCTGATGCATATATTTCCTTCACATGCTCCTCAAGCACGTCCTCTATCTTTGTCTATCCTGCTATACTGCAACTGCCTAGTATTTCTTCTCCCCTTTTCCTTAAACTATCCATCCATACCTTCAAAACTACTTCACATAATACATTGTTGCATTCATATCTCTTTGCATTGGATTTCTTCCACTCCTTTGGATCTATCTTTCTTTATGCTCTATATTTCATATCTCTTTCCTCTTTCCCATAGCACCCCCTTTGCAAGGGATTATGCTTCCATTATGTTTGATATCATCCACATCAACTCTTTATGCACAAACAACATCTTAATCCATAATGGTATCACTTCTAACAACCTTCCTCTTGGCTTGACGTCAAAATACCTCTCAGTCATGTTGGAAGAGGTGTTATAATAAATAAAATAACTCTACTATATATCCCTCTTTAACATGCTTGAACCCATAATCAGTTGCATGCATCCTTTAGTTATGTAATATATAGAGTCTTTCAAGCATTTCTTGATCCAAAATTATAGGTTCGTGAGAGCGGTGTATTGTGTTAATTTCTACTTGTCTTTTTATTCGCTCCTACAATAAGTTAGGAAATTCAACAAGAATCCATGTGTAGGTTATGTGTATATATTTGTGCAAACTTGATCCTCTATTTGGTAATCCAATCTTGTATTTCCCACCATAAGGGTTCCATGACATACCATTATTTTCTCTTACAAAAATTTGTTATGTTATGACACTGAGAACCAATGGTGCTATTAATAATAGACCCTAGGTTCAACACTCAAGCCACCAATAATCCATTGGTGTCAACATTTTCAATACCCCAATGAAGGGTAAGGTCTCCCCAACAAACTAATAAACATTATAGAGACATATGTAAATGATTAAAGAAAACAAAATATTCCATAACTTAACCATAAAGCATTCAAGCATTCACACATATAAGAGAATCAAAATATGAGAGGGGGAATCAAATCACATTCATTTCCATTACAATCCATGTAACAAGTCATACAATTTCTTTATGTCTCCTACAATACCCATAGGGGACTTCAACTCTGATTTAATCTTCCTCCATACAAAATCCTAACATCTAATATCCAACCTTAACATGTCCCAACCCTATCACTCTAATTAGGGTGCTAACATTCAAAATCCTTTTATAATTTATAATCTTAAAATTAAGAGAAATACACCATATCATATCCTACTTATAGAATCTAGTCTCTCCCCCACTAAGAGTATGGCTATGACTAGGTACCTAACGTACAAAAACAAGACAACTAACATAAAAGACAAGAGACTTCATAAGATTGCTTCAAACTCCAATCAAAGTCACTTACGCCTTAAGAGGGAATGGCATAAAGATGGTAAGTCTTGGCTAAATCATTGAAGAATAGAGGAGGTCACTTTGTAGAATATTGATACCATAAAAAATACTATCCCATCTAAATTTAAGGAGAAATTGTGGTGTGATAAAGAAATAGAGGAAAAAAGAAAATTAAGACACCGTAAAGAGGTTATTAACCACAATCTAGAAGATCAATGTATCTTTATGTTATAGTTAATTTAAAGAAGAAAATCAATATTTATAAAATAAGAATGAGCTCTCACAAGCTCCATAGGGAAACATTGAGTTGGACAATTTCTACGACATTCTAGGATAAAAGAATTTGTCATCTTTGTGATACTAAGAAGACGGGGAATGAAAATCACTTTCTATTATAATGTCCTACATATGCCCACATTAGATATCAATTTAAAATCATTTGTAACAATACTGACCTTACTAAACTATGGAGAATTAGGAAAGCTTCTCTACAATTTTTTTGAGCATAAAAATAAAATTTTAAAGTAAACTGATTAATTCCTTAACATTTTTCTTAAGGTTCAATAGACCACAATTGATCTCGATGGATAGTAACAGTAATCAATGATTACTAAAAATAAAAATAATCTTGAAGTATTGAGGGGCTTTTGCAATCCACCAA